>CM053791.1:108749129-109109129 GCA_028749045.1 Cupressus sempervirens | reverse complement strand
TTAGATCCAAAGGAAATGATGTTACATCTCAATTTTTTCTTAACTTAAGTTTTCTCATATAGTTGTTGAGTTTTCATATGAACTCAGTTGACAATCAAATTTAGTAATGATGATGTGAAATGATAAGACATTTAATTGTTATGATTCCATGTGAAGATGATGTGTTAGTTAATTTTTATGATGCTATTAAATTATTATTTAGAAAAATATTGGAAAGTTGGTTATTAATTCATGGGAAGTGACATGGTAGTTAGATATTGTGATGTTTTTATTATTGATAACTTATTATTGTAAATATAATTATTTTATGAATATGATATTATATGTTGGAAATAATTCTTCAATTGTATGTTGCCATTGATGTTACACAAATATCAATATTAACTGAACAATTAACAACTTCTAGTATTAGCCACACATATTCTATATTGACCAAGCAATCAGATAATGAAGGGAATTCAATGTTAACCAAGTAGTTGGGCAAAGAAGGATTTACATCTTGTAATGTTAACCAAGTGGTCAGGTATCAAAACACTCCCAGTGTTAACCATGTGATCAATCTCAGTATTGACCAAGTGACAATAGAACACACTTGTCTAATAATTAACTAATTGAGGTTGACTATGTTGATGTTTATTAATTATTTGAAATGTTATTCAAGACAACTTATCAAATTTTATGATATATATAAGAAATTTCAGGTAGTGAGGATAAAGTAAGAAAGTGGAATACATGGAATAAGATGGATATATGATCAAAAAGGCAGAGCGAGAAAGTGTGGAAGATAAGATGCAAATAATATTCTAATCAGTAAGGATCCAGAGGTCAACCTAGATCAAAGATCTCAACTTGAAAATGAAGTTTCTTCATAAATAAAATCAAATTGGTGTTATCTTCTAACCATTTTAGCAGTGAAGAAATATCTTACAGAGTTGACTTAACAGTCATATTGTAAATCCTTTAACAAGGTGACATGTCAAGATTGAATTGTTGGAAGACCTCTAACCAATCCACTCCTAAGAAGGTGATCTAAATCCTCTAACAAGGTCACACTTAATATTATGTTTTGTAACCTTTAATAGGGTTGGTTCCTAACAAGGCTCACTTCAGAAGAGTGAAAAATATTGGAACGAGTTGCATGGCCATTTTCCCAAATTTGGTTTCCACATTAAATCTTATTGTCATCTTTGTTCATGTTGTTCTATCTACATTTTATTTTTTTGAAACTAAGTTAAAAAAGGTTAAAATAGATTAATATTCATAAGATTTCTTTGTTGACTAAGTTATAGTAAAAACTTAGTTTTAGCCAAGATGGATAGTATTTCATTATCAATGAAAATTTTGATTTGACATCTAATGAGATGGAATTACTTTTTTGGTAATTGATTCACTCCTCCCATCTCAATTACTCTCTTCATTTCCAAAAATTGATATTAGAGCCTTTAGGGCTTGTAGGAAAGGTTTCAAGGACCTAAGCTAAAGATTAAGATATCATACAAAATGTACATTACCAATCTTAGTAGAGAAAACATTTCAGCGTGGTAGGAATTGATGAAGCTACACCTTTCAAGCATTGAGCTATTAGTCTATTCTACTTGGAAAAAAAATCGTGCCACCTCCTAAATCTATGAATGTGGAACAGTTAAAAGAGGCAAAGGATCACAATATAATGATGATTGATATATCTTCTTCTCTTAACTATTCTGAATTTGATGACATTAAAGATTGTCCTACTGTATTTGAAGTATGGGAAAAACTATAGAAAGTCTATGGAGGTGATAAAAATGTACAAAGAGCCAAGGCTAAAAGTTTATGAGGCAAGTTTTATTGAATGAAAATGAACGAAGGTGAGAACATTGTACAATATAGTGAAAGAATAAAAGAAAGTGTGAGTGCAATCAGAGTTGTAAGAGGAACGATAATTGATGAGATAGTGGTTAGCAAGGTACTAAGAACTCTTCTTCCTATTTGTACAATTAGAGTTTCAATGATTCAAGAGATGAGATGTAATCCTAAAAATAATATAACGTTTGATGCACTTGTGGGAAGATTGATTAGTTTTGAATTGGATAACTTTGATAACTATGCCCCTACTTCTAGCAACTTTGAATCTACATTCAAAGCCAAACTAACTCTTGAAAAGGAGAAAACTCAAAAGGAAAATAGGTTGATAGTGAAAAAGAAGATGAATGAGATAAAGACCTTGAAGTCATTGAAGTCACACTAGAAAAAAGAGTATGAAGAAGGAAAGGAAAATTTAGAGGAAAAATTCCATTGATTTTTTTCTCATCTGAAGAGGTTGGTCATATTGGTACAAGATGTCCAAACAAAGAAGATAAGGATGAGAAAATAAAAAATACGTTCAAAGACAAGAAAGGTTTCAAGCACTACAAAGACAAAGGTATGAAAACTTGTTACATTGCTAAAGATTCTGATAGTGATGATAATGAAGACAAAGTAGTTTATATTGATGTTAAGGATGAACTGATAATGAGGAAAATGAAAATATAGCACTTATTTGTCATGTTAGAAAAAATTATACATGGATCATATATAGTTATTGTTCTCATCACATGATTGGTGACAAAACTAAGTTTGAACATTTAGAACACTATGATGGTGGAGGTGTTAGATTTTATAAAGAATGAACCATGTTATGTAAAGGGAAAAGGAATCATACACTTAATTGAAGGAATCAAATGTGAAAATGTCTACTGGGTTGAAGGATCAAGACATAATCTACTTAGTGTGGCACATCTGAACAAAGCTAAACTATTGGATGGAAAAGGAAACTTGGTTGGGATTGGAAATTAAACAAAAATAACTTGTTTTACCTAGATCTCATTGAAAGTACATGTTTATTAGCACAAATAGAGAAAAGTTGGATATGGCATAAAAGGATGTGTCATGTTAATTTTGATAACCTAGTTACCATAAGCAAGAACAAAGAGTAAGAGGCATACCAAATCTAAAGTAACCTAAGATGGGCATGTGTAAACAATGTCATATTGGAAACATGAGTAAAAGAAGTTTGAGAAGTAAGTCTTTTAATTTTGAAGAATTTTTAGAAATAGTTCATATGGATCATTGTGGACTAATAGGTGTAGAAAGCTACCGTAGAGACATACATTACATTGTATTTGTTGATGACTATTCTAGGATGATAATTGTAATGTTCTTAAAAGATGAATTTGATAATTTTTAAAAGTTCAAATGGTATTTGGCCAGAGTTGAGAAAGAAATAAGAAAGAGTTTGAAATGTCTAAGATCAGATCAAGGGGATGAATTCATCTCAAATGAATTCAATAAATTATGCAATGAAAGAGGAATAAAAATACGGGTATAAACACCTAGAATGATAGAGAAAAATGGTATAGCAAAAATAGGAACAAATCCATCATGAAATGTGAAAGAACACTAATGACTGAGAAAAATATTGCCAAAGTATTGGAGAGAGGCAATCAATATAGTGGTTCATACACTTAACCGAGTTCAACTAAAGAGAGGTACAAACAAAACACCTTATGAATTATGGTATGGGGAAAAGCCTAATGTTTGTTATCTTAGAGTATTTGGAAGAAAATGTTATATCATGAAAGATGTATGGAAAGGAAAACTTTATGCAGAAAGTGATGAAGGTATATTCCTAAGTTACTCCAAGAATTGTAAGGCATACAACTATTTGAATCTTACTATTCACAAAGTCATCAAAAATACACATGTGAAGATTGATGAGTTTGTAGAAAGAAGTGAAGAATAGAGAAGCAAGGATCCTGAAGACTACAAAAAGTTTGTTTACTATGAGGAAGAACTTGAGACTTTACTACAAATAGTTGAAGCCCAACGATAGCAAATTGTACCTAGATTATCACTAGAAGTACAACTAAAGTCATAGAAAGAGGCACCTGAGTCATAGACATAGGCACCCAAGTTACAGTTAGATTAGCTACAAGAGCCCAAAAAAAGGCAAAAGATCATGGAGAACCAAGTTTAGAATCAAGAAAGAAAGACTCAAGACTCTCAAAATATGGTAGAAGACATAATGCACCTCAAAAAATAATTTGAGGAGAGACATAAGGTATACTGACAAGGAAAAAATTAAAAGGTACATGTTTCCTTATTGAATTTGAACCTAGATCTGTAAAAGATGATTTAGAAAATGAAGGTTGCATAGAGGCAATGCATGAAGAAAATGAGAAAATAGAAAAGAATAAAACTTGGTCTCTTGTATGTAGACCTAAGTATAAGAGTATGATTGGTACAAAATGGATATTCAAAAAAAGTTAAATGAGAAAGGAGAAGTAACAAGGAACAAGGCAAGACTAGTATGTAAAGGTTATACACAAGAGGAAGGGATTGACTATGGAGAAACATTTTCCCATATTTCAAGACTTGAAGGAGTCATAATACTTCTAGCATATGATGCAAAAAAGGGATTCAAAGTATATCAAATGGATGTAAAATAAAATTTCTTAAATAGAATCTACGAAGAAGATGTCTACATTGAACAACCTGAAGATTTCATTGATCCAAGAAAAAGACATGGTATGTAAACTTTGCAAAGCTCTATATGGATTTAAGCAAGCTCCTAGGTTATGGTATGAAAGGTTGCTTTGATCTCTAGTAAGAATTGGTTTTGAAAAGACAAACGATAATAGAAATTTGTATATAAAGGAAGGACCACAAGACAAGATATTGCTTGCAGAAATATTTGTGGATGATATCATGTTTGGAGAACATGAGATGTTATGTAAATCATTTGCTAAAAAATGAGGAAATAATTTGAAATTTCCATGTTTGGAGAGATAAAATTCTTTTTTGGTCTACAAGTTCATCAAATGAAGGATGGCACATTCATCACTTAGTCAAAGTACATCAAGGAAACACTAAAATCATTTGGAATGGAAGATTCCAAAATAGTTGGAACAACTATGTCTACTAGACATAAATTTTCAAAGAATGATGATTCAAAGGAGGTAAATTAGACTATATATAGATCAATGATTGGGAAACATTAGTATTTTTTTCACACCAAACCTAATATTGCATTGGCAATTGGCATACTTGCAAGGTTCTCTGTAAATCCTTAAGAAAATCACATGATGGTAGTAAAAAGGATTTTAAGGTACCTTTAAAAGGAACTAAAGAATATGATTTATGGCATAAGAAAGGAGGAAATATTGAGTTAAGAACCTTTATTGATGTAGATTGGGCAGGGAGCATTGATGATAGAAAAAGAACTAGTGGAGGATTATTCATTCTTGGAAAGAGACTAGTATCTTGGACAAATAAGAAGCATAATTATATCTCTTAGTCAACACCAGAGGTAGAGTATGTTGCTATAGTAGTGGATTGATCTAACATTAAATGGATCAAGAAATTATTTTTAGGAATGAAGGGGGAAATTAAGGAACTAGTGGTTATCTATTGGTATAACACAAGCACAATCAATATATCCAAAAACCCTATCATGCACACTAAGACAAAAAAAAATGGAAATCAAGTATTATTTCCTAAGGGAATTGGTTCAATACAAAGAGGTGAGATTGGAATATGTGAACACCAAGAAGTAGATGGTAGGCATATTTACAAAGGCATTACCTACATATGCATTTATATATCTAAGAGGTAAACTTGGGGTTATTCCCCTATTTGATGCTCACTAAAGCATAAGATAGTGATGTATCAACCAAGTTCCATTAAAGATCTACCAAGTTGTTGTAGATTGCAATACATCAGGTGTGAAATGTAGAGCATATTACATATGAATTAGTGCAAAAGGTACATAGTAACAATAAAGTTTCTATCCTTTGGCATTTGATGTCAAAGAGGGGGAGTTTAGTGTCAACAAGGAAGGGTTGATGTAAAAGAGGAAGAGGAGGATTTTGGTATCCTAGAAGGAAAGTATTTAGATGATGAAATTTATAGCAAAGAGGGAGGAAATGATAGAAGTACATAGCAAAGTGGTGACATATGTAAGAGGGGGAATACATTTGGAAGCAGTTGAGACAAATCTAGGAAGAGTCTTAGAGGGAGTTGGTATAAATGAGAATAAAAATTGATCTAAAAATATTATCTAATTGCTCATATTTTTATCAATTTATATTGACATGTTGTATTTCCATCAATGCTAAAGAGGGGGATTGTTGGAAACAATTCTTTAATCATATGTTACCATTGATGTTACACAAATGTCAGTGTTAAGAAAGAAATGAAGAACTTGCAGCATAAATCAAGCATATTTAGTATTAATCAAGAAGTTAGGTAATAAAAGGAATTTAGTGTTAACCAAGAAGTAGGGATAAGAAGCATTTCTAACGTGTTGTCTTAATTGAGTGGTTAGGAATCAATGAAATTTTAGTCTTAACCAAGTGATCAATCTTAGTATTGACAGAGTGACAACAAAACATAGTTGTCTAACAATTAAGAGATTGATGCCAACTATTTGGAATTTTAACGATTATTTTAAAGGGTACTCAAGCCAAATTATTAAAGTTTATGATATATAAGAAAGTTCAAGTAGTGAGGATAAAGTGAGAAAGCACAATACATGGAACAAGATGGACATATGATACAAAAGATATAGTAGGAAAGTGTGGAAGATAAACTACAAAGAATATTTTGATTAGTAAGGATCCATATGTCAAGGTAGAAAAAAGATATGAATATGCAAAGGAAGATATTTCATAAATTAGGTCAAATTGATGTTACCTTCAAGCCATTGTAGCAGTGAAGAAATATCTTAATAGAGTTGACTTAATAGTCATATTGTAAATACTTTGACAAGGTGACATTTCAAGATTGAAGTCCTTCAAGACCTCTAACCAGGTCACTCCTAACAGGGTGATCTAAATCCTCTAAAAAGGTCATTATTAATAGTAAGCTTCGTAACCTTTAAAAGAGTTAGCTCCTAAGAAGACTCACTTCAAAAGAGTGAAAAATATTGTAACAAGTTGTAAGGTAGTTTTCCCAAATTGGGTTTCTCAAATTAGGTTCATTTCAATTGTTTGAATAAGGGTTGCCTTAATGTAGAGTTATTTTTTGTAGAGGTTTGCTACTTAGTAAGTCAATTATATGAGCTCAGAATGTCCTAATTGTAGTGGTGGATATTCATCTTGGATATATCAGTCTACCACTTGAGGCTCAGTAGCATATCATGAGTATTCATGGATTTATTATGGATTTTTGGTTTATAATTTGGTATAAAAACTCTAGGCTCATTTTTGAAGGCCTAAATGCGCCTAGATGAGGCCAAAAAATTCAATGGATGGGTGATTGTGCAAATTTCATACTGTACATTAGGAGTTGAGGTTTCTGAAATGTGGTTATAATAACCAATCAAAGCAATACTTTGACAGTTATGGCCTTTCAAAGTTGGGTTGACCAAAAATTCCACAATAAATGTCAAAAATCTATTTGGAATACTTACATGTTTGGTTAGAGTCTGTCGGCCCTAGGCATTAAGTTTGAATGTCTAGAACCTTCTCGAGTGGCATAAAATTGCCTATTTAAGAAATGCCTAAACATTGTCTACGAAAACTATGGGTGGTAGTTAATAGGTTTGTCTTATAGATTACTGTAATGAAGGTGCATGTATGGGTTAGGATATTGTAATTCTGAATTCTTTAATTTCCAAATTTGCAGTGATAATAAGAAGCCCATATTTTATTCTCACAATTTTTTGTTACTTCTTTCTTCCTATTATGTGTTTAAGGTATTAAGGGGAGCACCCTTCATCAAGTGGTATCAAAGATAGAGTTCCTAAGTGTGTCAATAGATTGTTAACTATGAGGCAGTTCACACCAAGACTATGGTTTGGGCTAGTCTTGTAGATAGATCATTGTTTGTATGGTAGTTTTGCACTAGGGTTTCAGTTGAAGTGTAAAGATGCCTCCATGAATAGAGTGTGGTGAAAGATCCAAAGGTGTTACACCTAAGGGTTTTAGAGCCCTCTAGAGGAAAATGAAATAATTTCAAGAATAAATGTGGAGAGTAATGAATCTGACCATAGGAGATGACAAAGCTGAAGATGAGAGAGAAGAAGGAAACACTGATCAAGCAGTAGAAGATGAAGTTTTGAACCTAGAGGAGGAAAATATTTTTAAAGCCATTTCCAAGATTGGAAAAAGACCTAAGTTTGATTTTCCCAAATTCTTGAGAAATCTTAACCCAGAGGAATTTATTGATTGGATCAATGAATTGGAAGAGCACTTTGAATATGATGATATTGAAGATCTAGATAGGGTGAAGTTTGCAAAGGCCAAACTGAAGGGTCATGCAAAGATTTGGTAGCAAAAGATTTAGGCTGAGTGAAATACAAGAGGAAAGGAAAAAATCACTAGATGGGATTAGATGATAGCTAAATTGAAGAGAAAATTCATTCCCATGGATTATGAGTTGGATCTGCTAAAGAAAATGCAAGGGCTAAAGCAAACAAGAAGATCTATTCAATAGTATATTGAAGAGATCTACTGAGTTCTCATTAAAACTAGCCATGCAGAAGTTTATAAGGAGAAAGTTGCCCAATATCTTAATGGGTTAAGACTAAACATTCAGTAGGACCTGAATCTAGTTTGAATAAATAGTATTGACGAGGCATACTAGTTCTCCCTAAGATTATAGGAGAAGTTGAGAAAAAAATTTGCTAACAAAAATAGTGGTAGAGGTCGCAGTGGAAGATCTAGCAAACAATCTTGTGGAAGTCAAAATTATGATCAAAACAATAAGGATGAGGTGAGTAGTAGTAGTTAGAACTAGAGGGGAAAAATTCCAATTATTTCCATAATCAGAACAACATAGACCAAAGAGGAAGAGGAAGATGGCAAGGATCTAGAATATGAGACTCCATGGAAAATGTTTTCATTGTAGAGAAGAAGGGCATAGAGCATTTGAATGTTTCCACCACCAAGGAAGGAAAGATCAAAGAGAAGAAGGCCAAGATAGAGTTACATATATTAATGAAGATGCCAAACCATCCCAATTTGAAGATGCTAAAAGATGAGAAGTCCTAGTTAATTGAAGAGTCTTGTTGAGTGGTGAGAAAGAACCTAATCAAAGGAGGAGTTTGTTTTGCACCAAGTGCAAATCTAAAGATAAGTATTGTGATGTGATCATTGATGGTGGAAGTACTGACATGCTAGTGTCAAAAAATATAGTCACAAAGTTGAAGTTGAAGAGGCAAAAACACTTGTGTCCATACCATATTGCCTGGGTGCAAGATGACGACAAGGTCATGGTTAGTGACCAATGCTCAATGAAGTTCAAGTTAGGAAGATACCAGGCTGAGGTGTTGTGTTAAATCATACCAATTGACATATATGTCATATGTTTTTGGGTAGACCATGGTAGTTTGACATGCATGTACATGATGGGTGAGAAAATACCTAAACTCTAACCAAGGATGGATTGAAACATAAGGTGAAGTCATTGAAGGAGAAAGAAGAAGATTTATGTAGTGCTTCTAGAATATGTTTTGTTGATGGAAAAGAGTTTCTCTAAGGTATGAAGCATGAGCATATGTATTTTTTTATAATTCCAAAATATGGCAAAGAAGAAGTGGTGCAAGAGCACCTTAGGAAAGGGAAAATCCCTAAATCAATTTCAGCTTGTGTTGGTTAACAGTTTGTCCTCCTATTAGATTGTATAGCTTGACTCTCTGATACCCAATTTTTTTGATAGATAAAATGATGTTTACCAAAAAAATGGGTTAGTGTATATATTCTATCAGTGCCCTCTGAATTATTAGGTATAGCTCCCTATGATTTGTAATGATATGCAATGAATATGTTTTTATGAGATCAAAATTTTTGACATTATAAGCTCTTAACCTGAGAGAAGTAAAGAATAAACAAATTATTTGTGGGCACAAAAAATTTAGGAAAGATGGATATGAATAACCTATCACACCCAATGGAATTACTATAGTAGATTATCTTGAGATTTCTAATGATTACTTCTATTCTAAATGCAAATTAACCATCTAAATGCAGAAGAGGAATGAAGAGATATGCACATAAGTGAAAATGGAATTGTTTTCACTATCATCCTTGAACAAAATGGAATCCAACCAATAACTAATAGATTCATACACATTTATCTTTCATTTCCTAATGAAACTATCTAGCATGATATGAAACTAACAAGAGAAGAAATGTAACCAATATGAAGAAAGTAAATGGAATCACCTTTATTGTAATTATAAAATGAAATGGAATCCATATGATTATCACATAGTCACATATGGTTGTCTCTCCAAAACATTGGGTATTAAAGATTCAGGTTATAAAATCCAATAGGAGGACAAACTATTAACCAAAAGATTGTAAATGGTCTAGCTAGCCATTTCATGGATAAGGACTAATGAAGAATTCCCATGGTGTTCTTAGGAGGTTTGAATAGTTAGAAACTAGGTTTGAGTCATGATTTTGGTAGTTAGGTCCTAATGCAGCCTAGAAATGTAAAAGTTCCTCGAAAAGGGAAAAATATGCAAAATTTCCTTGAAGGGACAAAGGAGTGTTTAGAAAGGGCCCTTAGGTGTTCTAGGACCATATTGGAGGGGTTTAAACAAAACTAGACAAGTTTGGAGGGCTCAAATGCCAAATTCCAAAAATGTGTCAAAGTTGCTAATTAACAACTTTGCATTTATTATGCAAAGTTGCAATGACAACTTTTTGCACTTTGATCTAGGAGGCATTACGTGAACCTAGAATTAGACCTAAACATTTGCATAGTTAGGGAAGGTTATTTAAACACAATAAAACTCCTTGGAAGGGATTGTTTATGCTACTGTACAAATGGTTGATGGAATCAAGAGTTGTTGTTGACAGAAAAATGTTTTTTCTGAAGTAGTGATTGAAGTTCTTGATTGTTTTGCTTACCATTTTTCATGGATTAGATGTTTTTGGACATGTAGTTACTCTCTATAATCTTATTTTTTCATTTGCATTCATTTTTGTAAGTTTTCAAAATTCTTTAGTTTCACTGTTCTTGTTGGTCGATTTTGGCATGGTTGCACCAAAAATGCCTAAAATTTGAGTTCTTATAATTGAAATCCTATGGACCTTTTGAATTGAGTAACAACCTATTTAAATTATGTAAATATGATTTTTGGAGGATGGGAGAGACTATTTTCTATATTTTCAAGCAAGCGCTAGGCAAGCCACTAGAAGATTGGCAAGGCACAAATATGCTTGCAAGAGAGATATGAATAGAAAACTAGATTGGCATGTGCCAATAAAGGTTGGGAAATTATGGAGGAGAGTATCTAGTGTAATTAAACTAGAGGAGGAAGTTTGGAGTATAGTTTTAATTACCTTATAGGTGAAGTTGTTGCCATTGCCCTAGAAACCCTCAAAAATAGGGTTTTCTGGAATAACACTGTATGGACACTTTGAAGACTTAATACCTCAAAAATCCTTGAGATTAGGTCAATATGGAAAAATTTATAATATAAATCCATAGGTATTTTTAAGAGCTTTTCAATTTATTGAAGAATCATTATTTCTAGGAGGGCTAATAGGGGCTCATAGGGGTACAAGGACAAACATAGAAAGAATGGGTTTTGGGAGTGTGAAACCTAAAAAAATAGTGTAGAATGACTTGAAATTTATTAAAAACCTCATGAGGGAGGCCTAAGATTGGTTTTTCCTTACTGGAAGCATTTTGTGAGATTCTAGCTTGATAGGCCAAAGGGTGCATTGTTGGGGTTGGGGAGCTAAACAACTGTAATTTGAATTGATAGGAGAGTTTCTTGGTCGAAGGGATTAGAAGAGAATCCACTAAGTTAGGGTTCAAGAAGAAACCCTATGAAGCTAGTAAATACCCTTGGTAGAGAAAAAAAAGGCTCTAAGAGTTAGAAGCTCAACATCAAAGTGGTATCAGAGCATAATCTTAGGCTTGTTGTGGTATGTTGCATCCTACTAAATCAAGTGGATCTACAACTATGGTGACCAATTCAAAGTTGGCTAAAGAGGTAGATGAGAAAAAGAGAGTCATGGATGACAAGACTAAGCTTCTAGATGAGGCTATAGAAGAGATGAATGAAAAATTGAAGGAAGTTATAGAGGTAGCTCTAGGAAAGGAAGATGAAGAAACCAACACCAATAAAGGAAAGAAGAAGGTAAACTTGGAAGATGAAGTCCTTGAACCTAATCCTCCACTTGGTGAGAAAGAAGGATTCATCAAGGACCTCAAAGAATTAGGAGGATAGATTCTTGATAATAACCCAATGTTCCATGGGAAGCTAGAAGTGGTCCTAGAATGGATTGAAAGGATTAAGAATTATTTTAAATGTGAAGGGGTAATAGAGGCTCAAAAATTAAGCTTGGAAAAGTATATATTTAAGGGACAAGCACTAACTTGGCAAAAGTTTGTGCAAGAGGAAAGAGAGAGTGAAGGAAAGAAACTAATAGCCAATTGGAAGGATATGGTAGCAAAGATAAAAGAGACATTTCTAATAGAGGACTATGAGATCCAACTTCAAAAAAAAGGCAAAATCTTCAGAAAAGGGATCTTGATGTGGCTTCTTACATTGAAGAGTTCCAAAGGCTAGCTCTAAAGTCAAGGGTACAAGAGGCAAATAGCATCAGGGTAGCAAGATACCTAAATGGCCTTAAATGGTCCATAAAAGATGAACGTAATTTGTTTAGCCTCACTACTTTGAATAGTTGTTTCCAAATGGCCATAAAGGTGGAAGACAAGTTGAGAAAGAAGAATGGTACAAACTCTAAAGTTAGAGGTTGAGGAAAATATTTCAAAGGTAATGTAAGGAATGTTTATAGTGGAAGGACCAATGATTAGAAGAGCTAGGGAGAGTTCAAATGGACTGAGAAGACCATTGAAACTAGTCAAAGGGGAGGCTACAATAGGGGAAGAGGTTCCAATAATGGTGGCAGGGGAAGATATGGGAATAATAGTAGGGGATAAAATTTTAGTAACATGAAGTGTTACTAGTGTGGAAAGCTAGGGCATCCTGCCTATAGGTGTCTAGAGAAGGCATTAGCATCATATAGTGAGAAGAAAATTGCTTATGTACAAGAAGGTGACTGTCAAAAGTCAAGTGATGTGGACCTTAAACTAGAATAGGGTGAGAGTCTAATGTTGAGGAGAGTCCTAGTCAAAGAACTAGTGAAGGAGGAAGCTAAGAAAATGAGGGCACTTTTTAGGAGGTAAAAGCACAAACCTGTGTCACCCTTTTGTAAAGCAAAAGACTAACAAAAGTATAACTATTCACCTTCAATGACATAAAACTAGTATTATTATTTTGAATTTGAAAACATAGTAAGCTAATGAAATTTTTAGAAATGGATGAATTTTAGGATTATAATTTTTAATAATTATTTGGAATAAGAATTGATATATTTTCCTAATTTTTATTGATAATATTTTAGTTGCTAAAAAATACTGAAAATTAGGGGTCTAGTTCCCACCACAAAACTCTATTGAAATAAACTTATTTTCCTTTCATTTCAAACTATGTTATAGATAACATATATAGGTAGATCAATCAAAAATATTAATCAACTCTAGACCTATATTTTCTCTTTTATATGATTCAAATTTTAACTCACTTGAAATTGATAGTTTTCATTTCTCACCACATATTTCAAAACAAATCTATTCTAACCAAAAGAAAAATTACACATTCTAGAAGAGGAATCTCTCCTCTAGAATGTCATATAATTTTTTCAAAAAAATTGATTTGATTTAATATTTTTTTCTTTCTCAAAATCAACATCTTTTTGAGTGTTAAAATATGTGCTTGTAGAATTTTTTTAATTACAATATACTATATCTATTTCAAACACTATAAACTCAATATTAGAATATTCTTGACTTTGAGTTCTATAAAATGGTGTTTATATGTTATTAGAAAAATATCATAAAAATATTTTCTAAAATAATTTTATTTCTTTAGTAATTAAATAGAAACTAGTACAAAACATGCATTTAATAGACATTTCCAATTGGAAAAGTGTGAGACCATATATAAATTAGCTAGAATGAATTTATCTAGATCATAGATTTGAAAAAAATTGAGTTTTGGATACAATTACTCAAATTTAGTCGTTTTGATAAGTTAGCCTAAAAGGTGACACAACTTTGTGTATTTACCAATGCAGTACATGTAAAGTACTTGTAAAGGTATGCAAGGTAATCATAGATGTAGGTTACACTGATAATATAAAATCAGAGGAGGCAGTAAAAAAATTTGATTAACAAAGATCCCATATGTGTCCCCTTACATAGTGACATGGTTAAACAAAGGACATAACATCTTGGTAAATGAACAAGTATGGGTGGACATCACCATTGGCAAATGTCAAGACAAGATCTTATCTGATGTACTTCCAATGGATTCTTGCCATCTAATACTAGGAATGCCTTGGCAGTATAATAGGGAGGAAGTGTATCACGGTAAGGAAAACAAATATTCCTTCAAGAAAGATGGAGTCACCTATAGGATACAACCCTTACTAGAGGAAGACAAAGTGGAAAAGGCTACCCGCTATTACATTAATGATGAGTGGGAAAGAGCTCCTTAAAGACCTAAAGAAAGGTGAAGGAGTAGGGTATGCTATCATTATGAAGCCAAAGAATGAGGAGCCATCAACACAAACACCTATACCTACAAAAGTAAAAGAACTACTAGATTAGTTCAAGGATATCAAATGTGATACAACACCACAAGAATTACCCCCAAAGAGAACCATAAGCCATCAAATTGACTTCATCCTAGGTGCATCTTTACCAAATAAGGCCACATACAAGATAACACTAAAGTAGAATAAGGAGATAGCAAGGCAAGTCCAAGAATTGCTTGACCAAGGGTTGATTCCAAAGAAAATTAGTCAATGTGCATTCCTAGTTGTCTTAGCCCCTAAAAAGGGAGGTAAGTGGAGACTATGTATAGATTATAGGCTAATCAATTGAATAACAATCAAATATCTATTCCCTATTCCTAGGATAGAGGATCTAATGGTGTGTCTTGGTGGAGCTAGATACTTTTCTAAGATTGATCTCAAAAGTGGCTATTACCAAATCAGGATGAACGAGGGTGATGAGTGGAAATCTTCCTTTAAAACTATTGAGGGTCTCTATGAGTGGTTGGTAATGTTAATTGGTCTTACCAATGCACCAAGCACCTTCATGAGGGTTATAAATGAAGTCTTAAAAGTATATATAGTGGTGTTTATAGTTGTGTACCTAGGTGACATCCTCATCTTCAGTAAGACAAAGGAGGAGCACATGAGACACATACAAATGGTGTTGAGGAGACTCCAAAAGGAGAATTTTATAGTGAACCATGAGAAGAGTGAATTCATGAAAGAAGAGCTAGTGTATTTGGGCTTTGTAGTTTCCTAAGGAAGTGTGAAAATGGATAAGAGTAAGGTAGAGGCAATCTTGAGTTGGCTTACTCCTAGATCTCCTACTAAGGTAAGAAGTTTTCATGGGATAGAACAATTTTTTAGGAAGTTTATGAGGAAGTTTAGTGAAATTTTTGCGCCTATGAATGATACCATTAAGGGAGGCATGAAAACAAAGTTCACATGGACCAAGGCTACATATGATAGTTTTGAAAGGTTAAAGAAGAAGGTGGAAACCTAGCTAGTATTGGTCTTGCCAAGTTTTGATAAACTATTTGTTGTAGAGTGTGATGCTAGTAACATAGTAGTTGGGGTAGTATTAAGCCATGAGGGAAGGCCCATGGCATTTTTTAGTGAAAGACTTAATGAGACCAAAAATATATATTTAGCCTATGACTTGGAGCTATAGGCCTTAGTCCAAGCCCTTAAGAAATGGAGGTATTACTTACTTCCTAAGGAGTTTGTTTTATTTAATGACAACTAAGAATTAAGTTTCATAAACTCATAGGAGAAGCTTAGTCTTAGACACATAAAATGGATGGAATTCTTACAGTCCTACACTTTTACCATCAAACACAAGAAGGGTACAAGCAAAAAGGTAGCAGATGCTTTGAGTATAAGGTTGCTATCTATTCATGAGTGACACAGTGCAAGGTAGGAGATGTCCTAGCCCCTAGCTATATAACCACATAGGGGAAACACAACAACAAGAAACAAAAATGCAAGATCTGATACCAAATTACATTTCTTGATTCATAGATATATAACTGATTACATACAATATGCTTGACTATAAGGCCTTCTAGGTTAGGGCCAAATACAAATAGAAAATTACAAAATACAATTAGTTTTGCAAGATCCAACAATGTCCAACTTACAACCAATCTCGGTTAATCTAGATACACAACTGGATAAGAACACCAAGAAGAATCCACACTTGTACCCATAGGTCCATCAAGAGATTCTCTATTTCCTAAGCTACAACTCTAGCTCTTCAAATTTGCATCTATCCTTCCTTCTATCCCAACTCCATAATGACTAAAAGTCTCCACAAGAGCCCTACTTATACCAATATAAGCCATAAGTCAGCCCAAAATACAAATTAAATACAAAATACATAAATTAAATGCCTCAAGTCAGCTTGCAACAGCAATTAAGTGTCCAAAAATTGATATTCAAGTAAAATTGTGATATATCCTAGCTCTGATTGAATTAAAACTCATGATTTGAAACCTAGGTAGAAATATAGGTCCTCTACAACCCCTTATATGAGAAAAGAATTATTTCCCAAGGAAAAGTGTGCATCCATCTTGAAAGTCACCTACAACAGATTGAAATGCGAAACTACTAGAAATCTATACTTTGGGAGAATTGCCATATCTCCCAACCTATAAGTAATTAGGACTGGAACTCTTTGAAAAATGAATTAATCTAGTCCCTCTTCAAACCCTAAGGTGCCCAACTTCTCATTCATTAAGGATAATTAGTTATATGCTCTATAACAAGCACCTAGAAACCAAAAAAAAACATACTTCCAGCAGTAAGGTTCAAATAGTTCAAACTTCAACTCAATCCATCCAATCTCTATGAAATCATGAGGAAAGGTTCCCCAATGTATCTCCAACACATCCCTAACCACAATAAAATAACTCCATCAAAGTCCAAGCTCAATGCTTCTCAACACTCAACAAAAATCCTTCCAAACATGCAGGATTATAGGAAAGCCTAGGATGCTCCTGAATCGATGAGGTCAAGTTGTAGAGGGTTGGACTTGAAGGATTCAAGGATTTTTATGGTTTATAAATTAATTTTTCATAGGCATACAAGGTATGTACTAAATTTGAAAATCATTTTCATAGTCAAATTTTTGAATATACATTGCAAAATGGATTGTTGTTTAAGGGTAAACAATTATGTATCCCAAGGGGATCCATGAGGGAGAACCTCATTCAAGAAAACAACAATGGAAGAATTAGTAGACATTTTGGCCTTAACAAGACCCTATACCTAGTGGAAAGGTTCTACTATTTTCCCAATATACAAATAGATGTGAGAAGATATATAGAACAATGTGGCATATGTCGAAAGGAAAAAAGTACCTCATCTAATGCAAGAATTTACCAGCCACTACCCATTCTTAATAGGCCTTGGGAGTGCATAAGCATGGATTTCATAGTGGGTTTACCTAGGAAAAAGATAACGTTGGATAGTGTGTTTATGGTAGTTGACACGTTTAGTAAGATGAGTCATTTCATAAGCTTCAAAAGAACACATGATGCTAGAAATATAGTTAGCCTATTCTTCAAGGAGGTGGTCAAAATTCATGGGCTACCAATGAGTATTGTGGATGATAGAGATGTCAAGTCTATGGGGAATTTTTGGAAGACTCTATGCAAGATATGATGTACAAACTTGGTTCATGGTTCTTCCTACCATCCCCAAATAGATGGGTAGACAAAGGTAATTAACATGGTCCTAGGCAACTATTAAGGTGTCTTAGTAAGGAATATGGGCAAAGTTGGACACAAATCATCCCTCAAGAAGTGTTTTCTAATAATGACAACAAGAATAGAACAATTGGAATAAGTCCTTTCTAGTTAGTGTATGGGTCACATCGAAGGGGCATAGTATATTTGAGAGATCTACCAACATATGACACTATTAGTGGACATGCAGATGATTTTCTTCAGTCCATGAAGGAGATAGATGATCAGGTCAAGAAGACCTTGATGGAGGCAAATTAGAGATTGAAGGAAAATAAGGATGAAGGGAGGATAGAACTACAATTCCTATTAGGAGATTTGGTCATTTTCTATTTGAACAAAGCTAGACTATAGAAATGCATCCCAAGAAAATTGAAAATGAAGAGTATTGGGCCATGTAACATGCTAGGGAAGTATGGTTCCAATGCCTACAAAATTTACTTACCAAAAGACATGTCCATTTCTCCCACCTTCAATGTTCAATATTTGATACCTTACAAGGGTCCAGATATTAATGAAATATAGTATCAAACAAAGCTAAAAAAAGACTTATTAGACTTACAAGTACCTGAAAGGAAGCAACCACAAATGAAGAAAATACAACACTCTAGGGTAAATAAGAGTACAAGGAACAAAGCTAAAAAATAACATCTAGTAAAATGGAAAGACACGCCTAAAGTTGAGGCAACTTGGATTTCTGAGAGTGACTTCAACAAGCATGGAATTAGCAGGAGTTTGTCTCACCATAGGTACCTTAGTCTTCTTCCTGCAAGGAGACTATGATGCGAGAGCACCTTGGGGAAGGGAAAATCTCTATATTAATTTTGACTTGTAAATGGTCTTGAAATCCATTTGATGAATAATGACTAATGAAGAAGTCTCATGGTGTTTTTAGGAGTTTCAAATAGTTAGAAACTAGGATTGAGTCATGATTTTTGTAGTTAGGTCCTAATAAAGCTTAGAAATCCAAAAGTTGCTCAAAAAGGGAAAAATGTGGAAAAATTCATTGAAGGGAGAAAGGAGTGTTTAGAAAGGGTCCTTAGGTGTTCTAGGGGCATATTGAAGAGGTTGAAACCAAAATAGACAAGTTTGGAGGGCTCAAATGCCAAATTGCCAAAAATTGTCAAAGTTGCTCACAAACAACTTTGCATTTTTTTGCAAAGTTGCAATGACAAATTATTGCCCTTTAGTGTAGGAGTCATAAGGTGAACCTAGAATTTTAATTGAAGTTTTGGGTAGTTAGGGAAGGTTATTTAAACACAAGAAAATTCTTTGGAAGGGGTTGGTTATGTTATTGTCCGAACAATTGATGGAATGAAGAGTTGTTGCTAACAGGAAAACATTTTTTTGGAGTAGTGATTGATGTTCTTGATTGTTTTTCTTACTTTTTTTCATGGATTAGATTCTTGTGGACATTTAGTTACTCTATAAAATCTTGATTTAGTCATTTACATTCATCTTAGCAAGTTTTCAATATTCTTTAGTTTCACTATTCCTACTGGTTAGTTTTGGCAAAGTTGCACAAAAAATGGCTAAAACATGAGTTCCCACAGTTTAAATTCTATGAGCCTTGGGAATCAACTAATAACCTATGTACATTATGTAAATATGAATTTTTGAGGTTGGGAGAGACCGTTTTCTATTTTTGAAAGCAAGCCCTAGATAAGCTAGTAGAAGCTTGGCAAGGCACATATATGCTTGCAAGAGAGATATGAATAGAGAACTGGATTAGTGTGTGACAATTAAGGTTTGTAAATGATGGAGGAGAGTAGTATTTAGTGTTCTTAAACTAGAGGAGGAATTTTGGAGTATAGCTTTAATTACCTTATAAGTGAAGTTGTTGTCATTGCCCTAGAAACCCTCAAAAATAGGATTTTCTTAAATAACATTGTATGGATACTTTGAAGACTTAAGAACTAGAAAACACTTGAGATTATATCAATATGTAACAATTTATAATAGACATCCATAGGTATTGCTAAGAGTTTTTTCAAGTTATTGAAGAATCTTTGTTTGTAGGAGGGTTAATAGGGGCACATATGGCTACAAGGACAAACACAGAATGAATGGGTTTTGGGAGTGTGAAACCTAAAAATATGGTGCAAAATGCCTTGAAATGTATGATAAACCTCATGAGGGAGGCCTAAGATTGGTTTTTCCTTATTGGAAGCATTTGCTGAGGTTTTGGCTTGATAGGCCAAAAGGTTCATAGTTGGGGTTTGGAGTTAGAGTGTAGTTTGAATTGATAGGAGATTTTCTTGGTGGAAGGAGATTGGGAGAGAATCCTCTAGTTTAGGGTTAGAGAAGAGACCCAAGGAAGGCTAGGAAACAGCCTTGGTAGAGAAAAAGGCTCTAACAGTTAGAAGCTCCCCATCAAGTAGTAGAGGAGGTACCTAAATAAGTTGTAGATTTGGTGGGAGAGTTTCTTGATATTGTGTCAGATAATGTACTTGGGTATGTGCAAGATCATGGTGTGTCAAAAAGTGGCAATCTAAAAAATTTGTAGTTCTAAAATATCTCAAACCATTTCAAAATCTATTCCAACTTTTTTCCCACCCATCCTGATACTAAATGCAAACAATTAATATCTTTATAAGGTCTACTATATTTTTTGATAACAAACCTATATGATCAACTTTAAAAACATCCTATAAATGTGCTTTTGGCCTATTTTTATGTGATTTTTACTTCAAACATATAGCTGATGCTTTTTTTCACCAAAATTTTATCAAATGAAAAGGGTTTCTTAAGAACGTTCTTATCTTTCCATAAATGTAAGGTTTGTCAAATTATGAGTTCAATAAGTAATTATTACTTATTTTCTAATGGAGTTACATATAAAGTGTTAACTAACACACTACTTGAAAAACAACTATAACTTTCAAATGGTAAAAAAAAATTTAAATAAAAAAGATGCATCACATTCTATGTTTCTTCTACTATAAAGGAAAAAAAGAAAAAAATGAATTTTGCAGAATTTTGAATTAGTTAAGGTGGTTAGACACGAGGGTTTTTTTATTCCAAAAATACTAAAGTTAAAAACTCAATTATTTATTATTTATTTAGAACAAAAATACCCAAAAATATGTGTCGCATCCAAGCTTGAGTCTACTACTTATATCTAGAATATTATTTAAAAATAATATAATTTGATTTTGATTAAGGTGGTTAGACATACATCTACTTCTTATTTTTGTTCTAAAAATTTTATAATATTGCATTAAAATTCAAAATTTTGACCAATCAATTTTTATTTTTTTGAGATAAGTCCTAGTAGTTTAGAAATTAGATTCAATTTGCTAGAGATTACTTTCTCTCAAATTTTTGATATAAAGTTAATCAAAAGTAGAAAATTGCATGTCAAGTTGACATAACCTTGATTTTTTTTTTTTGTTCCCACTTAAGAGCATAGTTTGGTTGACCATGATCCTGCACATACCCACTTGATGGATTAACCCCAGTAAAGAGGATTAGTCACTAGATGGATTTGATTCTAGGAGTCAATTTACCAAACAAAGCAAAAAATAGAATGACACCAATAGGAAGTGAAGAATTGAATAGATAATTTCATGAGTTTTTTGCAAAAGGGGTTGATTTGAGAGAGTCTAAGTCCATGTGTTGTACCAGAAGTATTAGCACCTAAAAAGAATTGAGAATGGAGGATGTGCATAGATTTTTGGGTTATCAACAAGATCACAATCAAAAGTAGATTTCCATTGGTAAGGATAGATGATATTATGGGTTGTTTGAGTGTAGTTGTGTATTTCACAAAGATAGATCTTAAGAGTGGATATCATCAAATTCGCATCAGAGAAGGTGATGAGTGAAAGACTTCTTTCAAGATAAGATATGGATTATACAAGTGGTTAGCCATGTCTTTTGGGATAACCAATGCACTAATCCCTTTCATGTGGCTCATGAATGAAGTACTAAAGGATTTTTTGGGTAAGTTTGTCATTATTTACAAAGATAATTTTTTGATCTTTAGTAAGACTTTTGAGGAGAATTTGATGTATATTCGAAAGGTGTTTGATAAGTTGAGGAAAGAAAAGTTTTTGATAAACCTAAAGTGCAATTTTCTGAAGGAGTTGGTATACATATGATTTTTAGTCTTAGTAGAAGGTATAAAAATGGACCCAGAGAAAATGAAGGCTATCCTTGAATTGCCTACTCCAAAGAGTGCTATAGTAGTAAGATAATTTCATGGGTAGGCTAGCTTTTATAGAAAGACCATAAGAGGTTTTTGCAAACAATGAGGGGGGATAGCAAAAAATTTAAGTGGATTATAGGAGAAAATAATAGTTTTAATCACTTGAAATAAAAAGTTATGACGCAACCTATTTGTGCACTTCCAAATTTTAATAAACTATTTCAAGTAGATTGTGATGTTAGTGGTACTACAATAGGAGCTATTTTGAGCTAAGAAGGTAGACATATTTCTTATTTTAGTTTGAAAATGAATGGTGTTAAAAGAAAATATTATGTTTATGATCAAGATTTTTATGCTATAGTTCAAACACTAAAGAAGTGGAGACACTATCTTCTTCCTAAGGAGTTTTTTTGGTATATTGATCATCAATGTTTGCAATATTTGAATAGTAAAGAAAATTAAACCAAAGGCATTTGAAGTGGCTTGAGCTTTTGTAAAGTTATACATTTTTTTGGAAACACTAGACTGGTAAGACTAACAGAGTTGCATATTCTCTTAGTAGAAGACAACTTTTGCTGACAGAGATACACATTAAGGTGGTTCGGTTCAAGGTAAGTGCAAGAATTTGGGTTTTACTTTTGGGAAAAAAAGTGGAAGTGTTTTTCCTATTTTTGAAATTTCTTATCAATTGATGTCAAAATTTGAGACATTTAGAGATTGAATATAGAAAATTTCACAAATAAAAATTCTAGCATTAACAATTTTCTTTTTGAATGTCATTTATTTTTGTACCCATATGATAGATTTTTTTTTGGTATGGATTTTTAAAAACCATTTTTTAAAAATTCATGTTTCAAGGCAATACCACACTCGTGGATGAAGACCATAATTGAACACAAATAAATTAAATTTTTAAATCCAATTACCTACCACACCAAATATTGATGATAAAATTTTTCCTTAATTTTTTATTGAATAATTTTATTATTATTTAGTTTCTATTGGCTATAAAGAAAAAAAATTAAACCTCTTGTGTACGGACATCATAATTTGATCAAAATTTCATTTTTTTCAAAAAATATTTTTTTGAACTTCAAAATAATTATATGTAGATTGATGACATATAAATTAATTTTTTAAAAACCATAAAATAAAAAAGTTATTAAATATTAGTGAACCTCACTATTTTACATTTAGGTACCAACTTTGATTTAAAAGAATGGAAAAATAGTAAATAAAATCATTACACTGTAAAATTTATTTTTTTGAAATTAGGGCAGTGAGAACTCTAAAGGGTTTTTGTTTTGTAAAAAAAATTGATGGAGAACACCCTCTAAAAGTTATGGCAAGGCGTGAATTTGCCAGTTCAATGTCTTAGCCAAATCTTGAGAGCTCAAGACATAGGCTTGATCTCACCAAGCCCGTCCCAAACCAAAATCTAAGGCAGAAGAAAAAAATCCCACCCTATGTTGTAAGAAATTGGCACCAATCATATGAAATTCAAGAAATGAGTCCCCATTTTCAAAAACTAAAATTGTCATTGAAAATGCATTAAAATCCCAAAAAAAATAAAAATAAAAGTGAATTTATTAAAAATGGGTACCTAATTTTTTTTAAAACGATTATCTGTATTTTACTTTAAAAAAATGGGTGCCCATTTTTTTTTAAATTATTTTTTTATTTTTTCAAAAATGGGTACTTATTTTTTGAAAATAAAAAAAGCGCACCCAATTTTTTTAAAAATGGGTTCCCATTGTTTTGAATTTTCAATTGGGCACCTGAACCTAATATGTGTGCCCATTTATAAAAAAAAATTGGGACCCTTTTCTAAAAGAGCATGATCTCAATCCATTGACTTCTATGGAATTGACACCCAACTTCTTGCTTCTAACCTTCAAGGAACTCAATAATTTGTTTCCAAAGGATCCTGATTTTGGTAAGTGTGGAAGGCTTGTACAAAAGCTGTTACACTTGATAGGACAAAATGGTTGGATTTCATAATCCAAGATGGTATGTTATTGAAAGGGAGCCAGTTGTGCATTTCAAAAAGTTCAATGAGAGGGAATCTCATCAAGGAGAAGCATAGTGGGGGATTAGCTAGACACTTTGGTGGGGATAAAACCATTTCTTTGGATATTGAGATGTGAAAAAGTTTTTGGAGAATTACAAAGTATGTCAAATGATGAAAGGGGTAAAGTAGAATATAAGGTTGTATCAACCAAATGGTTCCTCATAAGATTTTTGTGCTTAGTAGTTATAGTATTCATTTGTATAGATTCTCTAACACTCTCATCTTATTTTGTTCTAACATTTTTGAACTTAGTATTCCAATTATTCAACTTCTCTTTCTTAGTAAAATCATCACCTTCATCCAAATATTCTAACTTAGTCCAAATATCATGGGTTAGGTTAAGTTCCTTTACATCAATACAATTGGATTTAGATAAGGTACTAATAATTTTTTCTCTTACATTCATGTTGTATTCATTTTCTAATTTATGTATGAAGATAGCTTTCTTGCTATTTTGACATCAATATTATTCTTTTTAATTAACCAATAATGGATCCCCATGTAGATCAAATCTTCTATCATTTTGTTTGTCCTACTATCATAATATCACCATAAAATTTAAGATTCTCCTTCATCTAAGCCATAATAGATCTCCATATTATTTTAAGCTTCCTTTTCAAAGAGAAACCAATGCTCTAATACCAATTGTTAAGAGGTAAATTCCACACATAACTAAGGCATTGGTGGAGGGTGAATCAATTTTGACTAAACATAATTATATCCAAACTTATATATCTAATCTTGAATAATTAAAATAATGATGCATGACAATTAAAAACATATACATCATACCTTAACTATTTGTTAACTAGGGAAACCCTCTAATAAGAGGGAAAACCACAATGGAGATGGTATGTACAAGATAATGTACTAATAGATAAGTTCCTTTTGAAATAATGTGACCTTGTTGGGAGTCAAATGCAATGTATTTAGAATAATAATCCTTTTTATAGGACATGTCCCTATTAGCAGACCTTTAAACCATTTTAGAAGGTTCCAACTATAAAATAGGAGACCCAATTTTACTAAATGCTTTATCAAATGTAAAATATAATACTTTCAAGACAACATGTCCCATAACATGAACTCGTTGATCTACATCTTACTTGCCAAAATAGTTCCTTTGAAGTTCACCTCAATTAAACATCATAGTCTTGTCTCTACTCTAGTCATCCAGCATAAAAGATGTTATTATCATATAATCATGCACAGTCAACTGATCTAATCTTCATGTCCAACAAAGAAAAACATCTTTCCTTTATACCTTCACAAATATATTTTTAGTTTGACATGTTAGAGCTTCCTAGATATATATTTAACTACATAGTGCCATCCTAAGATATACATGCTTTCATAAGAACTATTAAAAGTATTATGATTATGTTTGCACATGTAACATTAAAGATATTTTATTTCTAAATAGTGAACTAAATGTTTCCTCAATATAGCTAACTACAAGTAAAATATACCACAAGCTCATAATTAACAACTTTTTTTGAAGTATCCAAATGCTTCCCAATAAAAAATACATGTGCATGGACAATTCATATATCACCTTATAATCTCATCATGGTTAATTTGTGTTCACCAAATAGAAATATACAAAATGCCAACAACTATATCCATCATTATTTCCAAGGCACTAGTGTGCTACCAATCTTTACCAAAAAAACTATAACTTAAAATGTATCTTCATATAAAGAATAGTGAACATAGGTATGATATCTATACTCATTAATTTGCATACATGTAAGCTTCCATACACAATAATGTTACTAACTAACCTCAATGTATGAATAATTAACCTATTAAATATTAAAAAAACCTTGTATGTCATGAATATATAGACATATGTTACCATAAATAATACAACTAGTCATTAATATAATATCTGATCAATTCATCCAAGTGCCAAAAAAGACCTCAATTCTTGATGAAAAATATTGTGAGTGGCATTTAGAGGGATTTGAGGATGATAGTAAGGATCTTAAAAAATATCTAATAGGAAGGGTTTGAAATTCCTTAGAGCCCAGGATATAAATCTTCTCTTATGTCCTTGATGTGAAAAGAAAACTCTTTGCTACTTTAGGAGAGTAAGAGGTAAATAGAAACTTTAATGAGATAACACCAACCCTTTTATGAAAAGAAGTGCAGAGTAAGTTTTCCTAGCCTAAATGAAAAAATATTTATAGTCATGTACAATAGGTACCTCACTTGTGGAATTTAATGAAGATATGGTTTTAGGATTCTTCTGTGTGTATTTTGTGTAATATAAACTTGAGGAATGGTCCTCCCATGCTCCTTGTTTAGGTAAATTGAAATTTAAAGATGGGATATGATAAGTCATGTGTTCATATGTCCTCCTTGGTCTATTTCTAGGGTCTTCTATGGAAATCTCCAACTAATCCTGCTTTCTTATTGGTCTTGGAACACAGGGCCTTGATTGTTTCTTTGGAAAGTTTAGTTTGAAATAAACATAAACATTTTTACTATAAAAATTGTTTGTATCATCAATAATTAATGAAAAGTTTTAGTATTTTTAAGGATGCCTTATTAAAAATATGTGGTATATCTACCCTTATGGATACAAGTGACATGGGTATGATTCAGAGGCTTGGTTTGGTTGGGTATGATACAAGATTCCCCTCTTTGTGGTGATTCATTAGGGCGAGGACAATGCTTGTTAGTATGGTTAATTATTATTCACTCCTCGTGATGTTTTGAAATTAATTCCAATGGGTCACCTTAATGTAACCTTGAGCATGGTAGGATTCATGGAAGTGATAGCTTGATAATTTAGAAGGTCCATTTCTTCCTTTTTTAGTACCAATATTAACATAATAAAAACTTTAAGAAGGTTTTTGTTATCATCTAGATGTTTTGGAGAGAAGTTGTTCACTTGGTTAGAGAAAAAATTGTCTTTAGGTCTAATTTGCAAGTAATTGTTGATATGTTGAATAAAGGATCGACAGAGGGTATGCATTGGCAATCTGCATTATTGGTCAATAAAATTATTAGACTCTATAGATTTCTAGACCTTGTTACATTCTTTCATTATCCTTGGGAATATAACATTGTAGTAGATTATATGGAGGAATGTGCATCTAACTAGATGGGATGTGGAATATAAATATCTAGAGATATTTGTCCACAAAGGATTTGAGGATGTTACACAATTTAGTTATGAAGGAAATGCAAGATTACTTAGGCTTTTTAAAGAGCTCCAATTGATTTATTTTATTCTTTCCTATATTCTAGCCTATTGATGAGCTTGTTAGTTGTTGCTACTTTGTATTGATACTTTCTAATTAATAAGATTTTACCAAGTAAATTGAACTTAAAGAAAATACTAGTCAATTGTAAGATCAAAATGTAGAGAACAAAGGATTTATTATGATAATCAATAATTTAATACAAAATGAGAAGTCATATACAATAATTTTTATTTTTTGTTTATCAAGGTACATATCCTCTCTTATGATAAAAGGAAATGTTAATATCATCAGCATCTTAGTAGTGAAAAATATAAACACTCTTCTACGAAAATTAATATATCACAAATTGTAATTATATTATATTAAATGATACAAGGAAAATATATAATAGTATAGAATTTTCTAAATTTTTAAAATGAGAATTATATTTAATTTATAATGTTATTTTTGATTGATTAATCTGAATATCTCTTCTCATCCAACATTTCAATTATATTCTTAGCTTCTAGTTGTTTTCAAAGTTGTTATTTAAGATAATTTTTGTTTTTTTTTGTATTGTATTGGGAGAATAAGTTAATTATAGATTAGATATAAAATCATTTTATATAATTAGTGTTAGAGATTAAATGATATTTTTTAGCTAGATTCATTAGAGATCACATTAAGATTTTACATGACATAATGCTATAAAGATTGTCTTATTCAAATCTTGTAAATAGTGTTTCCATTAGAGTCTATTTCTCCCTACCAAAAATTATTATAATCTAAAGACCTATTTCACTTATCTACAGTTCAATCTTTATATCCTATTACGAAATAAAAACCCATGCTACTTTTATATAATTCAATCATTTTATACCCTATTAGAAACTAATAACCCATCTCATTTATAGACAATTCAATCCTACTAAAAACTAGAGTTACCTATCTCACTTTTCTACATATTAATATTTCATATTTTAATAATTAATAACAAACTTGAACCCAACTTCATCTCTTATAAGATCAAATTTTCAAGGAAAAAAAAAGATCATACCATATATTAAGTCATAAACAAAAGATGTAATATACTATGAGTTTAGCTTTTCATTTGGTTCACATCTATACAATATATAAAAAATAAAATATCAAATATTATGGATGTGATCTTACTCCATTTTGATTTTGCAATGCCATCTCAGGTGATGGTGAAACTCGTAGTGTTGGCCAGTACAAAGTAGCCAACTACCAAATCTCCTTCACCATTCATTGTGGGATTAAACTATCTATTGTGTTAGCTCTAGGTGGCCATGTAAACCCTAGTCCCAAGTTTGTTCCATCTCGTTGAGTGCTTGAACGTTCTCAACCATGCTGAACCGAATTGTCCCTAAGGGTCACTAAATGCCATAGGGCAACAATCTTAGATAGGGCATATCTCAAAGCTCATGTGAGATATGGATGCAATTCTAGCTCCTATAGGACCATGTTGTGGAGGCCTACAATAACCTCTCTCATTTTTTGGAGATCTTACTCTATTTTGATTTTTCAATGCCATCTCGGGTGATACTGAAACTTGTAGTGTTGGCCAGTACAAAGTTGCCAACTACCAAATCTCCATCATTCATCATGGGATCAAACTATCTATTCTATTAGCTCCATGTGACTAGGTAAAACCTAGCCCCAAGCTCATCCCATCCCATTGAGCACTCGAATGTTCTCGGGCACACCTAACTGAAATGTCCCTAAGGGTCACTAAATGCCATAAGGAAACGATATTTGATGGGGTACATCTTGGAGCTTGTGCAAGATATGGATGCAATAATAGGTCCTATAGGACCATGTTGTAGAGACCTAAAATAAACTCTCTCACTTTTTAGAGATCTTACTTTGTTTTGATTTTGCGATGCCATCTCGGGTGATGCTGAAACTCATAGTGTTGGCCAATACAAAGTTGCCAATTGCCAAATCTCCCTCATTGTTCATCGTGGGATCAAACTATCTATTTCATTAGCTCCAAGTGGCCAGGTAAACCCTCACCTCAAGCTTGTCCCGTCGCATTTAGTGCTTGAACGTTCTCAGGCATGCCAAACGAAAATGTCCCTAAGGGTCACTAAATGCCATAGGGTAGTGATATTTGATGGGGCATATCCCAAAGCTCGTGCAAGGTATGGATGTGATTATAAGTTCTATAAGACCATGTTTTCCAGACCTACAACAACCTATCTCACTTTTTGGAGATCTTAATATGTTTTAACTTTTCGATGCCATCTCAGGTGATGCTGAAACTCATATTGTTGACTAGTACAAAGTTACCAACTACCAAATCTCCATCACCATTCATTGTGGGATTGAAATATTTATTCTGTTATCTCTAAGTGGCTGGGAAAACCCTAGCCCCAAGATCATCCCATCTTGTTGAGCAATTGAACGTTCTCGAGCATGCCAAACTAAAACGTCCCTAAGGGTCACTAAATGCCATAGGGTAGCGATATTTGATGGGGCATATCTTAGAGCTCATACAATATATGGATGTAATTCTAGGTCCTATAGGACCATGTTGTAGAGACCTATAATAACCTCTCTCACTTTTTGGAGATCTTACTCTATTTTGATTTTGTGATGCCATCTCAGGTGATGTTGAAACTCGTAGTGTTGGCTAGTAAAAAGTTGCCAACTGCCAAATCTCCCTCACCATTCATTGTGGGATCAAAGTGTCTATTCCATTAGCTCTAAGTGGCTAGGTAGACCCTAGCCCTAAGCTTGTCCCATCTTGTTGAGCATTTAAATGTTCTCAGGCATGCCAAACCCAAATGTCCCTAAGGGTCACTAAATGCCATAGGGCAGAGATCTTTGATGGGGCATATCTTGGAGCATGTGTGAGGTATGGATGTGATTCTAGATCCTATAAGATTGTGTTGCAAAGACTTACAATAACCTCTCTCTCTTTTTGGAGATCTTACTCCATTTTGATATTGCGATGCCATCTCGGGTGATGCTGAAACTCAGTGTTGGCTAGTACAAAGTTGTCAACTACCAAATCTCATTCACCATTCATCAAAGGATTGAACTATATATTCTGTTAGGTCTAGGTGGCCAGGTGAACCCTAGCTCGAAGTTCATCCTATCCCATTTAGCACTCAAAAGTTCTTGGGTGCGCCAAACCGAAACGTCCCTAAGGGTCACTAAATGCCATAGGGCAACAATCTTTGATGGGGCATATCTTGGAGCTCGTGTGAGATAGGGATGTGATTCTAGGTCCTATAGGACCGTGATACAGAGACTTACAATAACCTCACTCTTTTTAGAGATCTTACTCTATTTTGATTTTGTGACACCATCTCGAGTGATGCTGAAACTTATAGTGTTGGCTAGTACAAAGTTGCCAACTACCAAATATCCCTCACTATTCATCATGGGATTGAACTGTCTATTTCATTAGCTCTCGGTGGCTAGGTAAACACTAGTCCTAAGCTTCTCCCATGCTATTGAGTGCTCGAAAATTCTCAGGCATGCCAAATTAAAACATCCCTAAGGGTTACTAAATGCCATAGGGCAACAATCTTTGACTATGGCAATTGGATATGTCATCTCATCTAATGATGGATACTAGTGATAGAAGGTAAAGGGGTGATCACACACATAATTTTGAACATGTTATTTTTTATGGTAATAAGGTAATCCTCAAATATTTCTACTTCATCACATGTCCTATTTTGATACATCTTCAACCTTGATTTTTTCACATTTAATATTCCCCTAACAAAAAGCTTGACAATTCCTACCAGAAAGGCTTCATATTCCATTGTTGTATTTGTGTTGCTTTATTCTAGTTTAAAAGAATAAGGGAATTTATCACCTTGTGGTGATATCAACACTACACCAACTCCTATACTATTGGATGAACAAATACCATCGAACTCAATATCCTATAGGGAATCCTTATTATTAAGTTTAGATTCAACAACCTCTTCCCCTCCTAAAATAATGTAGTTCAAAATTTAACACCTAGTGCATAGAATTTGGGCTCGAGGATCTTCTGATGAAAGGAATGTATATAGACTTTCCATTTGGTTGGAGTGTCACAATTTCCTTACCCACTAGTATAGTATCTTGGGACCAATCCAATTTAACTTTTCCTCCTAGGTCCCTACAAAAAATCTTTCTCAACGTGTCATTACTAACTAGGATATTAGAAACTAGAATAGTTATATTTAGTGACTTGCCTGGATGAGTGGCTAATGCAAATTGAGCATGTTTTATTTGTTGTACTAGGGGGGCCTTCTTATAATCCATAAAAACCATTTACCAAATATTTTAGTTAAGGGGGAGGGGGGTGGATCTAAGGATTTCAAAACATACAAGGCATTATTTTGTTAGAGGCCCTAGAGTCAATTATACAATTATTGATCTTATGGTTGTGTATGAACATAGAAATATGGAATGGTTTGAGCTTCATATTTAATGAGACATATTTGTCATATGAACCAACTTTAGCCTCAAATTTAACAATGGAGGAATGAACTACATAATTTTGACTGATTTCTAAAGATAAAACATTAGTTAATTATTTATCAACAACTTTAGGCACAAATTGATGACCTATACCATATTCAATCAACTTATCCAATTTGTTAGGGTTCAATCTAAGGTACTCATAGGGGGGATTTTTTAACTATTGGATGACTTACAAAATTATGGATTTTTTTAGCAAATGATATTTTTGAGTCATTAAACTTTGAAATTTTGAACCAAAGGTTTGACAAAAATGATGTTCACCTTTGTTCAGGTACTTTGGGCACAATGTATTGCCCTAATTCTTGAGGATCTATTGGCTTCTTATTGGAATAGTGCATGAAGGATTATCTGACATTACCAGGATATTGCCCTATTTTTTTACATCAAATTTATATTCAAGATGAAAATTTACAAGTTGACAGACATTTAAGGATTTCCCACATTTTCAACCATCTCTCAATAGGAATTACCATTGAACTTGGGCAAGATTTCCTTAGCTCCTTTGTGTAGGTTATTTAGATTAGCACTTAAGAGGTGGAAGCTCCCCATGGTTGAGCCATTGCAAAAATTAGAGTTGAGATAGTTACTTTAGGTGTAAGATTTTTCCCATGTAAATTTTAAGTTTTCCAACTAGTAGGGTGCGAGTTGACTAGGTTTCCTTCAAAGGAGATAAAGGTCTACTTTTTACTTTTCTCCTAGACCTTGAAAGGTTTGGTGAGAAGTTAAGGTCTTGTAGTTATTGAAATATATAATCAGGGATACCTTCCCTTTTTTGAGATCTACTGTATTATCTAGAGAATATAAACTCTAATTTTTTCAATAATGATTCACAAACTAAGATATTTGTGATTCTTGGTTTCTAGAGGTTATTCAATTTTGTCTTTATCTTTTTTTTTTTAGTTGTCTAAGAACATCATCCATATCTTCTTCCTCCTTGAGAACTCTACTAGCTCTATGCTAATCTTCTCAAGTTCTCCTAGACTACCAAGCAAGAATATTTAACTAACTAAGAATATCTTCTTTCTTGTCATGAAAACCAATATTGGGTTCCAACATAGGTATAATATTTTCATGTACTTTGTAAAGAAGCTTTGAAAAAATTGTAAAACCTATCTCTAACCCGAGGAGCAACCTATTTATTCTTGGAGGAACCCTAATCAAGGGTTGGCAACTCATTTCTTGTATGAATCCATACTGTTGGAATGTATGCAGTAGACTAAGACTATTTTAGAATAGATTTTACTAGTTTTTTAATCTTGTTTGGAGGAAAATCACGTGGCTATTATCATTTTTTTGCATGTTGTAGTTGTCTTATTGTTTTTTTTTCCATTTTCTATGCATTAGTTATAGTTTGTGACCAAGTTTTGAAAGGTTTTGTAAATTTCTTCAAAGACACTTGTATGTTGCCAGTTTTGGAGTTCTATATCATGAAAGGGATGTAAGTCTTGTCTCCATGACGAAAATTCCATGGTCTTCTGGATTTCAAAGCTACAAACCATAATATAATATATTCAAGCAAGGGCCCTAAAATTGAGTGCATATAATTCTTTAACCAAGCCCTAGGCAAGCTAGGCAATGCCCGGCTAGGGACTATCAGCAAAGAAGGAGCTCTTGAGAGCAAAGCTTGAAGAATGAAGACTTTCCATTCTGAGGGATTGAAGAGGGGTATGAGGGGGTTCTAACTTGTGGAGGAGGAGTCTTGATGAAGTGTGGAAGGTGTCTTAAAAGAGGGGATAGCAAGCAGACAAGAAAACCCTACCAAACCCTCAATTTTGCTATTTTTGTTGTACAGTCTGTACGCATCCTGAGACCCTAAAAATCCTTGAGCATGGGTCCTATGTGTAGACACATAAAAATCCTTTAGAAAATAAAATATTTTTATTTTTTGAAAAAAGTCCCTGATGACATCATCATTTATTAATCAATTAATTATTTAATTAATTAATTATTTTTTTATGCCATTAAATACCTTTATCTTAATTAAAAATATTTAATTAAGCAATCCCTCCCAAAAATGTTTAAATCTTATTTAAACATTATTTCCTTATTTATTAATTATTTAATTAATAAATTGACCAAAAATCTCAAAATAAATAATTTATTTATTTTTTGCCCAAAACTTGGCCAATTTCCTTAAGACCACTAACCTCTTCCAAAATCCTCTAATCCTTCTTTAATTTCGATTAAAGGCTAATTCCATCATTTTCTACCCCTAATCCCAACTCAAAATATTTAATTAAGATTAAATATTAATCCTCATGTTTGTTAAAAATATTTTAATAAATATCTCCTCAACCTAAACCCTTGAAATAAATAAAACTTTATTTATTTCCTAAAAACCTTATTTATCCTCATCCTAGGAAGTTCTAGACTCTTATAGAAAGTCTTCATCCTCATCCAAAGCCTAGACTCCTCTAGATGATGTCAATCCTTATCTTTGACCCTAATCCTAATCCCCCCCCTAACCTTGTCACATTCCCTAAACATGGGTTAAGACTTGCTAACCCAAGCCAAAGTTAACAAATATCTCCTCCTTCACCCACCCTCATTAAATGCCATCCACTCGCCCATCTCTAACAAGCCTAATCTAATCTTAACCCAAGCCTAATCCAAGCCTTAATCGTTTGCACATTCCTAAGTCAAGCTTAAGACTTTCTTAATCCAACCCAAGTCAAAATATCTCAACTCTCTCACAAATATCCCAACCATAAAACTTTATGAAGCCCACAAAGCCATAAATGACTCTTACAAGCCCATTCATTGCTCTTACAAGCCATTATGAGAGTCTTTATAAGCTTTGAGCCTCCTTTGTTGACCCCTCAACTCCTCTTGCTCTAACCAATGACCCTGTGACATGTGTCACTTCTTGATTGGCTGTAAGGAAGCATAATCCATGTGCTCTCCTCTTATTCAATCTAAACCTTCCATAAGCTTTTTCCCATCCTTGCATCCTAGCCTTTGATCCTTCAAGCCCTTTGCCTATTTAAGGAATCCTCTCCCAAGCCATTTTAACACAATCTAGAAAGTAAAGCCATAATGCCATTTTGAGAACCCATTTTTACATCAAATCCATTCACCAAATCTATCAAAAATCCTCCATTGAAGCCCATTTGAGCATTTGAGCATAAATACATAATCAAGCCATCTTAGCTATTACACACACCTCTACATCAAGTGATCATCCTCATTGAAAGAGCCTATCCATGGCTTGTATTCTCATTTGAGGACTTCACTTTGTCTCTCATGAAGTTATGTTAAATTAGTATGCAAATGCTTTTGATTGTTTTAATTTAGTGTTTCTAACATACTAAAGTAGCATATACATTTTGGCATGCCCGGTGGGACCCTGCATGGGTCATCTTCATTAGCTTTTTTGGTCAAGTTTTTTATGTTATTTGCTAATTTTGGCTAATTTTGCTTGTTTTTGTGATTGGTAGGATTGTATAAATTGGTTTTGCAAGTCCACATGAGCATGAAGAAGACAAAGGAACTCATAGTCTATCTCGTAGTGTTTGCAGATTTTTCAAGCTTATAGGTGGACGGAGCAGTTGGAATTCTTCTTCCTCTTCTTGTCTATATTCTTCTTCCATTCCATCTACTTCTTCTTATTCTTCTTGATGAATCTTGGCCTTTTTTTTTTAAGGAAGCAAAATCACACACACTATTTTTTAAGTGCTTAAAATGAACCCCCAAATCATACTTAAATCCATTAAAAACTAAAAATTTGCAAAAAAAAATAAAAATCTTTTAACAAGTGAAACTAAACCAATCCAATCATTTGCATCCTTACAACATCAAGGTTTTAGATGCATTCATGCAAAGTTAGGAACACTTCATTTTTGGGAATTTAAAAAGAACTTCAAGTTTCCATTTCAAAAGGTTCAAAATCAACACTAAGTGCACACTAAAATCTAAATCAAACTCAAAGCATCAATCAAGGATAAAATGAACCTCATTTGCAAATATTTTAAAGTTCTTTTAAAAATCTCATGAAAACTAAGAATCCTAAATGGTTACCAAAATTGTCCTAAAAAGCTTTGTTATTTGTTCCAAACAAATGTCTTATTGCAAAATCTTGAATGTTTCTTAGGTTTTTCATGCATCAAAACAATCTAGGAATATCATTTTTGGGCTTAAAACATGCAAACTAGAACACAAAATCTTGAATGAAAACCAAAGCCCAAAGAGTCATTTTCACTTTTGAGTCCAAAACAATCTTGAATGATCTAAGGTTAAAACAAAGCACTTCAAAGTTCTTAAAACAACATGCAAAATCTCAATCTTGAATGCTCAAAGAAAAAAACTTGAATGTTTAATCACTTGTCTTTGAATGCATGTTGCTAAAATCACTCTTGAGTGTCATGGATTAAAATCAAGTTTGTTTGTTTTTTATGAATGCATGATTAAAACAACAAATCCAATCTTCAATGCAAAAGGTCAATTAATCATTACAATATCTCACACTTCATTTTTTGGGGCATAAAAAGAATCTACATTTTAGAAACTTTCTAAGTTATAAAAACAAATAAAGACACTTTGAGTGAATTTGTTGTTGGACTCACCCTCTTTAATCACCCATCATTCTAACCATTGGTTGCAATATCAGCGCCATATATGGGGATGGGTCTACCTAAGAAGGTGTTAAGTGCTCCACAAAAATCAAATTCCACTCACTTGAGTTTTTATTGGTTTTTCTAAGATTGAAAATTTCTTGAATGCACATTAGTCTCGCTAACACTTCATTTGGGCATAAAAATTGAACAAATCTTGACATGGAGGGCCTCCGTGCACATGCTTGAAATTGAGCTTTACACACATCTTTGTTTTGGGCTTAAAAAAAACTCACACTCAATCTTGAATGGCTTAAAAAAAATCAATCGATACTTGATGTGGAGAGCCTCCAAGCGCGCGAGTTTACTTTTTGTTGATCCTAACTCACCTTTGTGTATTCATTCTTCGATCACTTCTCTTTTTTTGACACATTTAAAATTGGAATTGAACTTTTGCATCTTAATTACATGTGTTTTCAAAAAGTCTAGATCAAAAAACTTAAGCGTCAGTTGGAAAAGAACTCTATCTTTTAGCCCAAGATCATCCAAGTCTTCTCTCCCCTTGTCGTCTTTCGAGGCCATCTTGGGTGCATAAGATTAGAATCCAAAATCTTGTTTAAGTTTTAGGAGGCCTGCTCAGGGATTTCATCACCCCTTGAGATGACCTTAACTTCAGCATTCCGGTAGAGTATAAAGATCGGGAGGTGAATCCAAAGACACCTCTCTTGGGATCAAAATTCTATCACTCGGGCTAAACCTCAAGGAACTTTATACCCTTGAGAAGTGAAAGAGGAGAAGTGGGTTACTGCTCCTCTCGGCTGTGTGACATCTTTTTGGTTTCATCTACAGATTTGGCCTCACGTACTTTGTATATATCGAGGACTCCCTAGCTAAACCAAATTTCATCCTTGTAGAAAGCTTTCTAGGATGTTGGTGTGTTTGATGTGCTTGCTCCACACTTTTGTCTACTTTTTTGTTCATAGATTTTGAATGAATGTTTGCCAACTTTGGTCAAAATCCAAGAAAAGAAAAAATCTCCTAGCTCAAGACATACTTAGCATAGTCACTACCTCATAAGAAAATCATCCAAGCTCCCCCACCGCAATCGAATATATCTAATTATTTGCTTTAGAACAATCCAAAATCCAAAGTCCATCCAAATCATCCCCCCAACTAGCTAGAAACCCAATCCAAAATCACCCAAGCCTTTAAGGAATTGTTGTTACTTTGCCAAAGTTTGCTATCCAATCAATCTATCCAAATCCCTCAATCTCCCCAAGGTTATCCCTTTGACAAAGCTTTGTCTAGGGTAATCTAGCCTTGTCACTTGTCATCCCTCATCACCTTAAGCTAAAGGTTGGGATCCACAAGTGGTCAATCTCGTGTCATGCCCATAGGATCATTTGTCTATCCTCAAGTTGACACCAAAAGCCACCAATCCTGCACATAGGAAAGCACAACTCTCACTTTTTGACAGCATACCCCTAAAGTCTTCCATCCACAGGAAAGCCAAATATCTCTAGCCAATCCTCCTTAGGTCTTTCATGCAGCTTTGACTCTCCCTAGGAAATATTTCATTAGCCAATCCAAAATCTACGCTTAATCCAAATCCAACCATGAGCTTCTGTGTTCATCCATATGCAAGACCCCATCCCCATCCAACTCATCATCAAAACATGAAATCCCAACCCTGTCATGATGAGTTTGGTTGCATTGTCCTTTCTCCTGCTACATCCTATTCCAATGATGATATAAATCTTTTTGACTATGACGGGTATCTTGAGAGCCTTAGATGCCTTCCACCAACCATCCCCCAAAATCAAAGCATTCCTCCAAACTATCTAGTCATGCCATCTCATAACCTAGCTTCTTCTCCATCACCTAATCAACCAAGCTTCCAATCTTTCACCCCCATCACACCAGCTATTCCTATCAATCCACCACCTCCACCTCTGACACATGAGTCTCCCAGGAATCTCCTAGAGGAAATATAAGAAAAGTTGCCTCCAACAATCGATAAGCCATGTCATCTAATCCAACCATGTGAAGTAGTCAATGATGAAGCTTCCCCATCTATAATATCACCTCCATCTCCCATAGCTATCATCCCCATACCATCCATCAAATTGCTTAAAATCCTTCCATTTCCTACAAGCATCAAAATCCCACCACCTGTCAAGTCCCTCCAAATCCTATCCACATCACCTCCAAGCATTTCCCAAATCTCTCATAATGACCCTTATGCATCTGTCTTCTACTCACCCATCTCCACTACCGAATCTCCCATCTATCCATCTACTACCTTTGAAGAATCCATCCCTGCACCTCCTATCACACCATCCACTCCAGTCTAATCCTATCAAGATCCTACCCAAAAGCATGTTGACATCCCCCAAAGCATAAACGAAGATATCATCGTACCATGTCTTCCATCCATAGTGGAGTCACCATCCCCTCCATCTCCAAAACCTCAAGCAGTACCTCCTCTACTGCAGGATATCTTTTCATCCCATCAACTAAATCAAGATCCTATCCTACCATCTCCTCCACTCCATGCTTCCATCTTACCACCTATCCAAGCTATTCCACCATCTATAATCTACCCTCTTGGTTCACTTACATTCATCCATGGTGGCCCCCTCTTAGCAGAAGAATTAAGAATAGTATCTCCTTGTTGTAGTACATCTAATAAAGCACTTGTACCATTTTCTACAAGTAAAAAGTTTCCTCAGCTCGTTCAAATGCTCAATCGATGGCATTATCAAGGTCAAGGTTTAGGACCACAAGAGCAAGGAATCAGATAGCCTATTATTGCACAAAAGAATCCAAGATTTCATGGTCTTGGATATGTATCCAAAGGCTCACCATCTAAAAGTTTTGGTACATGCCATCCCCAAACCAAGCCTATCTCCAGGCCCACCATGCCAGCCTCCCATCACTCCTTCAAGAAATCTTATGTCATCCCCCCTCCACCATCTTTGCAACCCAAAACAACCTACCATATCCCCCCTTCATCCACTAAATCCATTTTGGGCCCCCATGTCCCAAAATATACCATCCTCCATCCTCCTATCAGCCATCATAAAAATCCTATTCCCTCCATTCCTACGCAAGATCAACAAAGGCACATATCAAGGCACATCATCCATCATCATACCCCTACATGCTCTTCCATATCCTCTCCATCTCACAAAGCTTCTCCTAACCATCTTCCTAAAGCTTACCACAGTAATGTGAATTCCAACTTCAAAATGCATAAAGCTAAAAATCCACATCCTAGGCAATCATATGTCTATTCTAAAAGACATACTCCAAAAAGGAAAAATCCAATCAAAGAATGCAAAACAATGCAAAAGCCTATGAAAACAAAATCAAAAACCATGTGGATCCCAAAGAAAAAAGTTGAAACCCAATGCAGAGTGGTATCCACCATTACTAATCCCCCATCCAGTGACTCGTGTCCCCCATCTCCTAACTCCATCTTGGGTGCCTATATCCCCAAGTACGCTTCCACAAATCCTCCATCAAGCCCACATCTACCATCTATCCCCCATATGCTCTTTTCACACTCATCCCAACATGTGATAAATGTTGATCCTACAAGCATCCCCATCTCATGCTCCTTTCTAGCCTTTTCATCCCTCCATCTCCTACCATCAATCCCATCTAATTCGATCTATTGTATAAATCAGACATCCGGTGTACCAAAAGCTAGCAACAAAATTGAACATACCAATAGCCAATGAAAAATCCCAAAAAAAGACAAAAACAAGTGAAGAAAGCCAAAATCATTCCAGCTAAGTCCAAAGTCAAAAAGTCAAAAAAATAAAGAAAAATAAAGCGTCCACTGGTGAAAACTTGGCAATTCAAGCGCTTTGGACAAGTACCATGATGAAAACTTGGCAAACAAGCGTCATGCATAATCTAGCCATCCCCAGCTTAGCCTATCATCCTCATGCTTTTGGTCACATCTTACCATCCAGCTCCATCTTCCAATTTATCCACCTATCATTCATCCTCTAGCTTTTGTCTATCACTATCCACTTATCTTCTGCAACCTCACCCCATCATCCCAGCTATCATCCATCTCCCTAGCACCTTCAGCTTTTCCATCCTAGCTTCAATCCTATCACATCCATCGTAAGACCTCCTTTCGCATGTCATCTTCTGACTAGGGGCACTATATTCCTTAGAGATCTTGTGTTTTCCATCCTCCCTTGTCATTGTTATCTTGCTCTAGGCTATCCTCATGCAAATCCAATGCCATCCTCTCATTAGTCATTCACTCTAGCACCATCTATCAGCTCAGCTACCACCAACCTTAGCATTGTCCCCATCCTTGGTCACACATCTATCATCATCATTGGATGCATCCTTCCAAATCCATATCTTTCGCTATCACCTCATCCTTAGCTTCTACATCTTGCACCAACTTGAGCCATCCTGCTATCTTATCATTCGGAGCTCCTGTACAGCTTGTAAATAATCTTGTATCCAACGATTGTATCATACCTTGTATCATACCTTGTATATCCAATCTTGTCCAAAACAACTTGTACATTTGTACCATATCTTGGTCTGTTAGCTTGTACATCCTCTTTAGCTTAGTACCATTGTATCTATCTAGCTTTCGTGTCAGTTCATCCTTGATCAGCATCTTGCACACATTGCATAAATCTTAGTTAGCTATTCCAATGCATCCTTTAGCTAGATCTCCTATCATCAAAGTGTTATCCTTTTCAATTCAGCTTGCCAAGTGCATCGATCATCCAAATCCACCAGCTTAGGTGCTCTCCAATAGATCCTTGTAGGATATAGCTTTCCTCATGTATGATCTTGGTCTATTACTACCTCGTCCTACCCATCTCATTGGGAAACGGTTCTCTTTTAGATTTTTGCTTTCTTTTGATTTGGAATCTTCCCTTTTGGGTCTTGAAGTACCTTTTCCAAGCAATCTTTTTGTTCCCTCCTCAAGGTTGCCATGATCTTCTATATCATGGTATGCTGCGAATGGGGCACTCTGAGCATACAATTTTGATCAGGTCTTTTGTTTGTTTTTTCTATTTTTTGCTTGTGCATTACCTAGTGTCAGTTCTACGTTGCTTCCTCTAGGATTCATGTGTGCTACTAGGGCAATCCTTGCGTGTTTGTTTTGAGTCAAGTCCATGAGTCCTCTGGATAGTTTGTGAAAAGGCCTTGATGTTCTTGATATCCTTGGCAATTAACCAACATTCCTATAACAAATCTAGTGCTCAACTACATGGTGGTATTTCTCCTTGAAGTATCCCCCTGCTCAAAAAGCTTCAATAGATTCCCTTCATCTCCATTATCCCCCATCCATATCCAGCATCTGTCTCTCCTATCCCAACTTGTGCAACTGTATCTCTTAGAGTCAATCATCACTCTTAGCTTTAGGGATCCACAATCCTATTCTTAGGGATCCACCAATCCAATCAATCCACCAAGCCTCATCTTTCAAGATCCACAATCCTAGTCCTAGGGATCTTTGAAACCCATCTTCCACCAATCTGACTCTTTGAAATTGTGTTGCATCAGCTTTATAATCCCCTCATCCTTCTCCCTATCCTAGATTCCTTTTTATAGTTCTCCGCTCCTTCATCCTCCACCTTCCCTAATGTCTTAAGCTTGCTTCCTCTTGTGCATCTGATTCTCCTTTCTCATTCTCTCGTAGTGAGAGTTTGAGCTAATTCAGCCCTTATCTTTGCCAATCTGAGTCTCCTTGCTCATCTCAGCTTCTTGTATTTTTCAAGAAATCATCCAGCCTCGCTTTCTCTCCCTGCCGCCTTCTTGAGGGGGCATCTTACAGTCCATTCTCTCCTCTTCTGCTCTAGCCTTGGGCATCTTATTTTCTTATCTTTGATGCCATGCCACTTGCGACATCACATCAAAGAGGGGCAAAATGTAGACACCTAAAAATCTTTTAGAAAATAAAATATTTTTATTTTCTGAAAAAAGTCCCTGATGACATAATCATTTATTGATTAATTAATTAATTAATTAATTTTTTATGCCATTAAATCCTTTTATCTTAATTAAAAATATTTAATTAAGGAATCCCTCCCAAAAATGTTTAAATCTTATTTAAACATTATTTTCTTATTTATTAATTATTTAATTAATAAATTGACCAAAAATTCCAAAATAAATAATTAAAATTATTTTTGCCCAAAATTTGGCCAATTTCTTTAAGACCACTAACCTCTTCCAAAATCCTCTAATCCTTCTTTAATTTTGATTAAAGGCTAATCTCATCATTTCCTACCCCTAATCCCAACTCAAAATATTTAATTAAGATTAAATATTAATCCTCATGTTTATTAAAAATATTTTAATAAATATCTCCTCAACCCAAACCCTTGAAATAAATAAAACTTTATTTATTTCCTAAAAACCTTATTTATGCTCATCCTAGGAAGTTCTAGACTCTTCTAGAAAGTCTTCATCCTCATCCAAAGTCTAGACTCTTCTAGAAGATGTCAATCCTTATCTTTGACCATAATCCTAATCCCCCCTCTAACTTTGTCACATTCCCTAAACATGGGTTAAGACTTGCTAACCCAAGCCAAAGTTAACAAATATCTCCTCCTTCACCCACCCTCATTAAATGCCATCCACTTGCCCATCTCTAACAAGCCTAATCTAATCTTAATCCAAGCCTAATGCAAGCCTTAATCATTTGCACATTCCTAAATCAAGCTTAAGACTTTCTTAATCCAACCCAAGCCAAAATATCTCAACTCTCTCACAAATATCTCAACCATAAAACTTTATGAAGCCCATAAAGCCATAAATGACTCTTACAAGCCATTATGAGGGTCTTTATGAGCTTTGAGCCTCCTTTGTTGACCTCTCAACCCCTCTTGCTCTAACCAATGACCCTGTGACATGTGTCACTCTCTGATTGGTTGTAAGGAAGCACAATCCATGTGCTCTCCTCTCATTCAATCTAAACCTTTCATAAGCTTTTTTTCATCCTTGCATCCTAGCCCTTGATCGCTCAAGCCCTTTGCCTATTTAATGAATCCTCTCCCAAGCCATTTTAACACAATCTAGAAAGTAAAGCCATAATGCCATTTTGAGAACCCATTTTTACATCAAATCCATTCACCAAAATCTATCAAAAATCCTCCATTGAAGCCCATTTGAGCATTTGAGAATACATACATAATCAATCCATCTTAACTATTATACACAGCTCTACATCAAGTGATCATCCTCATTGAGAGCCTATCCATGGCTCATATTCTCATTTGAGGACTTCACTTTGTCTCTCATGAAGTTATGTTAAATTAGTATGAAAATTCTTTTGATTGTTTTAATTTAGTGTTTCTAACATACTAAAGTAGCATATACACTATGTATCAATTGTTCTTAAGGATAGAGGTGTTGAAACTTTAAGACAAAGGAGCTATTAGCCCTAGAAATCTAGGTGGAGGCCTAGTTAGGGGCTCTCCTTATAGCCCTTTTGTGAAGAAATCTTGAAATCAGGAACAAACCCATTGTTTTTATCCATTTAAGCATAGTAAAAGTGTTCCAATAACACCTTAGGACATCATGAAAACTGTGGTTGGACAAGGGAGTGCTATGTACCCTAGTAGACCTATAAAACCTTTGGAGGGATACTATTCCTAGAAGAGTAAGGGAGTGATGTTGCAAGTTTGGATTAGTTAACCTATTGATGAGGTTGGGCAAGGTTAGGGGATTTTCTAAGTAGAAAGAGATCCTATAGACCACATAGGTGTAGAGAAAACACCAAGATCCACATATAATATATAAGGTTGCACGAGGATGGGGGTACTTGGTGTATTTAGGGTACAAGTATGGGTACAACTATTTTTTATAATAGGGCACGACGGTACTTGGGTATGTCAAAATTTATTTTTAATTATACTTTTATATTTGTAGAAAACCTGAATAAGTCATGAAAATGATTTTTCAAATCAAGAACAGTGATAAAGTTTGCAAATGCAATGAATTGTTTTTAGTTTTAGATTTTTTATATGTTTATAATAATAATTTATGATAAATGTTTAGATGCATAACATAGATGGAAGGCTTTAAGCATGAATAAGAAGATCATAAATCATATGACAATGACATACTGCAAATGATAAATTTTTGGCTTTAACACTAATAAAGTTTATTGCTGATCAATATTTTATCAAAGTTTCAAACTGATTAGGTATTGAATTAAGTTTGATAAACAAATAACAGAGAAGGGGAACTTTAAACATGAACAAGATCATAAATTATAGGATGATGACATATTGGAAATGATAAACTTATGCTTGAACGGTGATAAAGTTTATTTTTAATCAATATTCTATCAAAGTTTTGAACTGATTGGGTATTGAATTAAGCTTGATAAACAATGAGCTGATACATAAACAAAAAACTGAAAACATAATACAAAATCTCAATCAAGGTCCTTAGCTACAATGCTCGCTATTGAGTACCCGTTACTTGGGACACGAGTACCCATACCAGGGGTGTGGGTACAAGTACCCATGCAACCTCATAATATATTATGATAACCAATAATGTCATACATAAACAAACATATAATATATTATGATAACCAATAATGTCATACATGAAGGAACATATAATATATTATGTTAACCAATAATGTCATACATGAAGGAACATATAATATATTATGATAACCAATAATGTCATACATGAAAAAATATATAATATAAAATGATAACCAATAATGTCATACATTAACAAACACATAATATATTATGATAACCAATAATGTTTTACATGAACAAACATATCATATATTAGACAATAATGTCATAAGTCTAATAATGTCATGCATCAAATAAATGTCATACATCAAATATAAAATGTCATATATACATCAAAATGTATATCAAATATGTCCACTGACATAAAATTCAACATATATGTCTGTTGATGCCTATACATGTGTGTCTATCAACTATATCTTCTCCTTCCCAAGAGGGGAAGGAAACAAATATCTAGAGGTCTTCGGTCATCATGTGGAGGGAGATGATGGGGATGATGGGGTCTTCCTCACATGCTCGCTCATCCTCTTGTTGAGGCTCTTCTCTAACTCGAGCTGATACAAACAAAGTAGATATGAATTAATAATTACTATACATTGAAATCAAATATATGTACACACAAAACTAATTATTTTCTTACTGCCATCAAATAGTCGCTCTACAAATCCACCTCAAAGGCTCATGGACAATCGAGTGTAACAAGACCCTACAACAATTCAATCAATATAATCACTTATAAATAACATTAAAATTTTGATACTAACTATTATAAACAACAACTAAAAGCAAAAAAAATCTTTCATACCTTAGTCAATGGCTCTGAACTAGCCATAGCTGCAGCTACTCCATGGTCCATGGATTATCGAAGATGAGAGGAGTCTTAGATGTCAAGAGCTACATGTCATACAATACACTTTACATGTAATATGAAACATGAAACAAATATAATCAAATAAATTAAATTAACATGAAACAAATGTACCTCTACAAAGCTCATATCACATCTAGGCTCAAAGTTCGTAGTGAATGTCGATGGTCCTATAGAGAATTGATGCACATGCATAATTTTTTTTGTCAATCATTCATATGATATATATATATATATATGTATATATATATGTATGTATGTATATATGTATGTATATATGTATATATATATATATGTATGTATATATGTATATATATGTATATATATGTATATATGTGTATATATATGTATATGTATATATATGTATATATGTATATATAGATATACATATACATATGTATATATATACATATACATATATATGTATATATATATATATACACATATGTACATATATACATATATATGTATACACACACACACACACACACACACATATGTATGTATATATATATGTATATATTTAAATGATAAAATTGATACATATCTTTGGACTCGTCGAGGAGACAAAAAATGGGGCTGGGGGATTGCTACTAGGACCACCAACACTTTGATCTTAAATTTTTAACAATGTCAATACATGCTAATTAATTAGTCATTCACTATACATATGAAATGTGATCAAATTAATTTATTATAATTGTAATTCACCTACGTGTCAATGCTAAATGTCTCATTTAGGAATTGATCAATGACTAGCCCATCATCTGCACCATCTCCAGCATGACTACCAAATGTGCATAAGGATCCACATGATGTGAACATGTGACCGCGATGCATAGAAGGCTCCTCATCAACTAATGGACTCATGCAATGAATGAGGGTCTGTGTCAAAGCATTAATAGTCCCTAGAGTGCTGGCCTCTACATGTTCTTTCACAACTAAAGAAATAGTCACATGCTCACCCTATGGCTTGACCATAGGTGCCCTAACTACATTAGGGTCATGACGTGCCCTCGGCCTCTCAAATAATGGCCCCCCCACCTCTATCCTAAGATTCTAATATATCAAAATAATTGGGGATCTCCCCAAGGAAAAACTCATAATACAATTTCCTTAAGAAATACATTGGGACCTCATGATTCCCCAATAGTATTTTGTTCACCAAGTACTCTAAACAATGCACTGTTGGAAATGATTGAAATGATCATAAGAAATTTTTTTGGAATAATATATGGAACTGGTAAAGAATGTCCTCAATCATTGTTTTGTCATTGATGTCAAACTTTCTACTTGTAGGGATGACAATTGCTTTAGTGATCCAAATACTATTAATTAGTTGATTGTCAAGGTGGAGGCAATCAATAAGATGTAACTAGAACACCTAGAGAAAGGTTGAAGTTATGATGTTGTAATAAAGTACAAGGATCAGCTAAGCCATTGATGAAAAAATGTATCGGATGACATACTAAAAGATATGAAGAATGAGCACACTGAAACATATCAAAGATCTAAGGTTTTAGCTAAGTCTTTTGTAAAGCTCAAACTAAGTTCATTAGATAGAAGGAGTCAAGCAAGTTAGTAAGAGCCGAGCAAAACCAAGTGCCGAGCAGAATCAAGTGCCCAGCAGAATCTGATGCAGAGCCACACCTTGGAAAACTCAGGAGGAATCAGTCACTCAACTGAGTTGCTTCAAGGGGCATCTACAACCTTTAGGATCACACACTAAAATCAGATTCAATAAACAAAACTTTGAAAATAAAATCCTCCAAAATATCTTCTTGCTGCCTTTGGATAGACCCGCACTCAGACATGAATAACTTTCGAACCAAAAAATATTTACTCAATCAAACTGTTGATGTTTGGCATAACTAGGTTTCGAACAACATATAAAAATTTGAGAGAAATTTGATGGTTCAAACTTGAGATATTGACCCCGCATCAGAGTACATTTTTCTGCAAAACATTGCTTCTTGCTGTCTCTAGATAGGCCTGCACTCAGACATGAATAACTCTTGAACCAGATCAAAGTTCTTCAATCGCTCTGGTGAAGATGGGTGTAGTTAGGCCTATAATAACATATCCAAAGCTCATGAAAATCGAACAGTGCATTTGGGAGATATTACCTATGCACTGAGACTAATTTTCTGCAAACATACCGAATTCGACCCAAAACTAAATTTTTTTAATCTTCTGCAAACTATCAACTTGTTTCTAGTGAGAAGATAAGAAAAATCCATTCAAAACTCAGACCATTGAAAACTTGCACAAAGAAGAGCCACACGTTGGAAAACTCGGGAGGAATCAGTAACTCAACTGAGTTGCTTCAAGGGGCATCTACAACCTTCAGGATCACACACTAAAATCAGATTCAATAAACAAAACTCAGATTCAATAGACCCGCACTCAGACATGAATAACTTTCGAACCAGAAAAGATTTACTCAATCTAACCGTTGATATTTGGTGTAACTAGATTTCAAGCAACATATAATTTTTTTAGAGAAATCCAATAGTTCAAACGCGAGATATTGACCCCGCATCAGAGCACATTTTTTCTGAAAATATATCCCCCAAAATATCTTCTTGCTGCCCTCGGATAGACCTGCACTCAAACATGAATAAATTTTGAACCAAAAAATGTTTACTCAATCCAACCATTTATATTTGGCATAACTAGGTTTCAAACAACATATAAAAATTTGAGAGAAATCTGATGGTTCAAACTTGAGATATTGACCCCACATCAGAGTACATTTTTCTGCAAAACATTGCTTCTTGCTATCTCTAGATAGGTCTGCACTCAGACATGAATAACTCTTGAACTAGATCAAACCTCTTCAATCGCTCTGGTGAAGATGGGCGTAGTTAGGCCTATAATAACATATCCAAAGCTCATGAAAATCCAACGGTACATTTGGGAGATATTACCCATGCACTGAGACTAATTTTTTGCAAAGATACCGAATTCGACCCAAAACTAAATTTTTTTAATCTTCTACAAACTATCAACTTGTTTCCAGTGAGAAGATAAGAAAAATCCGTTCAAAACTCAGACCATCGAAAACTTGCACAAAGATAAAAATGAAAAAAACATTCCATATCTCTCCAAATTCGATTCGTGTCTTACATAGCCGACTGGCTCACCTTTAAAACTGACTTTCTTTTTCTTATTAAAGGATGTGAAATGTTTTCTTCTTATTTTAGAAAAGAAGAATGTCTTCTATCCAAAAAAAGGATAAGAATCTGAAACGTTTTTTCTACCAATATTAGACAGTTGTTTTCTAAGTCAGGAATATTCCAAAAAATGCCTACTACCTATTATTGGATTCTAAAAATCATTAAACACTCCACCTACGAACTAAAAAAAAAGTATTCTAATTTAAGATCCACACACCTGGTCCTAGGTGGCTATATCTGGAGAGCTTATCGAACTGCTACTCTAGGTATGCCACCACATGTAGGACATTATTACAAACTTCAAAAACTAAAAGCATTTAAAACATAACATTAAATTCCCTATTACATTTTCAACAATGTTGCCTCCTATAGCGTTTCTCTTCTCTACCACTGCAGCAGAATCAAGTGCCGAGCAGAACCAAGTGCTGAGCAAAACCAAGCGCCGAGCAGAATCAAGTGCCGAGAAGAACCAAGTGCCGAGAAAAACCAAGTGCCAAGCAGAATCAAGGGCCAAGTAGAACCAAGTGCCGAGTAGGTATAGGTGCCGAGTAACACAGAGGTGCCGAGCACCAGTAACTCAATAATGCCGAGTTGCTGCATTATTTTGGAAATCGAAGATTCGTCAGATCTAAGACGACAAAGTTGTTATCTAGAAATCTGTGAATTAAAAGGAAGATAAGAATGATGAGTTGGTGGCACAGAACACCATGTAGAACATTTTTAAGATACAACTGGCAAAGGTTCTAGAAGAGAACAAAATATGGGGTAGATACATTATATCCCACCTAATCCATCTTGAAACCCTAAAATTGGAGAGGGAGAACTGAGCGACAAAAAGCAAATCAGACTTCTATATAAGAAGACATAAGTTAATGAAGAAAAAGAGTGTGTGTAAAAGAGGGGATAGTGAGAGAGAGAGCCGTGGTCAACCATAAAAGCATGAAGTGATATAGAATGTGCTAAGGAGAAGAAAGCACAGGAACTTTGTTTAATAGACAACCACAAGAATGATTGTATTGGTAGAATGAATAATAAGACTCAAGGAGATGAAGCTTGAGAGGGAGACAAGCAGCTAGAGCTGAAGTGATTGAAGCCAAGCATAAGGATTGAACTGAAAAGAGTGATTTGAAATTTGCAAAGTATGTTGTAAGTTATATCAAATCAAAAGACCATTATCGTTACTTTCTAGCAATTGTAACAATAAGATAAATCCTATGGACTTAGGTTGGCTTAACAGCCATTAGATAAATCCTTTAATAGGGTGACATTCCAAGTGAATGTTCTAAAGACCTTTAATCAAGCCCATTCCTAACAGTTTGGTGAAATCCTCTAACAAGGTCACATTTAACAGTGTGTTGTAAGTCTTTAACAGGGCAGGCTTTTAACAGGGCATCACTTCAGAAGAGTGAGAATCAAGTAGCATGTTACTGGTGGTTTTTTCCAAATTGGGTTTCCACGTAAATCATTGTGTCATGTGTTGATCTTGAATGTTTTATCTTTGCATGTTGATTTACAGTAATTTGCTTATATGACTGATTTAAGTTTGAACAGATGAAAAGGGTACGGATTCATTAAACAGTATTTTAAAAAGTATTAATAGGGCATTTGAACCTTCAATAACTGATTCACCCCCCCACCTCAGTTATTCTAAAGAATTCTAACATGCACAAATGCTACCTTTTGGTATATCTTTTTTTGTTACATCTTGATATAAAAAAAATTTTTCATAATATCTTTTTTGTTCATTCCTCTTAACCTACCAAATATCCAACTGACCACTAACAAAAGCTACGTGGGTCATAATGGACTCAAGGGAGGATGCCAATTGAGCACTCATTGGATTGGTTTGTCCACAAGCTTTCAACCTACCAATCAATGCTTCTAATTCATTTTTGCCTCTTTCTATTTCATTTATTATGTTTTTCTGTGTGCCAGGAGGAGGTCTTCTAATCAGTGTAGGTTGCGAAATTTCTTGTTCTTGTTGTGGAGGGTTTTGGTTTGGATCTTGTTGAGGGTTTTGGTTTGGATCTTATTGAGGGTTTTGGTTTTGATCTTGTTGGGGATTTTCTAGTTCATCATTCATATTTCCTGATAAGAAACCAATTGCAATCTAAATAAATAAAAAAATTTAAAGAAACCTACAAAACAAGACAAAAACATATAAAACAATGCAAAAAGAAGGCTAGACAACATACAGTGTAATCATGATCTCAAACTTTGACTACGAGGAGGTATATTGACGAGGTGGGTTGTGAAAATCTTCAATTTTCTGAATTTGCATGCATGCTGTGAGGAGAGGAAGTTGCAAAATCATGAAAAAATGAATTGGTTGTGGGTTTACAGCCTATTTATAATAATTTGGGGTTTTAAAAAGCATGCACGCGCTATTCAAAGTTAGAAAAAAAAAATGGGTGTCATCTTTTTGGCACCACAACTTGGTACACTTACCCTCATGTGGCTCATGAATGAAGTACTAAAGGATTTTCTAGGTAAGTTTGTCATTATTTACTTAGATGATTTTTTGATCTTTAGTAAGACTTTAGAGGAGAATTTGATGTATACTTGAAAGGTGTTTGATAAGTTGAGGGAAGAAAAGTTGTTGATAAACCTAAAGTGCAATTTTCTCAATGAGGAGTTGGTATACATATGATTTTTAGTCCTAGTAGAAGGTATAAAAATGGACCCAGAGAAAGTGAAGGCTATCCTTGAATGGCCTACTCCAAAGAGTGCTATAGTGGTAAGATCTTTTCATTGACAAGATAGTTTTTACAGAAAGATCATAAGAGGTTTTTGCAAACAATGAGGGAGAATAGCAAAGAATTTAAGTGGATTATAGGAGAAAATAAGAGTTTTAATCTCTTGAAACAAAAAGTTACAAAGCAACCTATTTTTGCACTTCCAGATTTTAATAAAGGGTTTCAAGTAGATTGTGATGCTAGTGGTACTGCAATAGGAGCTCTTTTGAGCCAAGAAGGTAGGCATATTTCTTATTTCAGTTTGAAGTTGAATGGTGCTAAAAGAAAATATTATGTTTATGATCAAGATTTTCATGCTATAGTTCAAACACTAAAGAAGTGGAGACACTATCTTCTTCCTAAGGAGTTTTTTTGGTATATTGATCATCAATGTTTGCAACATTTGAATAGTAAAGGAAAATTAAACCAAAGGCATCTGAAGTAGCTTGAGTTTTTGTAGAGTTATACATTTGTTTGAAAACACAAGAGTGGTGAGTCTAATAGAGTTGCATATTCTCTTAGTAGAAGACAACTTTTTCTAATAGAGATGCACATTGAGGTGGTTCGATTCAAGGTACGTGCAAGAATTTGGGTCTCACTTGGGCAAAAAGTGGAAGTGTTTTCCCTATTTTTAAAATTTCTTGTCAATTGATGTCAAAATTTGAGACATTCAAAGATTGAATATAGAAAATTTCACAAATAAAAATTCTAGTGTTAAGAATCTACTTTTTGAATATGTCATTTATTTGTGTACCCATATGATAGATTTTGTTTTGGTATTGATTTATAAAAAGCACTTTTTCAAAATTCCTATTTCAGGGCAATACCACACTCATGTATAGAGACAATAATTGAACACAAATAAATTATTTTTTAAAATCCAATTACCTAACACACCAAATATTGATAATAAATTTTTTTCATAATTTTTTATTGAATAACTTTATTATTATCTAGTTTTTATTGGCTATAAAGTGAAATTTTAAAACCTCTTGTGTATGGATGTCACAATTTGATCAAATATTTTTTTTTTAACTTCAAAATAATTGTATGTAGATTGATGACATATAAATTAATTTTAAGAAAAACATAAAATAAAAAAGTTATTGAATTTTTAGTGAACCTCACTATTTTACATTTAGCTACCATGTTTGATTAAAAATAATGCAAAAATAGTAAATAAAATCATAACACTATAAAATTTATTTTTTTGAAATCAGGGCAGTGAGAACTCTAAAGGATTTTTGTTTCATAAAAAAATTTGATGGGGAACACCCTCTAAAAAAAATGGCAAGGTGTGAATTCATCAGTTCAATGCCTTAGCCAAATCTTGAGAGGTCAAGGCATAGGCTTGATCTCACCAAGCCCATCCCAAACCAAAATCTAAGGCAGGAGAAAAAAATCCTACCCCATGTTGTAAGAAATTCACACCAATTATATGAAATTCAAAAAATGAGTTCCCATTTTGAAAAAATTAAATTGACATTGAAAACGCATTTAAAATCCCCAAAAAAATAAAAATAAAATTGATTTTTAAAAAAATGGGTACCCATTTTTAATAAGGAAAAAATGGGCACCTAATTTTTTTAAAAATAGTTACTTGTATTTCAATTTTAAAAAAGGGGTGCCCATTTTTTTTTAAAATAAATTTTTATTTTTTCAAAAATGGGCACCTGATCTTTTTTAAAATTGGTTCCCATTGTTTTGAATTTTGGAATGGGCACCCAAGCCTAATATGGGTGCCCATTTATTAAAAAAATGGGCACCCTTTTCTAAAAGAGCATGATCTCAATCCACGAACTTTCACAGAATTGAGACCCAACTTCTTGCTTCTAACCTCCAAGGAACTCAGTAATTTATTTCCAAAGGATCCTAATTTTGGTGAAGTATGGAAGGCTTGTAAAAAATTTATTACACTTGATAGCACAAAGTGGTTGAATTTCATAATCCAAGATGGTATTTTATTCAAAGGGAGCTAGTTGTGCATTCCAAAAAGTTCAATGAGAGAGAATCTCAGCAAGGAGAAGCATGGTAGAGGATTGGCTAGATACTTTGGTGGAGATAATACCATTTCTTTGGTTGTTGAGATGTGAAGAAGTTTGTGGAGAGTTACAAAATATGTTAGATGGCAAAAAGAGTGAAGTAGAATACAATGTTGTATCAACCAAATGGTTCCTAATAAGATTTTTGTCCTTTTAGTAGTTATAGTATTCATTTGTACAGATTCTCTAACACTCTCATCTTATTTTGTTCTAACATTATTGAACTTAGTATTCCAATTATTTGTCTTCTCTTTTTTAGTAAAATGATCATCTTCATGAAAATATTCTAGCTTAGTCCAAATATCATGGGTTAGGTTAAGTTCCTTTACATCAATACAATTGGATTCAGATAAGGTATTAATAAGTATTTCTCTTACATTCATGTTGCATTCATTTTCTAATTTATGTATGAAGATATATTTCTTGCTATTTTGACATCAATATTATTGTTTTTAATTAACCAATAATGGATCCCCATGCAGATCAAATCTTCTATCATTTTGTTTGACCTACTATCATAATATCACCATTAAATTTAGGATTTTCCTTCATCTAAGCCATAATAGATCTCCACCATATGTTAAGCTTCCTTTCCAAAAAGAAACCTATCTTATAATACCAATTGTTAAGAAGTAAAGTCCACACATAACTAAGGCATTTGTGGAGGGTGAATCAATTGTGACTAAACATAATTATATCCAAACTTATATATCTATCCCTAAATAATTAAAATAATGATGCACAACAATTAAAAATACAACATACCTTAACTATTTGTTGACTAGGGAAACCCTTTGATAAGAGGGAAAACCACAATGGGGATGATACTGGTGCAGGGCACCTAAGGCTCTTAGGGATGAATTCAAGGTGTTTAGTATGTTAGAGTTGTTAGGAATGAAGTTGGTCCTTATTTGTAATGAAGACTCAATTGTAAGGTACAATGGCACATTGGTGTGGTTATAAGCCAAGTGACCATTTCTAACTAAGGAATCATTATTTATGAATTCTTGAGTATTTTACTATTTTTAGGATGTTTTAGGTGGATTTGAGTCATTAGGACACGTTTGAATTGAAGGTGTGTAAAAAAAGTGCAAAGGTGCAAGAAAGTTGCAAAATGCAAAAAGTTGCTAAAGAGAAATTTTTGTAAATTTGTTGTCAATTTTTAAAAAAGGAAGTTGTATGGTCTTCCAACCATCCAAATGGAAGTTATAACTATTGGATGACACTTATTTAAGGTCTCCACACGTGGGGAAGGCCATGGTACGGACGAGTGGACAACATTTAGTGAATAAAACTTAAAAATTCTGCAATTATCTCTGTTTTTTCAATTCCATATAGACTGTACAAACTTTTAGTGGTAAAAATCTTATATTTTTGAAAAGAGGACTGAGTCAAAATTCTAATGCAATTGGTTTGAAGTTTTTATCTATTCTGGGTTAAAAGTTATACCTGTTTTAGCAGAGGTAGGTCTGAAATTGCTGCACATTGAGGGTTTCAACAAGATGGCCTCCTAACTTGCAAATCCACCATGGGATTTCAATACTGCTTTGTGGAATGAAATTTAGGAGAGGTCACTAGAATATGGCAGAGTTTCAAGGCTGTAGGAGTTGGGTACCTATTTTTACCAGCAAGCCCTAGGCTAAACATAGTCTTATGTCTAGTCTAGCTTTGAAGAGTAACGAAGGATCGTGCTCCCATGTTGATTGATTTGACCCAAGTGAAGGGTATAGAAGGACAAATAAAAGGTGTAGAAGAGATCCAAGGTGTTGAACCAAGTCTTTGAACCCATTTATTTATGCTTTCCTTTTAACCCAGCCTAAATTGGCCATTTAGGACTGTGACACAATGCGGGTATAACTTGATGCTGGAGTAGAGTTGGTAATTGATCTTTTGAAATCTCATAGGAGTATTTTAAGGGTGTTTTGTGATGTGAAAATATTGGATGGTTCTTTGTATTGTTTGGGAGTTTGACCATTGAAACTAGGAATTGTCCTAATACAAGTGTTTGTAACAATTTGTAATTTTCAGTGTTGGGTGTTGAAAAATTTCAAAGTGGGGGTTTTCTTATTGTTTTGAGTCAGTAAGAACCATTTCTATCATGGTATAGAGTTCTAACCCAATTTAAGAAGTATTTTCCATTTTAGGTCTATTTGATGTTTGGGAGTCCCTAATAGGTGTGATTGTCCCAAGTTGTTTGTGAACCCTAGGTTTGAGGGTTGGGCTTGTGAAGTGGAATCTGCTTTGAGGTAGAGTCTACCTTTGTTAGAAGCCCATTGGGTTAGTCATTAACCTTGGAAGAAACCTAGTTGATGTTTGGAGGTTGGAAGCAAGTTAAAGTGTTGATTCGAGTTGGAAGGGTAGTTGGTGCTTTTGCTGCATACTCTGCACCAAAGTGGTATCAGAGCCACTAAGAGCCTGATTGGAGAGGAAAGATGTCAGATAATGAGGAAGGAGAGAGGGAGATACCTCTTAGGATCACAAATGTTGAATTGGCCAAGTTGGTCAAAGAACAAATGGCAGAAAGTAGAGCAGTAAGGGAAAAAAATAGAAGCATGAAAAGAGAATTGGAAAAATTGAAGGGCAAGAAGGCTAGATGAGTCATGGAAGACTCTGAAGGAGAAGAAGAAAGGACTGAAGTTAGAGAGCCTAGGCAGGTTAGAGATGAAATGCCTGCAGATCAAAGAGCCATGTTGGAGGCCCTAGAAAGCGTAGGAAGAAAGGATCAAAGATCATACCTACCTATGTTCAGTGGTAAGTTGAATCCAAAAGAATGCATGGAGTGGATTGAAGCACTTGACAATCACTTTGAATGTGATAATGTGCTGAAAAACCAAAAGATAAAGGTGGCTAAGTCTAAGATGAAAGGATCTGCCCTTAGTTGGTCGAATTTTCTTCAAAATGAGAGAATAGAGGAAGAGAAGGCACCCATAGCCACGTGGAAGAGAATGAAATCAGAGATCAAGAAACAATTTGTACCAGAGGACTATGAGGTCCTAATGCATCAAAAGTTTCAAAGTCTCAGGCAAAAGGACTTGGATGTAGGAGCATATACAAAGGAGTTTCATAAACTCACTCTAAGGGCTTAAGTTCCTAAAAGTGAAAAGCAAAAGTTGGCAAGATACTTGAATGGACTCAAGTACTCCATCAAGGATGAACTAGTTTTGTTCAATCCTAAGACCGTCTACCAATGTTATCAAATGGCCCTCAAGATTGAGGAGAAACTCAAGAGGAGAAGTGATTCCCATGGAAGAGGGAGAGGATTAAGTAACAGAGGTGGAGGAAGATTTGGGGGTAGAGGTTCATCTAATAGGTCTCAAGGTGAACCTAGCAGCAGTCAAGAAAAATCAGATGGAGAATCCAATCCTAGAGAAGGATTTAGAGGTAGGAGACCTAATGGGAGAGGAAGATTTGGAGGAAGGACTCTAGGGGTATTCACTGGAAGGTGTTTTACTTGCAATCAATTAGGGCATAGATCCTCTAGGTGTCCAAAGAAAGGGGGCAACAACAATCAAGAAGGAGATAGAAGAATCCACTTGGCTCAAGAAGAGGATGCACAAAGTGACCAAGGAGCAAGAGGGAATGCTCATCCAAAGCGAGCGGAATATTTAATGTTCAATAGAACCCTACTGAAGACAGTTGTAGAACAAGAACCTCCCCAAAGGAAGACCTTATTCAAGACCTTGTACAAGGTAAAAGGTAAAGTGTGTAAGGTAATTGTTGATTCCAGTTCAACTGATAATATTGCATCAATAGAGATGGTAAATAAGCTTGGATTGAAGAGGTCACCTCATCCCAACCCTTACAAAGTTTCATGGTTAAGTAAGGAGCAGCAAGTTGTGGTTAATGAACAAGTTAATGTTGAATTTCAAATTGGGGAGTACAAGGACCAAATTGTTTGTGATGTTGCAGATATGGATGCTTGTCATTTGTTGTTAGGCAGGCCATGGCAGTATGATGTCAATTCCAAGCATGATGGGAGGAATAATGTCTACATCATCACCAAAAATGGGAAGGAGTACACTATGACACTATTGCTAGAAGATGGAAAGGAGACTCAACATGTATCTAGTGTGATGGTGGTTGGGGAGAAGAAGTTTTTGAAGACTCTCAAGGTGAATAACACACTATGATTTGCCATTGTAGTAAAGCCAAGACAAGAAGATCAAAAGGAGGAAGGCAGATTAGGAATAAGGAATGTGAAACCCAAGGAAGTGAGGCAACTTTTGGATAGATACAAAGAAGTTATTTCAGACCCTGCTACTGATACCTTGCCATCATTTAGAGAGGTAAGTCATTGTATTGACTTTATTCTAGGTTCTACATTGCCTAATAAGCCTGCCTATAGGTTGACACGAGAACAAAACAAGGAATTAGCAAGACAAGTTGAGGAGTTGCTTGCAAAGGGGTTCATAAGAAAGAGCATCAGCCCTTGTGCAGTCCCTGCTTTGTTTGCACCCAAAAAGGAGGGTACATGGAGGTTGTGTATGGACTCAAGAGCCATAAAAAAGATAACCATCAGATATAGGTTCCCAATGCCTAGGATGGAGGATTTGATGGATCACCTAGGAGGGGCAAGGTACTATTCCAAGATTGATTTGAAAAGCGGTTACCACCAAATCAGAATAAGGGAAGGAGATGAATGGAAAACTGCCTTCAAAACTAATGAGGGACTTTATGAATGGATGGTGATGCCCTTTGGCCTTTCTAATGCCCCTAGTACATTCATGAGACTCATGAATGAAGTTTTGGAACCTTTCATCAATCATTTTGTTGTTGTTTATCTTGATGATATATTGATTTTTAGAAAATCTAAAGAGGAACATCTAACACACTTGGAATTGGTTTTGAAGAAACTCAAGGAGAAGGAATTGAAGATAAATTTGAATAAATGTGTCTTCATGAAAGAAGAGTTGGTGTTCCTAGGTTTTGTCATCTCCAAGGGAAGCCTCAAGATGGATCCAGAAAAGGTGGAAGCAATCCTCAACTGGCCTACACCAAGGAATGCAAGTGAGGTAAAGAGCTTTCACAGTTTGGCAAGCTTTTATAGAAAGTTCATTAGAGGTTTCAGTAATGTGTGTGCCCCTATGATTGATACAATCAAGGGTGGAAGAAAATGTAAATTTGCATGGACATGAGATGCTGATCAGTCCTTTGAGTACTTGAAGAAAAGGGTTGCAGAGGCACCCATCCTTGCTCTACCTGATTTCAAGAAGGTATTTACTATTGAATGTTATGCAAGTAATAGGGCCATAGGAGGAGTCCTAAGTCAAGAAGGTAAACCAATAGCCTTCTTTAGTGAAAAGTTAAATGAAGCAAAACAAAAATATTCTACATATGATTTAGAATTGTATGCTATGGTTCAGTCTCTAAGAAAATGGAGACATTGTTTATTGCCCAAGGAGTTTATTGTCTATACATATAACCATGCATTAAGTTTCTTGAATAGACAGGAAAAGTTGAGCCATAGACATGTGAAATGGATGGAGTACCTTCAATCATATACCTTCACTATTAAGCATAAAAAAGGGGAGGCAAATAAGGTTGTTGATGCCCTTAGTAAAAGAAATTTGACCATTCAAGAAATGAGGTTGGAGAATGTGGGATTCCACTCCATAAAAGACATGTATGAAAGTGATGAAGACTTCAAAGAAGCTTATCAAGTTTGCAGGGATATGGCAGGGCAGTACCACAACATTTATGCAGATTTCATGCTGCAAGAATTATTTCTCTTCAAAGGAAGTCAGCTATGCATCCCTAGAGGATCCTTGAGGGAGAACATTATAAAGGAGAAGCACTGTGGGGGTCTAGCTGGTCATTTTGGATTGGACAAGACCCTTGAACTAGTAAGAAGATTTTATTACTGGCCTAGGATGCCTACTGATGTAAGGAAGTTTGTAGAGACTTGTGTGATTTGTCAAAAGGCAAAGGGGAAGACTTCCAATGCAGGACTATACATGCCATTACCTATACCAAACAGGCCTTGGGATGCTGTAAGTTTAGACTTTGTACTTGGATTGCCAAGGACCAAGCAGGGCTTTGCTAGTATTTGTGTTGTAGTAGACCGGTTTTCCAAGATGGCCCACTTTTTGCCATGTAAAACCTGTCATGATGCCTCTTATATTGCAGGTATCTTTTTCAAGGAAGTAGTAAAACTACATGGATTACCATTATCCATAGTCTCTGATAGAGATTCTAAGTTTCTTGGGCACTTTTGGAGGTCTTTGTGGAGAAAACTTGGTACAGACCTCTCATTTTCATCAGCATACCATCCACAATCAGATGGCCAAACGGAGGTGGTTAATAGATCATTGGGAAACCTATTAAGATGCCTTACTAAGGAACATGGATCATCTTGGGACTCAGTCATAGCACAAGCAGAGTTTGCTTATAATGATTCAGTGAATAGGACAACCAAATTGAGCCCATTTCAAATTGTTTATGGCACTCATCCTAGAGGAGTAATGGAGGTCAGAGATGTCAAATCTATGGAAAGAACCAGTGCTCAAGCATGTGATTTTGTTGAGGTGATGAAGGAAATTCATCAAGAGGTCAAAGATAGGCTAGGAAAAGTGATAATGAAGTATAAGGAAGCAACAGATACTAAGAGGAGAGATCTTCAATTTGAAATAGGAGATCTGGTTATGGTGAACCTTAAAAAGGAGAGGCTTCCTAAAGGTAAGTTTACTAAGTTGATGATGAGGAAAATAGGTACTTTTAGGATCTTGCAAAAATATGGACATAATGCCTATAAGGTGGAGTTGCCACCAGAAATTGGGCTCTCCAATACATTTAATGTCTCTGATTTATATCCTTATAGAGGTTCTCAGACTGAAAACAATGGCATTGAATCAACCATAGTAGATAAAGAGATCATGGACTCTCTTCCCAAGGTAGGGGTAGTCACTATAGAAATTATTTTGGATAAAAGAGAAGGAAAAAGGACTAGGAGGAAGGTGTAAATGGACTACCTCATCAAATGGATAGGTAGACCAGTTGAAGATGCAAGTTGGCTGCTTGAATCAACTATAAAGAAGATGGGATACAATGTTTCCACATTACCAACTCAAGAGACTTGAGTTTTTTCAGCTTGAGGAGTATGGTGCAGGGCACCTCAGGCTCTTAGGCATGAATTCAAGGTGTTTAGTATGTTAGAGTTGTTAGGAATGAAGTTGGTCCTTATTTGTAATGAAGACTCAATTGTAAGGTATAATGGCACATTGGTGTGGTTATAAGCCAAGTGACCATTTGTAACCAAGGAGTCATTATTTATGCATTCTTGAGTATTTTACTATTTTTAGGATGTTTTATGTGGATTTGAGTCATTAGGACATGTTTGAATTGAAGGTGTGTAAAAAAAGTGCAAAGGTGCAAGAAAGTTGCAAAATGCAAAAAGTTGCTAAAGAGCAATTTTTGCAAATTTGTTGTCAAACTTAAAAAAAGGAAGTTGTATGGTCTTCCAACCATCCAAATGGAAGTTATAACTGTTGGAAGACACTTATTTAAGGTCTCCACATGTGGGGAAGGCCATGGTACGGACGGGTGGACAGCATTTAGTGAATAAAACTCAAAAAAAATTGCAATTTTCTTTGTTTTTTCAATTCCGTACGGACTGTACGGACTTTTAGTGGTAAAAATCTTATATTTTTGGAAAGAGGACTGAGTCAGCATTATAATGCAATTGGTTTGAAGTTTTTATCTATTTTTTGGGTTAAAAGTTATACCTGTTTTAGCAGAGGTAGGTCTGAAATTGCTGCACATTGAGGGTTTCAACAAGATGGCCTCCTAACTTGCAAATCCACCATGGGATTTCAATGCTGCTTTGTGGAATGCAAGTTAGCAGAGGTTAATTGAAGATGGAAGAGTTTCAAGGCTGTAGGAGTTGGGTACCTATTTTTACCAGCAAGCCCTAGGCTGAACATAGTCTTATGTCTAGTCTAGCTTTGAAGAAAAATGAAGGATCATGCTCCCAAGTTGATTGATTTGACCCAAGTGAAGGGTCTAGAAGGAAAAATAAAAGTTTTAGAAGAGATCCAAGGGGTTGAACCAAGTCTTTGAACCCATTTATTTATCCTTTCCTTGTAACCCATCCTAAACTAGCCATTTAGGACTGTGACACAATGCGGGTATAACTTGATGTTGGAGTAGAGTTGGTAATTGATCTTTTGAAATCTCGTAGGAGTAGTTGAAGGGTGTTTGGTGATGTGAAAATATTGGATGGTTCTTTGTATTTTTTGGGAGATTGACCATTGAAACTAGGAATTGTCCTAATACAAGTGCTGGTAACAATTTGTAATTTTCAGTGTTGGGTGTTGAGAAACTTCAAAGTGGGGGTTTTCTTATTGTTTTGAGTCAGTAAGAACCATTTCTATCATAGGTATGGAGTTCTAACCCAATTTAAGAAGTATTTTCCATTTTAGGCCTATTTGGTGTTAGGGAGTCCCTAATAGGTGTGATTGTCCCAAGTTGTTTGTGAACCCTAGGTTTGAGGGTTGGGCTTGTGAAGTGGAATCCACTTTGAGGTAGAGTCTACCTTTGTTAGAATCACATTGGGTCATTCATTAACCTTGGAAGAAACCTAGTTGTTGTTTGGAGGTTGGAAGCAAGTTAAAGTGCTGATTGGAGTTGGAAGGGTAGTTGGTGCTTTTGCTGCATACTTTGCACCAGATACATACAAGATAATGTACTAATAGATAAGTTCCTTTTGAAATAATGTGACCTTGTTTGGAGTCAAATGCAATGTATTTAGAATAATAGTCTCTTTTATAGGACATGTCCCTATTAGGAGACCTTTAAACCCTTTTTAGAAGGTTCCAACCATAAAATAGGAGACCCAATTTTCCTAAATACTCTGTCAAATGTGAAAGATAATACTTTCAAGATAACATATCCCATTACATGAACTCATTGATCTACATCTTACTTGCCAAAATAGTTCCTTTAAAGTTCACCTCAATTAAACATCATAGTCTTGTCTCTACTCTAGTCATCCAACATAAAAGATGTTATTATAATATAATCATGCATACTCAACTAATCTAATCTTCATGTCCAACAAAGAAAAACATCTTTGCTTTGTACCTTCACAAATAATTTTTTAAGTCGACATGTTAGAGCTTCCTGAATATATATTTAATTGCATAGTGCCATGCTAAGATATACACACTTTCATAAGAATTATTAAAATTATTACTATTATGTTCGCACATGTAACATTAAAGATATTGTATTTCTAAATAATGAATTAAACATTTCCTCAATATAGTTAACTACAAGTAAAATATACCACAAGCTCATAATTAGCAACTTTTTTTGAATTATCCAAATGCTTCCCAATAAAAAAATACATGTGCATGGACAATTCATATATCACCTTATAATCTCACCATGGTTAATTTGTGTTCACCGGATAGAAATAACCAAAATGCCAACAACTATATCTATCATTGTTTCCTATACACTGGTGTGCTACCAATCTTTACCAAACAAACTACAACTTAAAAAGTATCGTCATATAAAGAATAGTGAACATAGGTATGATATCTATACTCATTAATTTGCATACATGTAAGCTTGCATACACAATAATGTTACTAACTAACCTCATTGTATGAATAAATTTTATTTTTTTTGGCAAAGTGGACAAGCCAATAATATATATATATATATATATATATAAAATTTAAAACTAGTTCAAGAGCTCAACTAGGAAAGAACCAGTAAAAAAAACCCAACATCATCATAGTATATACAAATTACAAGTATCGATATTGAAAATCATAGTTTATCAATGGAAAAAACATAATTTCATCAAAATTCGACCTTTATTGAATTTTGCATTTTTGAGCATATCAAAATAGTAGGCATAGCAACCAAAATTTTCAAACATTTTACCATATATGCCTTCACATCTTTAGACATCTGAAAACCCAGAGCTTTTGCCATGATTTGCAAGGTCTTAGTTAAGAACCGTGAGTTGTGCTTTTCACATGCCTTCTGTAGTGCCTCAAAAGTCACCAAAACTTCATGTTTTTTCATGAGCATGGTCCTCGAAAATAGTCCTCCCACCAAGGAATCTCTAGACCACAAATCATAATGCTGCATAGCTCGCTTAAGTTTATTTTGAGCACAAAATTCTAGTCTAACCACCTTATAAGCAATGATTTCCAACCTTGATATTGACTAAAGAAGATCCATAGCATTAGATAGAAAAATGGAGACCAAATTTGAGGGATATAACACTTGTCTAGAAGTTGTAGAGGAGAAATCCTCCACAATGACATTCTGAATTGCATGACGGGTTGGAGGAGAAAGCAGAATGAACATAATATTCAACATCTCATCATCCAAGGGATGAGAGAGTGCATCTTCATCTACATTTTGATAGCTTTTCTCTTGTCAAAATTCTCATTTTTAAAGCTAGCCAAGCAAAATTACCTACTTTTGGTAAGACTACCAGATTCCAACAAAATTTGAATGCCCAATTTCTAGGTTCTTGGCAACTAAGTAACCCAATTTTACTGAATTTTTTCCCTCTTGGTGTGGGGTCCAGATCAGTGTATCTGGGAGAATAGACTCTAAAATTATCCTTCTATTACATATACTAAAAAATTCTTTTATGATCTAATTAGGAATTGGTAACTTGTCTAGGTTTTTACAAGTAACCCTACCTGAGATTGGATCAATGGACTGAAAATAATCAACTACATAAGGGCCCCATTTAGCACAAAAAATTGTAATCCAATTGTCAAAGGATTGATTATTACAGAGCAAAGGAAGGCCATTCCATGAATCCTGCCAAAAGAGTGCCTTAAAACCATTGTTAATTTTCCAAGTCAAATATCTAGCAACTAAATCATGAGATTCCACCTAGACGTTCCAAATAGCTGACCCTTTAGGCAAGTGGACAATAGTGAAAATTCTGGAGGGTTCAAAAGAATCTAAATATTTTCTCTGTAAGATTCTGTACCACTTAGCCTTTGCTTTCTCATACAAAGACCAAACTAATTTTCCTCCAAAATCAATATTCCTTAAAGCCAAATTACGAAGATTAATCCCACCTTGATGTTTCTCTAAAGACATTTCCTTTAACAAGATAAGAGGGATTTTACTATTACCTGACATATTTTCTGTGAATTAAAAACCCTGAATAATACCTTTAATCTGCTTAATAATAAACTTAGGTGCTAATAATATAGAGAAGTAATAATTTGGGATAGCTAATAAGACATACTTAACTAAAAGAATTTTTCCAGATAGAGAAAGCCATCTTACCTTCCAAGCCATTGTTCTAGCTTTAATTATATCTACTATATTTTTCCAATAAGAAGCTTTATTGCTGCCCATGAAAAAGGGAACACCCAAATATGTAGATGGTAATTTTTCCTTCTCAAAACCAAGAATCTTTTTAATCCTTTGCGCAATAGGTGGAGCTATGTTGAAGAATAAGATTTTAGATTTAACCATGCTAATCTTCTAACCTGAGAATAGTGAATATTGGTCTAGTAAATACTTAATATTCTTGGCTTCATTAATGTTTCCAGATCCAAACAACAATGTGTCATCTACAAAGAGAGCGTGAGTGACTACTAGATCATTTCCTCCAAACTAAATGCCTTTCCAAAGCTCCAACTATTGAGATTGAATTATGGCCCTACTAAAGGCTTCTGCCATCAGAATAAATAAGGCATGTGAAATGGGATCACCTTGCCTGATTCCTTGAGAAGATTTGAAGTACAGCTCTAGAGACCCATTGATAAGAACCAAAAATGTAGCCCCTGAAATACAAGCTTTGATCCATTTACAGCAAGCTTTACTGAAACCAAATTTCACAATACTTTGATAAGAAAGAACAAATTAACTCTATCATACACCTTCATCATATCCAGTTTAATAACACAGGAAGGAATTTGGTTTTCTTTGATATGATGAAGAGTTTCATGAGCCACAATTGCCCCTTTCAACGTCTCTTTACCTGGCACAAAACCACCCTTTTCAAGAGAAATGATATTAGGCAACAAAACTTGAAGTCTAGAATAAATAACCTTTGTGAAGATTTTATATATAGTGTTACACAAAGAAATTGGTCTGAAATCAGCGAAAGTCTGGGGATTTCCAGAATTAGGAATGATGGCAATATTAGTAGAATTAAAATTTCCATACATGTAACCCTTGCATCTGGAGGATTCTAGGGCCAAAAGTAAATCCTACCCCGGAACATCCCAACATTTTTGAAAGAAGAGAGTTGTAAAGCCATCAAGACCAAGTGTTTTATCTGGGGGCAGGGAATAAACTATTTTATGAATTTCCTCCAAAGTGAAGAGTTTCATAAGAGCATCATTATCTTGATCTAATATAATTCTTAGAATTGCCTCTGAGAATGAGTTAAGTTGAAGATTATTTACATCCATTTTCATTGAAGGATCAAGGAGTTCTTTAAATAATCTAACTCCTTCCCTTTTTATACTTGCCTCATCTAATAAATTTTTACCCGTAAGTTGTTCCATGATTGAAAAAATGGATTTACTTGCCTCTTTTTGACTTGTTGAAGCATGAAAGAATTTTGTGTTATGGTCACCATCACTTAACCATAATTCTCTAGATTTTTGCCATGAATATTCTTCCTTCCTGTGACACAACTCTACCCATTGAAATTGCTTCTCTTTCTAACAAGCATATGAATTTGAATTCAATCCAAAACTGATGATTTCTTCATTAATTTCTTGAAGTTCCTTTTGCGCCTTGTTTTTCTCCTCAAAAATATTTGTAAAAACCTCTTTCTTCTAAATTCTAATTTTTCCTTTAAGATATTTGAGTTTCTTATAGAACTGAAACATACTATTACATTTCTCCTATGGAGCATTGACCCACCATTGTCTAATTAAAGGAAGAAATATTGGATGTTTGAACCACATTCATTCAAATTTAAAAGAAGATTTATAATATGATGTTGTTTGGTCCACTCTATTATCTATGGACAAAGAAACATGAAAGTGATATGATCTTCGGAAAGAGAGAATTTCTGCCAAGAATAGGATAGATGTTATTTTCTATGCTTGTGACACTAAAAATCTATCAAGTTTCTCAACAGTTTGCAGGAAATCATCTCCTCTATTATGCCAAGTGAAGGATCCATTAGACATTTCAATTTCAAACAATTCATTGGTAGTGATAAAGTTATCAAATTCCTCCATAATTTTTAGAGATGGAAAAATTCCTCCCTATTTCTCCTTATTATTTCTAATTGCATTTAAGTCACCACCAATGATACAATTTTGTTGTGGTAAAGATACGAGTTTCTCTAAAATGACATTCCACAATTTAACCTTATCTAAAATACATGGGAGACCATAACTGTTAAAAATAACCATTGAAATTTCAAAATATTGAAATTTAAACCATTTCCAACCCAGATCTTGTCCTATTAAGCTTCCAAAAACAAATTTTGGGTTCCACAAAGTGGTTAAACCTCTTGAAGCGCCAACACTAGGACAATGGATGAATTTCCATTGTTTCCATTTAGCAATAGACTCCTCATACTTTTCATCTGATAACTTTGTCTCTTGAAGTAATATAATGTCTCCTTTAGACTCATAAAGTAGTTTTTTAATCTTTCTTTTGTCAAGGGCATTGATACCCATGACATTCCATGTTATGATCTTCATCCTTCCACCAGAGGACACTTAGTTCTTTTGGTAACTCTTTTTACTGATTGAAATTTTTCTTCCAAAGTGGATTGAATGCCTGCTACAATTTCTTCTTTAACTTTTGTACTTTTTCTCTTTCTACCACGAATCTTTGGAGTAGAAGATACCATAGTGGGATCTCCAGGTGACTTCATAATTGAAAGAGTTTGTGAAAAATCAAAGTTGACCCACTGCCAATATTGCCATTGGCCATTTGTTTAGGTTGGAAATCTCCTAATTTCCTTTGAGCTTCCTCAAAATTATCTACTAATATGTGGTCCATATCTTCTTGCATAACTTATTTTGTAATTAATTGAAATTTTTCTAAAACCACAAATGCTGAAATCTCATTAGCTGATTGATGTAATTTAGATTCCACATTACTACCCAACCTGATGCCTGGCATAGTCTATTTACATGTCAAGAAAAACATCTCCAGAGGGGATTGATTAAACATAACATGATGTGTGACTAAATTTGCTATAGACCAACTTTGTTTGGACCAATCAGACAAACTAACATCCTAATAATTCAACTGCCTACAAATTGTTTGATGAGATAAAATGTTATGGAATTTTTGAGCATGCACCATCAAAACAAATTGATTTTTAAAACTTACTCCTTGTAGATATATTGGAAACTATTTCACAAAATGACATTTGACAAGGCCCCTTCTATCCATAATCTTATGACAATGCTCTAAAATATTGGAAATCTATAGTTCCAACCCAGGACTAGTTTGGTTATCCTTACATGCCTCCATTGTAGGATTTACACAAGAGTAATGTCCTAAAAAAGAGAAGGATGAATGATCTGAATAAAGAGTACCCTCAATGTCAAATTTGATGCAGGGATCTGATCTTGTGAAATTGATGTAAGGATCTAATCTTGTGAATGCTCATTTGGTACATCCAAGTCTAGATGAGAAATAGGCAGAGTAGCATCATAATTACAAGTAATTTGATGGCTATCTATACTATTTACATCAACAACTTGCCTAAATTTACATTTCTCAGGCATTGATGAATGATCCTCACATACCATAATCTGTTCTAAATCAACACCTTGGCAATCAACATTAAAATGGCCCAAGATCAAAGAATGTTGTTACCTCTGGTTCTTTAATGTGAACAATTTGTTTCCAATCCCCCCATTTGGAGTGGCAAATTATATATTGTGGAATTGGTTTTTGATTGCTCAGAAGTAAGCAAACCCTAATTGGGTGAAAGACTTGTTCAAAAGGGATGAGATCATGCCTAATAAAGATACCCACCTTGTTTGCTATCAATTCAACAATTTCTGTGTCTCTGTATTCAAGGGGAAAATCTAGTAATTCTATCTAGTGGGGAAAAAAGATAACATCACTTGATTTAGGCCTAGTGGAAAATTGTGGGGAAAATGGATAGGTAGATATGCCGAAACCTTTATAGAACCACCCTTTGAATTTATGGACCCAATCCCTAGTCTCAGCTGAAGTAAAGAGAATAGTAAAATAGTTTAAAACTTGATCATGGAATAATACCTCTTTCGTACCTGGCTAGTTACTAAAAATCCATGTTTGTATGTCTGTTTTGCTTAAATTATGGATTTGAATATACACCCTAAGTGCTATCTTTCTCAAAAATTCAACATGCGGAGAAATGAACCTTTCTAGAATAGTGATTTCCATTACTGCTCAATCTTTAAACTCCATGTGTACATGAACAATATTCTCTGATTGCTTCTTCCTCCAAATCCTCTTTTGTTTCCTAGCATTTTTATTAACCTTCAAAGATTTGGGTTTGGAGGGAGCTCTCCTAGAGTTTCTAGAAATCATTTGCCTATGCATTCCTTGCAATGAGCTCTCACCCTTCTCCTATAAGCCCTGTCCTACTTGAGAAGAACATTGGTTGGGATTAACATCAGCATCTCGTTCTTTCAATAACCCTGGTTCTATGTCTGAAGAAGGATGCCCATTACCTTGTTGATTAGGGATATCACCATCCATAACCCTTTGCTCTTCAACCAATTCCTGTAGAGGACCATTGAATGGTGTCTCTTTTTCACAAATGTCAAAGGGCACCTACTGCTTGGATTTTGCATTACTATTGATATCGAACCTAGGCTTTAAGAAAAAGGGTTTTTTCGGCTACACAATAGCCCTTTTGAAGAAGATTTCATCCCAAAATTTGAGTCTTTTTCCTTGAGTGTGTTGAAACTGATCTGCCCTACCTGACTGCTTAGAATATTGAAATTTCTCTGCAAACAGCCCTGTCTATCATTTCCTATTGACATGTCATGCCTACTATTTCCTACTATCGTGTTGGAATGCCTCCATGTCTGTGTCCATTTCCCCCTTCATTGTCTAAATAATTAACCTATTAAATATTAAAAAAAACCTTGTATGTCATGAATATGCAAACATATGTTACCATAAATAATACAACTAGTCATTAATACAATGTCTTATCAATTTGTCCAAGTGCCAAAAAAGACCTCAATTCCTGATGAAAAATATTGTGAGTGGCATTTAGAGGTATTTGAGTATGATAGAAAGGATCTTAGAAACAATCTAATAGGAAGGGTTTGAAATTCTTTAGATCCCAAGATATAAATCCTCTCTTATGTCCTTGATGTGAAAAGAAAACTATTTTCTACTTTAGGAGAGTAAGAGGTAAATAGAAACTTTAATAAGATAACACCAACCCTTTTATGGAAATAAGTGTGGAGTAAGCTTACGTATCCTAAATGAAATATATTTATAGTCATGTACAATAGGTACCTCACTTGTGGAATTTAATGAGGAGATGGTTTTAGGATTCTTTTGTGTGTATTTTGTGTAATATAAACTTGAGGAATGGTCCTCTCATGCTCCTTCTTTAGGGAAATTGAAATTTAAAGATGGTATATGATAAGTCATGTGTCCATATGTCCTCATTGGTCTATTTCTAAGTTCTTGTATGGAAATCTCCAACTAAGACTTCTTTCTTACTGGTCTTGGAACATAGGGCCTTGATTGTTTCTTTGGAAACTCTAGTTTGAAATAAACATATGCATTTTTACTATAAAAATTGTGTGTATCATCAATAATTGATGAAAATTTTTAGTATTTTTAAGGATGCCTTATTAAAAATATGTGGTATATCTACCCTTATGGATACAAGTGATATGGGTCTAATTCAGACACTGGGTTTGGTTGGGTATGATACAAGATTCCCCTCTTTATGGTGATTCATTAGGGCAAGGACAATGCTTGTTAGTATGGTTAATTATCATTCACTCCTCGTGATGTTTTGAAATTAATTTCAATTAGTCACCTTAATGTAACCTTGAGCATGGTAGGATTTGTGGAAGTCATAGCTCGATAATTTAGAAGGTCCATTTCTTCCTTGTTTAGTACCAATATTAACATAATAAAAACTTTAAGAAGGTTTTTTCTTTTTATCTGGATGTTGCGGATAGAAGTTGTTCACTTGGTAAGAGAAAAAATTGTCTTTAGATCTAATTTGCAAATAATTGTTGATATGTTGAATAAAGGATCGACAGAGGGTATGCATTGGCAATTTGCATTATTGATTAATAAAATTATTAGTCTCTATAGATTTCTAGACCTTGTTACATTCTTTCATTTTCCTTGGAAATAGAACATGGTAGTAGATTATATGGAGGGATGTGCATCTAACTAGATGGGATGTGCAATGTAAATATCTAGGGATATTTGTCCACAAAAGATTTGAGGATGTTACACAATTTAGTTATGAAGGACATGCAAGATTACTTGGGCTATTTAAAGAGCTCCAATTGATTTATTTTACTCTTTCCTATATTCTAGCCTATTGATGAGCTTCTTAGTTGTTGCTACTTTGTATTGATACTTTCTAATTAATAAGATTTTACCAAGTAAATTGAACTTAAAGAAAATGCTAGTCAATTGTAAGATTAAAATGTAGAGAACAAAAGATTGATTATAATAATCAATAATTTAATACAACATAATTTAATACAAAATGAGAAGTCATATACAATAATTTTTAATTTTTGTTTATCAAGGTATATATCCTCTCTTATGATAAAAGAAAAAATTAGTATCATCAACATCTTAGTAGTGAAATATACAAACTCTCTTCTATGAAAATTAGTATATCACAAATTGTAATTATATTATATTAAATGTTACAAGGAAAATATATAATAGTATAGAATTTTCTAAATTTTTAAAATAAAAATTATATTTAATCTATAATGTTATTTTTGATTGATTAATTTGAATATCTCTACTCATCCAACATTTCAATTATATTCTTAGCTTCTATTTGTTTTCAAAGTTGTTATTTAAGATAATTTTAGTTTTTTTTTTTGGTATTGTATTGGGAGAATAAGTTAATTGTAGATTAGATAATAAATCATTTTATATAATTAGTGTTAGAGATTAAAAGATACTTTTTAGCTACATTCATTAGAGATCACATTAAGATTTCACATGACATAATGCTATAAAGATTGTCTTATTCAAATCTTGTAAATAGTGTCGCCATTAGAGTGTATTTCTCCCTACCAAAAATTATTATAATCTAAAGACCTATTTCACTTATCTACGATTCAATCTTTATATCCTATTATGAAATAAAAACCATATTGCTTTTATATAATTCAATCATTTTATACCCTATTAGAAACTAGGAACCCATCTCATTTATAGACAATTCAATCCTACTAAACACTAGAGTTACCTATCTCACTTTTCTACATATTAATATTTCATATTTTAATAATTAACAACCGACTCGAACCCAACTTCATCTCTTATAAGATCAAATTTTTAGGGAAAGAAAAACAGATCATATCATATATTCAGTCATAAACAAAAGATGTAATATACTATGAGTTTAGTTTTTCGCTCGGTCCACGTCTATACAATATATACAAAATAAAATATCAAATATTATTTTAATTCTTCAAACTATTACCTGTTCGTCCAACTTATTTAATATTTTATCAATTTTCTTTTAACGTTCAATATTTTAACTTTGAAAAGAACAACAGACAAGAATCCAATACACAAGCAGCACGAAAAGATGTAATAGTATGACTTTACAGCAGTATAATTTAATGATTGCCGACATATTGTTTACTTCTTGTGTTCAATGACATTGATGAAGTTTCACATGTTGAGGTCGACCAAGTTTTACACTGTAATACAAAGTCTTCTATAACATTTTAAATCCAAGAAAGTATTGATTACCTGTTATTTATATACAGGGGCCCCATAAAATCATTTAAAGATTGTATTGAAGATATCACACGTCTTTGCCTTAGAGAATGGTGAGAAAGTCCACAAGTTCAACAAAATTGAAAAAATCCAAAAGTGAAGAGGTCCACTGGTTTGCTTTATTAACAGTGATCTCAGTAATGTATAGGATAGGCATACTTCCTCGAGCTTGTACGTACTCAACAAATCCTATGGTTTAGAGAGGGATGGTTCAAAATTGACTTTGAATTAGGAAGAATTCTTCAATACCTTAATCACTAGAGTTTATTTTGACCAGTCAAATAGTTAATGGTAAATTTGTCAATGGAGTGTACGTAGGTAGTTGGGTTAGGTGAAAAAGATGTATTCAAGGGGCATCTTATTAGGATAGAATTTAATTTTTGTACAAAATATGTTTATGGTCATTAAGTATTTATGTATTGTCATTTTGATTTATATTATATATAATATACTAATAAAAGAATGTCATTTTCTTTTAGAAAATTTTAATTTCTAATAGTTGCTCACATTGTTATTATCTATATGATATGGTTAGTTGATAAATGTGTTAATAAAATGTAGACTAAATTTTAAAAATTTGTGACATAGTGCACATGTTAATGTTTTTGATTAATAAAGTAGGGATTGGCAAGCCCCTGAAATCTAGTACAACAGCAAACTCCTCACAAAAGAACAAAGAACGGAAACCTAACTAAGGATAAAAGTTGTCAAAGCTAAGCGCTAAGGCTTTTGAAAGGAGCCTAAAACCTTGTAAGTAACAAGTTAAAGTTATACATTGTAAAACTTGAATCATGGTTAATTTGTGATGTACACAATTTGAAATTATTGGAAATATATACATGTTTTTAAGAGTTATAAAATATTACAAATAAATGCATAGTTTAAAATATTTGAAAATATTTTCAGCAATAAATTAGAAACATTCAAATGTGAGTATAAAAAGAACATATATGGGAATAATAAAGAACTTAAGTTTATTTGAACTAGATTTAAACATTTGAAGTATTATGAGTAGCATGTTAACATATACAAGCAATGTTTTATTTGAATTACAAATATTAAAAATATTCTAAGTGGATGCACATTTTAAAACACTTTTAAAATATGAATATACTTAAAAACTATTCCAAATATGTCTAATTGATAAAAAGTTTGAATATATATTAAAAAATACTTCAAAATTAATTTCTACCTATTTATTTATCTATACGAGGAACTCAAATTTATTTAGCATGGATAATTTTATTTTGTATTAGCACTTGATTTATAAAGGAAATAAAGTTAAAAAGTATTCTAAGATGTGGTAAGAATGCAAACAAATAGAATTGAAGTTTGTATGTGTAATTTATTAGAAAATTGTATTGTATCTAATAATTAATAATAATTTGTAATAAAATATTTTCTATTACAACAATGATGTTACAAAAATTAATTGAATAAAATAGATGATTAGATACAAGGTAAACATTGAGACAAATCAAAAAGTGATCAAAGAAATAGATATCTATTTTCTTTCTTTCTTTACTAATTTGGTTTCTCTTCCAATCTTTTATAGGAGGAAAATTGAAATAAAAAGTTGTATAATTCTTTTAAGCATGTATCTCTTCAATCCAAGCTATAAGTTGAACATTGAAATTATTATATTTTATATGTAATAAGCAATTGATGTTGCAAGAAAATATATGATATTAAAAATTTACATCAATTTATACATGACATTCTAAAAAACTGGTCACTAGAGACAAGAAAGGAATTTAAAAAACATATTATAGAAGCCATTATATGGTGGTTCATCATCTCATACTGAAACCATATTGATTGACTTTATAGACATCAATCTTAGTGCTCAATAAACCATTTACAACCTTTGGTCCAAAATATGACCACAAAATTACATTTGTCTATTTTTTCTAAGTCTAATTAGATTTTCCATCAAAAAATGAATTTCTAACCCAACAGTTGCAACCCATAAATAGAAGTTTAATGAAGATTCAAATGCTCTACCAACATTAAAATGGTGTTTAAAGATATGTGAGGTGATAAATAAGAATTTAAGTTAGTAGACAGAAGAAGACCATTCACTATAAACTACATCAATCCAAGTGTTATTAAAATTTGAAAGTTCTTGTTAATAAAATCAATAACTACCATATCCAAAAGTAATGAGGTTCATTCAGTGTTTCATGAATGTATGGTGACATCCCATTATTGAGGCTAGTCAATATGGAATAATTAAAATACTATTACTATTTGTCAAAAATTTAATACAAATAGTGTTTTGTCACTAAGATATCCTTTAGGAGTCAAGTTTGGCAATTGTAACATCATTTACTACCAAGTTAACCAATATGTTAGCCTCTATATTATCCCTTTGATTGATATGCTTGAGAGAGAGAGAGAGAGAGAGAGAGAGAGAGAGAGAGAGACATATATATATATATATATATATATATATACATGTACATACATATATACATATACATATATAATATATATGTATATGTATATATATATATACATATATACAACATATACATATATATACTTATGTGTGTGTATATGTATATACATTTATACACACATATATACATATACATACATATATATACATACATATACATATACATATATGCATGCACGCACACACACACACACCTTCTGTTATAAGGTAGCCCATGAAAAAATACTATCTTTTGAAATCCAAAACTACTCCAAGACAAATGAGTTGGAATCTCAAACTTGTATCAAACCTAAACTAGCCACTACCCTATAATCATTTGTAGCATTGTATTGTAAAGTATTTGACTTAACATGAACCATCTTATCATTACACTAGTGAAATATAATAACTTTTTTTGTGAAACTCACCTTGATCGTGTTTACCTCAACAATTGATAAAAATTCAAAGTTGATGTCCTCCCACACCTAGCCTAGGGAATAGGCCCCATTGATGATATTTGCATAATATTTGATAAAAACGAATCCATAATGTTATCCAAGCATAGATAACACCCCTAAGGATCCTCCAAAAATGAGGTAGAGACACCTTAACAATAACCCATGATAGATTATCCTATCATACCTCTTCATTTAACAAAAAAAATTAGACCCTAGATAACTAAGGGGGGTTAGAAATCTTGCAACTATTGATAGGTTCAAATTTATCTAGATATTTATCTTGGAATATTTTGTCTCTTATTCATTCAGCTCATTACAAACCTTCCACACTAACTTAGCACTTAAAGCATTTTTTTTTAGCAAAATTTATTTCTTTATTCTAATCTTCAAATGCCTTTAGTTTGCAAGATTTTTGTCTAAGAGGTCAGAGTGATCTTCATTCTATCGAATAGGTCTTGCCAAATATCTTCCTCATTCTTTGGATAATCATATGGTTGAAACCATTAGATAGGGACATCTCTGACAAAAAATAAATAAGGATGAATAAGATCACTCTTCTGAGCATAGTGATTCTTTTGCATGATAACCATTTGGCCTTCCATAAGGTCATCCTTTTGTCTATGTTAACATTAAACGGAATCCACAATTTAGATAATCTTAAACCTCTTACTACTTTCAAATCATTTTTACAACAGCAATATCTTCTTTAATATTTTTTTATCCCACATTGATTAGATCACTTACTCTCCATATATATATGTGTCTGTAATTTATATTCATAAGTAATCTTACCTGAAAGAAAATATCTCTCACAGTACAACAATTTATAACCTATAAATATACAATAAATATTGTCATTACAATCTACACATAATTTAATCTATATAATTTACACAATAATATAATAATAGTTTGCAATCTAATCTCTACCATCTCACCTATACATTAAAATTTTATTAAATAGTCACCCAAGTTTGAAAACAAAAGGAATACCATTGACTTTGAATTGGAGGATGCTAAAGAATGGCCGTAAAAATAGGATAATAACGAGTCCTATCAGCCAACGCCATGATTTTGGAAGAATGTGGGTAAACTTCTTGGAAGGAGCAGAGGTGGTGGCAAAATTGGACAATGCAAGTGATTAGAGACAAAACAGAGAAAGGAAAGAAAAATATATATACATTTTTTACCAACTTTGGTGAATGGAAGTGACGTTAGGATTGACGACTCCCTTATGACTTTTTGAGAAAATTTGTAATTGATGTCCCATACTCTCCCTCCCTACACAATCTCTGCAGGAAAAAGGGTATCAATCTTTCAATGCCTATAATGGCGTAGAATTATTTAGCTTAAGTGGGGACAAGGCACGAGAATATTTGGGTATAACAAAACTATTTTTCTATGGTAGAGAAGGGAGAAAAGAGCTCAATAACAAGGAGCCATTTCTTGCTAGAGAAGTCGTCTAGTTAGGGTTATTGTGTAGTGGATGGAGGGCTTATTAGGGAGTTGACCTATGTTTTACCTTTTTAAATTGTTATATCATGTTTTATTGTGAGAATTGATGGCGGCTACGCTATGATGGATGTGATACTGGAAGTTTTAAATATATATTAGTTTAATGAGGCTACGTGAATAACAGTACATTCCTTTGTTAAATTAAGTGATGGAGTACGCAGTAGGAGATGTCAAGTCAATGCAAGTGACGACCGTGGTTAACTTATACTCCACATCTAAACCCTCTAACATAATTATTAAAATGATGGATTACCAACATGGCATAGATTCCTCAACGAGCAGGACAAGGAGAAACTCCCATTGGGATTTCAGTGGCTGGATTGCAATCTTTCTTAATACTGGGCTAAGGAAATTTTAACATTTGGACCCACACTCCACCATTGTTTGTTTCGTCGTTCTATATATGTTTTTAAGGGGTGTTTGATTCCATGAGCAAGAGGGATTTTTAATGAGGTTTCAAAACTTGGGTAGTGTACCATTTGGATTTGGGTAGTGTACTCTTAGGATTTGTTGGAGAGGACCACTTTCCCAATTGGTATGGGGTTTGGGGAAGCCATTGGTCGTACATAAGTGTAAGGTCAGTCGACAAAAGTATTAATAGAGCCCATAAAGTACGAGAGGACATCAAAAGGAGGAAGAAAGAAGATAGATGATGTCCCTGGTACAAGGAAAAACTAAAAAGTTGTGCTAGTGCCAGGCATTTATAACCTAGGATAAGCCATCCATTACATCCATCAGAGCTCTGCAATTGTTTGTCATTCATTGCAAGAGAAGGAATCCCTCCTGATTGATCCATCAGTTGGGATCTCTGCAGCTGACACGATTAAGAATAGTAGGAATCATGGGCAGAGCACCATGCTGTGATAAAGCCAATGTGAAAAAGGGACCATGGTCTCCTGAAGAGGACTCCAAGCTCAAGGCCTACATAGAGAATCATGGAACTGGAGGCAATTGGATTGCCCTGCCTCAGAAAGTTGGTATGTAATCATCCTTCATGTTTTTGTTTATATCTCTGCTGGTGCAGTTGGAAGGGGCCAAATTAGTCAAGTCTGTGTTTTTTGCCTTTTACTAAGGTTTACTTCCTAGAATTTGGAATTCTAGAGACATCACAAATTTAGGTTATCCTTATCATGAATATTTTTGGTGTTATGCATGCTGTATATTGTCAAATTGTCATCTGTGAATCTATCCTTAAGCTATTTAAGGAGGATATGATAAATTATCTATTGTGTAAGAGCGATATAAGAATTTGTATAAGTATTTAGAGATTATGTAAGAGTGATTTAAGGATTTCTTGCAGTTGTTAAGGTTTCCCAATCATCTGTTTTGTCAGTTTCTTGTGTTCAAGGAGGATGGGATAGAGTATCTTATAAATATAAGAGAGAATCAATGAGTTTTTTCTCTAGTGGTCAGGGTTTGCAGGTGTTGTGTATCAGATCTAGGTTTTCATTTTATGTCCAGTTCGATTGAACCTTGCAATTGCATTATCTACTTTTATGGAAATTTTGTCAGTGTTTATTGCACCATCTGGATGGGTTGTGATCTATTATTGGCAGTAGTTTTTCCCGCATTAGGGTTCTGAGGTATTATTTTAGATTGAAATGGAATACTAAATGTACACGTTGAGGGTGTTATTCGTAGTGTTTTCTCACCTCTGGAGTTTATTACAAATTGTCACTATATCATATATCTCTATTATTCTCTTGGTTGAAAGATGGGTATTAGTAGCATCCTTTTGTTGCACTGATTGAAATTCTTTGACCCAGGCTTGAAAAGGTGTGGAAAGAGTTGCAGACTCAGATGGTTGAATTATTTGAGACCAAATATCAAGCACGGAGGATTCTCAGAAGAAGAAGATAACATCATTTGCGGCCTATATATCAGTATTGGAAGCAGGTATGAATCACAAATCATAAAACCCATTACAGAAAAGAGATAATAGACCTATGTTGATTCATCCACATATATAGATTAGCAGAGATATCAAGAGATCTAAGACCTGTATTTGGTGCAGATGGTCTATCATTGCAGCCCAGTTGCCAGGGAGAACTGATAATGATATTAAAAACTACTGGAACACAAGGCTGAAGAAGAAACTACTTGGGAAACGCAAAGATCAACACACCCGTCGTCTTGCTGCTGCAGCAGCAATGGCTGCCGCAAAACATGCTGAAATGAATGAGCTGAAAAGGTATGTCTCTTCGGAAGCCAACAATAGCACAAACGTATATGCAACACAGCCTGCAGTATTAGAGCAGGAAATGAACATAAATGTGAGTGGACCTTATGGAAATTTTAGCCATGGAATATCTCCCCAGTTGTTTGAACAAACCACCTGTGCTGAAGCACCCACCATTGCTGATACCAGCCCAAGCATTCAACCAAGCAGATTTCAGCTAAATCTTCAACAAGCATTTGACCATCAAATGATAATGCCTGATGGCAATACTTCTTTTAGGAAGCTCATAGAGAGGCTTGAGGCTACTATTCTGGATCGATCAAACAACATGAATTTCATGGCCAACTCTCAAATGCACACATCCAACTGCATCACGAGCAATCATAATAATGATAATAATACCCCCTCTCTGCATGTACCACATTCTACCGAGTATGGGACAACATACCCTCCATTAGATTATCCGAGATACATTGACAATGGAGTAAAATTAGAAAGCCCATCACTAGTAGCTCCACCTGCATTGACTCATAATGACACTTCACTAGTGTTTTCTACATCCTCTATCAGTTCCGGTTCTCCTGAAGTAAACTATCATTCAGCATGGCCGAGTGCTCTCAATGTTGAGAATACCAATACCATGAACATGGAGGATTATGAATTGTCAATGGAAATGAATGATATAATCTACACGAGTACGTTCAACAATAGTAACTTACTATTCCCACAGCACAAACAAGAATACAATAATGGGTATGGGCCATCTCTTGGCAATGGGACAATGAACACTTCTGCATGGAGCCCTGATATGAAGTCGGCTTCTACCAGCATTTATCCTTACACTTTGCCATCCGAAAATGGCCTGCATGAAGGGATCTACCGGGAGGGTGCAATGTTTGAATTATAGCAGGAAGTACCAGTAAAAATAGAAGTATTTTTGGGTGTGTATATACTGTAAGTATTTCAAGAAATCCATAGATATTATGAAAATAAATTTGCCTTGGGTTGATGACAATCGGCTTGTAACAGTACTATTAATTTGTTTGAATTCAGACAGCACTGCACATAAGTTAGTGATTTATGTATATTTCTCATTATTTGAAATGAGTCAATGATATCATATTCCTATTATTGCTGTATTTGGCTAGTGTTGTTATTCGATTACATTGTGTGATTGTGTGAGTATTTGTATTAGATAACAATCAAGATAGTATAATGTGAAGAAAAACAAAATTTTACAAATAGTTCTTGAGATAAAAATTTGACAACTTTTTAGATTTAATTGTGTATCTTCTCATTCATTAAGGAGATTTTCTCAATGACACTTATCAATGTCTTATACAACACTATACGTATAGAAAGATTTATATAGTCAGTAAGAATTGGTTAAACCATATCTCAGAGAACCCACAGAAATTAGTAGAATCTCACAGCGACCCTTAAACATCACACACTAAGGGAAGAATTAAGTTTGGGAAAAAAAAGTCAACTTTGACTATTTAACACTTTGGTTTAAGAATTATAAGCTTAGTGTGTGATGTTTAAGCCGTTCCGAATCTCACTCACTACCAATACCATCTACTTCACAAGCCAATCTGACATTGACAAAAAGTTCACAAAAATAAATCTACTTCACAATCCAATCTGAGATTGACAAAAAGTTGACAAATATATTTTTAAGTACAAATTTAGCAAAATTTAGAAAATTTTCGTCCATTGTTTCCCACTAGACTCCATATCCATCACCACAAAGAAAACATGTTAAAAGATGATGAATGTGGGCAGGTCATCCTAGATATTGTTAAAAGAGATAAATTTTTGACAACGAACATGTGAGATTTTTTCAGCTGAGACACCTATGAGCTTTTAAAACGTAAGATTGAGAGGCAGATGTATATCATATTACTAAATTCTCTACTACCTGACTGTTGGGTTCATAAGAGTACTTTTACGTCTCAATATATACAAACCTCGAACAGCAGAATGTTTTTCGTATACTTGGGTATACACCGGACTGTACAGCGGGCAGAATTAACGAGCTTCCATGATGGTACAAAATGAACTGCAATCTGTAATGAATGTCTGCCATTTAATGCAATGCATCCTAAGCACGCTTTTTTGTCGGTGTTGAAGTGATAGACATGTTTTGAGTACTGAAATGAAACTTTTATTCTACCACTAGATTGCATGCTCAAAATTCAAGGCTCTCAGAGGATATCTGTTCATTTATACTTTCAGACTGCTTGATAATTTGTTCGTAGATTTGGTTCCTTACACTTGTCCATAAGTAGTTTGCTAGCAAAGTACCTTCTGTGCATCTTCCTCTTCGGGTTGGTTAAATATGAATTGTACTAATTTACAGGTAGTAAACCATTTCTTTGTTTATAGATTCAATTCTTCATAACTCCACTGGGGACTAGTGGAACACTTTTACGTAAAGCTTTTATATCTGAAACAGTCTGCGATATATCTAATCAGTCATTATCGAACTAGTACAAATACGGATTTCTATATTAAGAATGGTCTAGGAAATAAAGGTACAGAGAGATTTGTACATCCCTCTTGTAGTTCTGCTGTTGTGTTAGATCTTGTAGTTAAAAGGATTTTTGTTTCGTTTTTTCAAACTTCAAGTGAAACTTCAAATCATATCTTCTTTTTTTAATTCTAATTTATTTAATAAGTCTTCTAAGTTCAGATCACATTGTTCAAAATGATTTTTTAAATTCTAATTTATTTAATAAGCCTTCTGTTCAGATCACATTGTTCAAAATGATATTATATGAACATACTTTTTATGGAAATTAAAAAGACTTTAATTTTTGCATAAGTTTTGTTTTATTGGTATGTTGAAGTAGGACAAAAGTATCATTTTATTTTTAAAGTTTACATTTCATTTCATTTTACAATGAGTAGTTATTATTAACACTAACAATCTTAGAAGGTATGTCTATTGTTACAAAATAGTCGTATTAACATAAAATCAATAACTACTATAACAATTAGATTCTTCCGTCTATTTCTATTCATTTCCATGAAAAGATGTCCCTAGATTCCATATTTATAAACTTGTTCTTGCAACTGTTACTACGTGAACATAACATTTTATTCAGGTAATACATCACATAGTTAACACTAAACTTGTTCGGTTTACATTGAACGTTAACTTGCTTTGCCAACTTCTCGGTGACAATTGTATTCACTCAGTGACTACTATCTTCGTTCACCATATCACTTGATGTAGCTTGTATAGCTCATTACATTACAAGATTATGAAATTGTAAAATAATTAAACCAACATTACATTATCACTATCCAACTCATTTAAGTGTTGATTGAATTCGATACTTATCAACTATGTTATCAATATACTTTCTTAAAATCCTTTTCATCAATCAAATAATATGACTCTACTGATATAGCATAGTGTATAATCAACTAGGACTTGACATCAATGACTACATAATAACAAATATGACTCTTTTATATACATTCATAGCATTCTTAGTTACATCATCAATTTGGGCTAACAATCTTCTCCTTTAGCATTGCTAGCAACACATAACATGTGATTTTACATTCCAAAACATTTCATAAGATAATCAAATATATTCATTTGAAAAAAAATATAATAGATTTAATTCTTCATAATGCCACTTGGGACTAGTGCAACACTGTAAGTAAAGCTTTTATATTAGAAATAGTACGTACTATATATATATATATATATATATATATATACATATATATATATATATACATATATATATATATATATACATATATACATATATATACATATATATATATACATACATATATATATATATATACATATATATGTATATATATATACATATGTATATATATATATATATATATATATATATATATATATATATATATATATATGTATGTATATGTATATATGTATATATATATATATGTATGTATATGTATATATGTATATATATATATATGTATGTATATGTATATATGTATATATATATATATATATATATATATGTATGTATATATATATATATATATGTATATGTATATATATATATATATATATGTATATATGTATATATATGTACATATATATGTATATATATGTACATATATATGTATATATATGTACATATATATGTATATATATGTACATATATATGTATATATATGTACATATATATGTATATATATGTACATATATATGTATATATATGTACATATATATGTATATATATATATATATCTGAAACAATCATTGCTATATCTAATTAGTCATTATCGAACTAGTACAAATACAAATTTCTATATTAAGTAATGGTAAAGGAAAGAAAAGTATAGAGAGATTTGGATATCCCTGTTGTAGTTATGCTATTGTGTTAGATCTTGTAGTTAAAGGATTTTAGTTTTGTTCTTTCAAAATTTGAGTGAAACTTCTAATTTTTTCTAATTTTTTTAATTCTAATTTATTTAATAAGTCTTTTGTTTATGGCTGAAATCTCAGATCACATTGTTTAAAATGATATTATATGAGCATACTTTTTATTGAAATTAAAACTATATAAAAAAATAGACATATATTTTTTGCATTAAGTTTTGTTTTATTGGTATGTTGAAGTAAGATAACAGTATCATTTTATTTTTAAAGTTTACAATTCATTTCATTTTACAGTGAGTAGTCATTATCAATGCTAACAATGTTAAAAGTTATATCTATTGTTGCAAAATAATAGTATTGGATATTAAATCAATAAGTAATATAATAATTAGATTCTTCTATCTATTTCTATTTATTTCCATTAAAAGATGCCTTTAGATTCCATCTTTCTTAACCTATTCTTCCAATTGTTACTGCATGAACATAACATTTTACTCAAGTAATACATCACATAGTTAACACTAAACTTGCTCAATTAACATTGAACATTAAGTTGCTTTGCCAACTTCTTCGTAACAACTGTATTCACTCAGTGACCACTACCTTTGTTCACCTTGTCACTTGATGTAGATTGTATAGCTCATTACATTATAGGATTACATGATTGTAAAATAATCAAACCAACATTAAATTATCACTATCCATTTCATTCAAGTGTCAATTGAATATGATACTTATCAACTATGTTATCAACATACTTTCTTCAAATCCTTTTTATCAATCAAATAGTATGACACTCTAATTAATATAGCATAATGTCTAATCAACTAGGACTTGACATCAATGACCACATAATAACATATATGACTCTTTTACATACATTCATAACATTCTTAGTTACATCATAAGTTGAGGCTAACAATCTCCCCTTTTGGCATTGATGGCAACACATAACATGTGATTTTACATTCGAAAACATTACATAAGATAATCCAATATATGCATTGAAAAAAATATAATAGATTCAATTCTTAATAACACCACTTGACACTAGTGGATCACTATAAGTAAATCTTTTATATCAAAAATAGTATGCGCTAGATATATATCTAAAATAGTCATTTCTATATCTAAGATCAATCATTATCAAACTAGTAAAAATGCAAATTTCTATATTAAGTAAGTGTTAGATCTTGTTGTTAAGGATTTTAGTTTCGTTCTTTCAAAATTGAAGTAAAATTTCAAAAAAAATATTGTAGTTTATTTGATAAGTCTTATGTTTATAGCTGAAAATTTCGATCACATTATTGAACATGACACCATATGAACATACATTTTATTGAAGTCTTTTAAAAGATATAAAATAAAATAAAGATTTTATTGGATTTTTGAAGTAAGATAGAAGTATCAATTCATTTCTAAAGTTTAGATTTTATTTCATAGTGAGTAGTAAATATTATGTTATTCCTCTGTTTGCAGCAAGATTATGTTCTAAAACTTGTTTGTCACTACTTGAGACATTGTACATCAAAATGGCTAGCAAAAAATACACTCAGTCTAACATTCCTAGTGAGAAAGAAGGGATTCTAATTGCCAAAATAAAGAAACAAATTGAAACAATAAGTGCTCAACTTCAAAGACTAAAAGAAGAAGAAGCTACATCATTGAGCACATTCTCCTTGTAAAGTTATTCCAGTTCCTCTAAAGACATTGATCCACAAACTTCTTATGATGTTGAAACCAAATCCTTGGAAAATAGTGCAACAACACCCAAGAAATCTAAAGGTATCTTTGAAAAAAAACCTTGGGAGTTTAAACCAAAGTGTGATTTCACACCTTTGGGAAAATCTCATGATTTAACCTTGGAAGAACTTCTTGAAGCAAAACTCATTGTTTTACCTAAGGTCACTTTGGCAAGAGTTTCCTTTATGAATAACTATTGTGCCTATCATAGATATAACTCACATAAAGCTTCACATTGTAAGGAGCTAAAAAAAAAGATCCAAGATCTCTTTGATAGTGGCACAATTAAAAAATCTAAGCTCTCATCTACTAGATATTCTACTCTCAAGAAGGATCAACATCATGAAACCACGTCTAGTAATGGTTTAAATGTGCCACTTATCTCTTCCAGCATACAACCACCTTCTAAAGTGTCTAGTCTTTCCAACACATATTCACCAAACAAAGAACTTGCTACTCCCCTTGTTGACTATGTGTACCCTCAAGGATTGCCTTTAAAAGAAACTCAATCCAACAAATATTGGGCTGCAAGTCTTTTTACTACCTTCACAGAACATATGTCTTCATGCCCTGCTATGCCTATGAATTCCACTCCAAGTAATTTTCCTTTTGAACTTCAAGAACCTATTATGTAGACTTCAAAAATAGATTCAAATATAGATTTAGATACTCCCTTATCCTTGGAATTGGTTTGATGTCACGAGGACTACTTAAACAATGAAGAAACAAGTGTTGATCAAGACCAAGATTCCTTCAAGCCCTTTCAAATCTTTCAAGATCTCATGCCTCCATCTCAAGAGCCACATAGTGCTCCATCTCCCATATCATGCACCTCTACTAAGTAGGTTCAACATATCCCTTCCACCATCCCTAAGGAGATTATTAAAGACCAAGAGAAGGATACTTTTCCTATACTACCTAAAATTCCTTTTGAAGAGAAAAGTGTTCCCTCACCCTCTTGTTCTACCTCGCTACATTCACTTCAAAACTATGCTCAAGCTTTAAATAATCCTGTCAAAGGTATTGCTCCTATAACTGTTACTCATAAATCTATTGATGACTTTGGTCATGTTGCTCACTCTAAAGATGCTGATATCCCTACTCATAGTCCATTCACATTTCCTAAATCTATCCTTGGTTCCTGTTCATCTAAGCTAAAACCTTCAAATCTTCTATCTGTATTGGGACCTTATGTTCCTTTATCTCCCACTTCCACTCTCATCTCATTACATGTTCCGCCTACCCTACCCCAAGATCAACAAAAATACACATACTTGAACTCATCACATTCACCTTTCCATCTAAACCAATCATATTGGCCTCATTCATCCACAAGTCCCAAGTCCTTTGGAAGTAATTTGGATAATCAACTCAAACACAAGTGCATGAATCCATCTTCAAAAGTTCACTACGTCTTCTCTAATAGACATGTGAATATTAAGAAGGAAAATACACAAAAGAGACTACAAAGGTCCACTATTCAAAGAGTTCAACCAAAGAAAGTATGGGTTCTTAAATATGTTATTGAAGAAATGTGTTTCAAAGCATCTAATGAAAAATCAAAATTTATATGGATTCCCAAGTCTCTTTTGAAGGACTTGAATATTGAAAACAAATCAAAGTTGAAATTCAAGCTTCCAAAGGCTTCCACTCCATATTCTTCCCAACATCTTCCTAAGAAGGTTTCAAAACCCTCTACTCCACATTCCTCCGAAATGGTTGTGTTGCCTCATATATCTAAGCCTCAATCTATTTTGTCCATGATTTCCCCATCATACCATCACCCTTCAAGGTGTGTGTCAATGTTGATCTTTCCTAATATCTTATTCATCATCATGAAATCCTCTAAATCTTATGCCTACTTGATATCCTTGCTCGTTTCAGTCTTCCAAAACCAACAACCTTATCCTCCATCTACCTCTCATTTTCTTATCATTTCCCTTCCATTACCTTATTAGAATCTTTGAACATACCTTGCTATGGCCTTGCTTATCATAACTTATCTTTCTTATAGGCATGTTATCTAACTTGAGAAAGTTTGAGCTCTTTCTGATAAATAAAAATAAAAATGAAAAAGTGCCTCGGTGAAAACCACTTCTTGTGGCACCTTGGATAAATACCATGATGAAAACTTGGTAAACAAGCATCGTGCATAATTCTTCCATCCATGACATCCTATCATGATCTTGCTTGTCCTTTAGATGTCCTCATTCCCAAAGTCATTCACTCATAACCTCCATAACAAACTTTTCTATCCTATCCAGTTAACCCTTTGGTCTTGATCAACAAAAGAAAGAAGAAAACTCAGTTTCTAGCAATCTCTTGACATGGTCATTTTTTCATATTAATTATGTGATATTCTTCCTTACACCATGAGCCTATATTGTTATATCCTTTTTCCCTAGCTAGGGTAATCTTGTGAAGACTTGCCTTAAGGGTAACACTCGTCGCTTCATACTCCTTGCCTATTCATCTATGCTTATCCACCAACTTGCTACTACATCTTGTCCTACACCTTGATAGATACTAGAAAAAAATGATATGATCCTACTTGAGAGCTAGTAATCTTTGAAAAAGTTCTAAAAATTTTGAAAAAAAAATTGAAAAACAAAAAAAGTGCCATTGGTGAAAACCTAGCAAATAGGCATCCAGGTACCAAAAAAAGAAATATCTACCAAGAAGGTGAAAACCTAGTAAACAAACACCTCTTACTTCAAATGCTATATCTCATAGTGCATCTTCTAGCTCCTGTACAGTTGCTTTCCTACTTTAGTTTGCTGCTTTCACTCATATATCCAAGGATTGAATCTTGTCATAACTCAGGAGCAACACCCTACAGTGTCATGTAGGAATCTCTTAAGCATCAGTCACCAGTTGTTCTAATAGCTTCTACCTACTATCGCTTGTGTAACATTAGAGATTCCTCTCATGAAACATCTCTTGCATCAGTCACTAGTTGTTCTAATTGTGTCTCCTTACTGTCACTTGTGTCACTTTAGAGATTCCTCTCATGGAACATCTCTTGCGTTAGTCACTAGTTGTTCTAACCATGTCTGCCTACTATAGCTCGTGTCACTTTAGAGATTCCTCTCACAAAATAACTCTTGTGCCAACCACCAATTTTTCTAATTGCATCTGCCTATTATCGCTTGTGCCACTTTTGAGATTTCTCTCATGGAAAATCTCTCTCATATCATCACCAGTTGTTCTAATTGTGTCTGTTGACTATCGTTCAATTTCCTACCAAGGTTCTTCTTACTAAAGATTCCTATTTGGCTTAAGTCACCAGTTGTTTTAACTAATTCTATCTATTGTCATCACTCTATTGAAGAGATTTCTTTCATATATGTTTTGAACATTGACACTTGACATCAATCCTATAACACAAAATAATGAACTCAACACGATCAACTTGTTCGCGATATGATGAGCTTTTCTTTGTTTGTTTTTCTTTTGCTTTATCATGTCTTTTTTAGCAACTCGATGATGTCATATTCAACTGGAGATGTGAGGTCTAGGGGCCTGATCTTTTCTTTTCTTTCTATTTGTGGTTTAGTTCCAATGATCTGAAGCATCCATCTAAAGGGGGTGTCCAGAATAAGAGCCTCCATCTTGTATTGGATGGTCATGTGTACCTTGACTCCTTTTACATGGATAAATCAGTCAAATTAGTTCTTTTTCTTGCTTATTGGAGTGAACTCTTTATACTATAGTAACTATAGATACTCATCCTACTAAGTGAACGTATGGGTCACTACGAGTATACCTAGCACACTTCTATCTTGGGTTACAAATGCAAGGGTCGTTGCAGATAGAATAATTACTGATTACTTAGCATAAAAAGGATCTCTCATGTGTTTGGTGTGTTTGCATGCAAGAATCATTCTAGTCATCCTAGCATTTATGCTTTGATGCTTTTGTTAACTTGCTACATTAAAAGGGATAAATGTTCTGGTCATTCTAGCTTCTTGTGCCTCGAATGCTTACATTTAATCTCGAAAAAGCTAGAACAGATGTCCTATTCATATTCCTATGATTGCAGTGTCAATGGGGATTGTATAACATTTCAGATTTATCTAAATGCTCAGTGATGATAATTGTCAAAGCTTGGTAACTAGACTTAGGGTTGCATCTAGCATAGGGTTGTATTTGCATAAGCACATGGTTCGATCATTGATTTACTTGCATCCTTCGTGATGAGGGATTGTCGGCTTCTTCAAAGTTTCTTACGACTACAAAAATGATCGATTAATCACCCTTTTGGCTAATTGAGCTACTTTGAACCCATTTTTGAGATCAAATTTAAAACCTAACACACTTAAAAACCTCAAAATTGAATTTTAAAATTGTGGGACGGATGCGATTGAATGCTTGTGCAGTCCATTTTCTGATGCTTTCTAAATCTTCAAATATTTTTAAAACATGGTATCTTTAAATTTTCCAACATTTTTTGGAAAAAGTCAACTTTGGTCAAATTTGGTCAAACTTGGTCTTTTGGACCTCGAAATCACTTTGAATTGACTCCAAATTTTCTTTAGATTCTTCTAATATGTTCTACATTCTTTTGAATCTCTAATTTCTTTTGTATCTCTCAATCTACTACTCTACATCACTATTTTCATATTTCATCTTTCAATTTTGCTCCCAAGGGGACAAGATGATTACATCATTGAATCTTTCAAAATAGGCTTCAATTCAATCTAAATCTTATGTCCTCATTGCTCAGGGCATCTCATCCCTCGAGGCATCTTGTTCCCCTCTGTTTGGCATCTATGTCATCTATCTTATCTTCTGTTCAGTTGATCAATCTTATAACAGTCCTTATCCAAGTTTGATGGACAAGTATTGGCATAGTCTAAACCCTGACTCCTGAGGATCAAGCCTCATTCTGGGGATGATTTTATGACTCGTGATTGGATTTTGTTATCTTTAATGGATAGATATTTAGATGTTCTTTGGGGGATTAAGCTTTGTTCTAGAGATAATTCCAAATTCTTGTTGAGGATTAAGCTTCATTATGGAGATAATTTTGAATTCTTGCTAAGGATTAAGCTTTGTTCTAGAGATAATCCTAACTCTTACTATGAATTAAGCCTCATTCTAGGGATAATTTTATAGATCATGATTAATCTTGTCATCTTCATATGAATAGGTATTGGGATAGTCTAAACCTCGACTCCTGATAGTTAAGTCTCATTCTGGGAACAGTTCTATGAAGTTTGGCAATCTTTGTTCTATCAATTTCAACCTCTAGGTTTTCTATCTAGATTCCCTAAGGTTAAGCTTCATTCTGGAGATAACCTTAAAAAGCTTGTCAATCTTGATATCTAATGTTCTATCTAGATCCGCTAAGGTTAAGCTTTGTTCTGGAGATAACCTTTAAAAGCTTGTTGATCTCATCAATTTTGGTATCTCGGTATTCAATCTGGATTCCCTAAGGTTAAGCTTCATTCTAGAGATAATCTTAAAAAGCTTATCAATTAGTCTCTCTATCATAAATCTCGGAACCAATCTTGTTTCTTGATCCATGACTCATACTTTTGATTTCTTTGAATTGAACGTGCTACTTGCACATTCATTCAAAGAGGGGCAAATGTAATACCCCAAAATTGGCACATTGCCATGCTATACCAATTTAGGTCTATTCGATCAATCCTAAGTCCTATTTTACTAGGCAATTTTGATTCTAATAATCACTACTCAACCTAAGTGTCAAATGCAAAAAATCATTAATCTATATTATTCTCTTACCTTAATTAATTATTGAATATTCATTGAGTTCGCTAAACTAACCTTTCAATTGAATTAATTTAATTATAAGTCCGAGTACTTTAATAAAATTAAATTCACCCATTTTAGCTAATATACATGAGGAATTAAATATATTTGATTTAATTAAATATTCTCATTCTAATTGTTGAATTTAATTATTCAATTTAGAATACTCAATTATGAGGTCATATTTAATTTCCTTAAATCAAATATCTTCTCCAATATTCTCTCTTTAGTTCAGAAATGGAAACTCTCAGTTGACTAAAATCAGAAAAGAAATCAAATTAGTTAACTTCTTATTCCACTGAAAATCAAATCAGTTAACTCCCATTTTCCACTCAAAAGCAATTAGTTAACTCCGTTTTTATAAGGAATCTTCCATTATGACTAAGTCTCATCTTCAATCTTGACTGTCCATTGTGATTAATCTTGATTGTCGATCGATTTTGGAGTTCTATTTAAGAAGCCTTCGATTCCTCATTAAAAAAAGTTGAATTGAATTTGCATTGAACTTATGCTGGAATATCTACTCATTTTCTCTTGCATTCTTAGCTTAATATTCTTGCATCTCAATCTCATATAGCTTAATAATGCATCCATTAAGATTAATTGTTATTTCTTATTCTTAAAATAATCTTGCATACATTTAAATTAATCTTGCATATCTCATATAGCTTAAAATCTTTCATTCTAGAGGTCTAGTTGCTTGCTTCTCATTTTGAGAGCAATGGCAAAATCCTTCTAGTTAGAAGGCAATAGATTGAACTATTGTATTACTCGGATGAATAATCTCATATTGATTCTAGGATGATCTCTCAGATAATAACCATGTTGAAGTGAGTTTGAGGATCTGAGGACCACATTTCACATATATAATATATATATTTTTTCTCTTTGTTTTCTTATTTATTTTATTCCTACTCACAGCCTAAGAGAAGCCAATTTATAAATTCGGTGAATATGATTCATGTATTCACTGATATGTTTATTTACATAACTAAAATGTGATAGAGAAGAAAGTTAGCTTGTATTTGGAATTAGATAAAAGTTAGATGTGATTGGAAATGTCATATTCGATAGTTAGCTTTGCCTCGATTTATAAATTTCTTGCATATAGAATGGTAGTGTGTATTTGAATGTAGTTTGTTGGTGATTGAAAACTAGTTCATATTTGTTCTAGTATTTGATTCTATATTTGAATGTGAGTAAGTCTTACACACGAGGAGGATTTGGGTCGGTCTATGTTAATATGAGGCAAAAAAAAAAAAGTTTCTATAGGAGGTCAAGAAAGTTCCCATCACATGTCAGTTTATAAATTATGGTTATTAAGATTTTCAATTGAATAAAAATCTAAGACAAATGAAATTTATCCTAGAAGGTGTGTGTTCCCCTTTTAGAAGCTTAGTCGAGCGATTGATTTCCTCCTAAGTTTTCCAAGGTGTGGCTCTACATCATTTTCAGTATCAGAGCTAAAGAGTTTACAAATTGTGTGAAGTTACATGTTGTACATTCTTGATCAAGATTCTTTAGTGGGGTCAAGTAAGATGGTGACCAATGTAGAGTTAGCTAAGAAAGTCGAGGAGCAAGAAGAACTTTTCAAAAAGAGAATAAAGAAATGAAGGGAATATTGGCAGAATTAGCCAGTAAGTTGGAACACATGAAGAATGTGGTTGAGAAGAAAGAAATGAAAGCAGGAGAAGAAGAGAAGGAAGAAGTCCTAGATGATGATGAATATGAAGCATCTAGGACTGAGAAACCATTTTTTAAAGCTTTGAAGGATTTGGTAGGAAAACCCACTAAGTGACCTATGTTTATGGGAAAGATGGATCCTGAATTAGTGTTGGAATGTATCGAAGCTCTAGAGAATCACTTTGAATGTGAGAAGATTTTAGAATCACAAAAAGTCAAGTTGGCTAAGTCTAGAATGAAGGGAGCAACCCTTACATGGTGGAATTTTATACAAGAAGAAAGAGTAAAGGAAGAGAAGAGGAAAAAAATTTCATGGAAAAAGATGGTGTCTATGATAAGAGAGACGTGTCTCCTTGAAGATTTTGAAGTACAATTACATCAGAAAAGGTAGAATCTTAGAAAAAGAGATATGGATATATGCACCTATACAGAGGAATTTTAGAAGTTGAGTATAAGATTAAAATTTGTAGAACATGAGAGTATCAAGGTAGCAAGATACCTAAATGGTTTAAGAATGAACATACAAGAGGAGTTGTAGTTGTTGAGTCCTAACACAACACCTAGATGTTAGATCAACTAGCTTTGAAAGTGGAGGATAAAATCAAGAGGAAGAAAGAGAATAACAACATAGGTAGAGGAAGGCAACCATTTAGAGGAAGAGACACATTTAGAGGAAGAAGCCCAAATTTTCATCCAAAAATAGAGACATATAATGAAGTGAATAGGTTTGGTAATTTCGGAGGAAGTTTCAGAGGTAGAAGGCTAAATTTCAGAGGAAGGTCACTAGGAAAAATGAATGGAACAATAAGATGTTACAATTGTAACCAAGAAGGTCACATGGTACATAAATGTCTAGCAAAGGAAATATCTAGTATTCATGGAGAAAGTAGAATACACCTTATACAAGAAGCTAATTTACAAGATGATTTAGAAAAATTATGGTTATCCAAGAAGGGGAGAAGCACTTATGATGAGAAGAACATTGTTGAAGATGCTTGTAAAAGTAGAAACACCACAAAGGAAGTCTATCTTTAGAACTACTTGTAAGGCTGGAGGAAAGGTTTGCATGGTATTGGTAGACTCTAGTTCGACATAGAATTTCATAGCTCTTGAAGTGGTGGAGAAGTTAAAGTTAGCAAGAACACCACATTTGTATACTTACAAAGCATCTTGGTTAAATAAATGACAATAGACTATAGTGGAAGAGTAATCTTGGGTTGAATTTTAGATTTGAGTATACAAAGAAATATTATTGTTTGATATTGTTAATATGGATGCATGCCATTTACTTTTTGGAATACCATGAAAATATTATCACAAGACACAACATGATGGAGTGAAGAATACATACACCATTACAAAGAATGGAAAGGTCATTGAATTGATAACAATAGTAGAACCAAGTCAAGAAGAAATAAAACCTACAGAAGCTACAATCATGGTAATGGGTAAGAAAGAGTTTCTGAAAGAAGTGAAAGGAAAGAAGTGTCCACTCTTTGCATTAATTCCAGTACTCAAGGATAAATTACATAATGATGTTGAAACTTAGATTGAGGAATAAAAATCAGAAATGGAACATTCGAACTTGAAGGTGGAAGTGATAGAAAAGAAGAAACAAAAGGTAGTGGAAGAAGTTAAACCAATTCTAGACAAGTATAAGGAAATTATAGTTGATAGAATACCAAGAAGTCTCCCACCTATGAGAGAAATTAGTCATTGCATTGATCTCATACTAGGCTCAACATTATTCAACAAGGTTGCATACAAGCTAACATCACAATAGAATGAAGAAATGATAAGGCAAATTGAAGAGTTACTTGAAACCGGTTTGATTGGAAAAAGTCTAACTGCATGTGCAATACCTACAATCTTAGCACCAATGAAAGAAGGAACATGGAGGCTATGCATATATTCAAGAGTATTGAACAAGATCACTATAAGGTACATATTTCCAATGCCTAGAATAGAAGATTTACTTGATTATTTTGGTAAGGAAAGGTATTTTTTGAAAATTGATTTAAAAATTGCACAATGGATATCATCAAATAAGAATTAGGCTAGGAGATGAATGGAAAATAACATTCAAGATAATGACAGATTATATGAATGGAAGGTAATGCCATTTGGATTGTCTAATGCTCCTAGTATATTTATGAGACTTATGAATGAAGTTCTCAAAGATTTTATAAGAAAGTTTGTGATAGTATATCGAGATGACATTTTAATTGTCAGCGATACAAAAGAGGAACATTTGAAACATATATATTTGGTGTTGAGGAGGCTACAAGAAGAAAAGTCAATGATTAATTTAGAGAAATGAAGTTTTATGCAAGAGGATATGGCATACTTTGTATTTGTAATCTCAAAGGGAACACTCAAAATGGATCAAGATAAGGTAAGTGCAATTCTTTCATGGCCAATTCCTAAAACTATTGCAGTAGTTAGAAGGTTTCATGGTTTAGCCACTTTCTACAGAAAGTTTATTAGAAATTTTAGTTTGATTTGTGCACCTATTTTGAATACCATAAAGGGAGGGAAAAAATGTAAATTTTTTTGGACAACAAAAGCTAGTGAACCCTTTGAACTTCTTAAGAAGAAAGTAGCCCAATAATTAGTCCTTGTATTTCCTAATTTTAGTAAAGTCTTTCAAATAGAATGTGATGCAAGAAACATAGCAATAGGAGGTGTACTTAGTCAATAGGGTAGACCTATAGCTTTCTTTAGTGAGAAAATCAATGAAGCTAAATAGAAAATATTCTTCATATGATTTATAAAGGTATTCCCTTGTCCAATCTCTTAAGAAATGGAGACACTGTTTTCTGCCCAAAGAATTCATTGTATACACAGATAACCAGGCCTTTAGTTTCATAAATAGTTAAGAGAAATTGAATCATAGGCATATGAAATGGGTGGAGACATTGCAAGCATTCACTTTTTCTATTAAGCACAAAAAGGGAGTTGCAAATAAGGTTTCTAATGTGTTAAGTAGAAGAACTTTGACTATGTTAAAAATTCAGTTGGAAACTAACGGAATTTCAAATCTAAAAGATATGTATGTTAATGATGCTGATTTTAGGGAATTTATCAATCATTTACTAATCTGGATGATAGATACAATCATGAGTATGCTGATTTTCTGATTCAAGAAGGGTTATTGTTCAAAGGAGGACAACTTTTCATTCCAAAGTGTTTTATGAGAGATAACATCATACAAGAGAAACATAGTTGAGCATTATTTGGTCACTTTGGACTAGATAAGACATTGGAGTTGGTTCGTAGAAATTACTTTTGGCCAAAGTTCCAAAACTATGTGAGAAAATTTGTGGAAGAATGCATCATTTGTCAAAAAAGAAAAGGTAAAAGTACTAATGCAGGATTATATCAACCCCTACCTATTCCTTCAAGACCATAGGAAAGTATCAGTCTAGATTTTGTTATGGGATTACCAAGAACTCAAAAGGGGCATGATAGTGTTTTTGTTGTTGTGGATAGGTTTAGAAAAATGGCACATTTCTTACCATGTAAATTCACTAAAGATGTTTCATACATAGAAGATTTATTCTTCAAAGAGATAGTTTGAATTCATGGATTACCATTGAATATTATTTCAGATAGAGATGGTAGATTTGTAGATTATTTTTGGATGGCCTTTTGGAAGAAACTTGGCACAAATTTATCTTTTTCATCTACATATCACCCACAAACCGATGGGCAAAGAGTAGTTGTCAATAGATCTTTGAAAAATTTGTTGAGATGTCATACAAAACAACATGGAGAAAAATGGGATTCTATACTTGCTCAAGGGGTAAGTGCACCTGTAGACACCTAAAAATCCTTTAGAAAATAAAGTATTTTTATTTTCTGAAAAATTCTCGATGACATCATCATTTATTAATTAATTAATTATTTAATTAATTAATTAATTAATTTTTATGCCATTAAATCCTTTTATCTTAATTAAAAATATTTAATTAAGGAATCCCTCCCAAAAATGTTTAAATCTTATTTAAACATTATTTCCTTATTTATTAATTATTTAATTAATAAATTGACCAAAAATCCTAAAATAAATAAAAAATTTATTTTTTTCCCAAAAGTTGGCCAATTTTCTTATGACCAATAACCTCTTCCAAAATCTTCTAATCCTTCTTTAATTTTGATTAAAGGCTAATCCCATCATTTCCTACCCCTAATCCCAACTCAAAATATTTAATTAAGATTAAATATTAATCCTCATGTTTATTAAAAAAGTTTTAATAAATATCTCCTCAACCCAAACCCTTGAAATAAATAAAACTTTATTTATTTCCTAAAAATCTAATTTATCCTCATCCTAAGAAGTTCTAGACTCTTCTAGAAAGTCTTCATCCTCATCCTAGGAAATTCTAGACTATTCTAGAAAGTCTTTATCCTCATCCAAAATCTAGACTCTTCTAGAAGATGTCTTTAAACCTAATCCTAATCCCCTCCTAACCTTGTCACATTCCCTAAACATGGGTTAAGACTTACTAACCCAAGCCAAAGTTAACAAATATCTCCTCCTTCACCCACCCTCATTAAATGCCATCCACTTGCCTATCCCTAAGCTAATCCTAAACCATCCTAATCCATCCTCTAATCATTTGCACAAGCCTAAGCAAGCTTAAAACCTTCCTAATCAAGTCCAAGTCGAATTTTCTCTCATCACCCTCAAAATATCTCAACCATAAAACTTTATGAAGTCCACTAGGTCATAAATGACTCTTGCAAGCCCTTTTATTGCTCTTACAAGTCATTATGAGGGTCTTTATGAAGATTTTATCCCTTGAGCCTCCTTTGTTGACTCATCCTTCCCCTTTCCTCCATCCTCTCACCATGTGACATGTGTCACTCCTTGATTGGCTATAAGGAAGCACAATCCATGTGCTCTCTTCTCATGCAATCTGAGCCCTCCATAAGCTTTTTCCCATCCTTGCATCTTAGCCCTCAATCCCTCAAGCCTCTTGCCTATAAATTGGATCCTTCCCCTTTGCAAAATAACACAATCCATGAAGTAAAGTTATAATGCTATTTTGAGAGCCAAATCCATACTAAAGCCATCTATCCACACTAAAAATCCACAATCATCCATTGAAGCCTTTGGAAGCATATTGAGCATACATCCTATCTATTTAGACAAAGCTACTCAACAAGAGAGCTTCTCATTGAGAGATCCCATTAATGGCTCATATTCTCGATTGAGAACTCATCTTAGTCTATCTTGAAGTTTATGAATTTTGTTTAGTTTGTAGAAGCTTTATTTAAATTTGGTTTCTATTAGCATACTAACATTACTCATATACATTTTGGCACGCCCGGTGGGACCCCGCATGGGTCATCTTCATTAGCTTTTTTAGTCAAGTTTTGTATGTCATTTGCTGATTTTGGCTAATTTTTCTTATTTTTGTGATTGGTAGGATTGTATAAATTGGTTTTGTAGGTCCACATGAGCATGAAGAAGACAAAGGAACTCATAATCTATCTCATAGTGTTTGCAGATTTTTCAAGCTTATAGGTGGACAAAGAACTTGAAATTCTTCTTCTTCTTCTTGTCTATATTCTTATTATTCCATCTACTTCTTCTTCTTCTTCTTTTGGGAGATCTTGGCCTTTTTTTTTTAAGAAAGCAAAATCATACACACTTCTTTTTAGTGCTTAAAATGAACCCCCCAAATCATACTTAAATCCATTGAAAAATTAAAAATTTGCAAAAAAGAAAAAATCTTTTAACAAGTGAAACTAAACCAATCTAATCATTTGCATCCTTGCAACATCAAGGTTTTAGATACATTCATGCAAAATTAGGAACACTTCATTTTTGGGAATTTAAAAAGAACTTCAAGTTTTCCATTTCAAAAGGTTCAAAATCAACACTAAGTGCACACTAAAGTTCTTTTAAAAAATCTCATAAAAACTAAGAGTCCTAAATGGTTGCCAAAAATTGTCCTAAAAGCTTTGTTATTTGTTCCAAACAAATGTCTTATTGCAAAATCTTGAATGTTTCTTAGGATTTTCATGCATCAAAACAATCTAAGAATATCATTTTTGGGCTTAAAATATGCAAACTAGAACACAAAATCTTGAATGAAAACCAAAGTCCAAAGAGTCATTTTCACTTTTGAGTCCAAAACAATCTTGAATGATCTAAGGTTAAAACAAAGCACTTCAAAGTTCTTAAAACAACACACAAAATCTCAATCTTGAATGCTCAAAAGAAAACACTTGAATGTTTAACCACTTTTCTTTGAATGCATGTTGCTAAAATCACTCTTGAATGCCATGGATTAAAATCAAATTTTCCTTGAATGCATGGTTAAAACAACAAATCCAATCTTGAATTCTAAGGATCAATTAACTATAGCAATATCAAACACTTCATTTGGAGCTTCTAAAAATTGAACAAAACAAATCTCTTTTCCACATGCAATCTAGGTAAAGTTTGATTTCTGGACATTTAAGAAACCTTGTTAAGTTAAAATACAAATTTGCAAAAATCAATTTGAGTAGTTCCTTGGACTCACCTCTTTTCTAATCACCCATCAAATATTAACCATTGGTTGCAATCTCAGCGCCATTTATGGGGATGGGTCTACTTGAAAAAGGTGTTAAATGTTCCACAATCTAACTCACTCACTTGGTCTTTGAATTTTTGCTTTAACTTTATCAAAATTCTTAAATGATCAAAACTCTAGATTAAATCGATCACACTTCAAGTTTGGGCACTAAAATTGAACAACAACTGACGTGGAGAGCTTTCGGGCGCGCGCTTGAAATCGAATCTCACACACTTTTGTTTTGGGCTTAAAACAAACTCACACTCAATCTTGAATGCCTTAAAGAAAATTAATCGATACTTGACGTGGAGGGCCTCTGGGCGTGCGAGTTTGCTTTTGTTGACCCTAACTCTTCTTATTGTTTTCATTCTTCGATTGATTTACTTTTGTTGGCGCTTCAAGTTGGAATAAACATTGTATCTTAAACATGAGTGCTTGCAAAGTCTAGATCAGAAAACTTAAGCATCAGTTGGTAAAAGAACAAATGTGTTTTTTAGCCCAAGGTCATCCAAGTCTCCCCTTGTCGTCTTTCGAGGCCATCTTGGGTGCATAAGATTAGGATCCAAAACCTTGTTTCTTTTTAGGAGGCCTGCTTGGGGATTTCATCACCCCTTGGACGACCTCAACTCCAGCGTTCTGGCGGAGTATAAGAATCGGAAGGTGAATCGAAAGACACCTCTCTTGGGATCAAGATTTTGTCACTCGGGCTAAGCCTCAAGGAACTTTATACCCTTGAGAAGTGAAAGAGGAGAAGTGGGTTACCGCTCCTCTCGACTGTGTGACATCTTTTTGGTCTCATCTACGGATTTGGGCCTCACATACCTTGGGTATATCGAGGACTCCTTAGCTAAACCAACTGTCAGCCTTGTAGACAACCATCTAGGATGTTAATGTGTTTGAGGTGACTGATCGAAACATTTGTAGAACATACACACTCCTTGGCGCAAGTATCACTTTCTAAGAATCAAAAACTTCTATCTGGTTGTTTCTATCTATTGCTTGATCTTTTATTTGTTGAATGAATGTTTGCCAAACGTGGTCAATCCTAGCTTAGAGCATACTTAGCGTAGTCACTGCCTATTCCAGAAGTTGAATGAGTTGAAGCAAAACAACCAAGATCTCTCAAAGCCAAGCAAATTCAGAAATTGATGTCAGAGCAACTCAAACCCAAACAGAAGTTCCACAAGGTTAAACTCAAACCATCTCTAGCATACCAAGAACTTTCAGCCAAGAGAAAAGAAATAACACCAAGCCCACGAATTGCCAAACTCCAAAAAGTAGAGGCAAAAGCTACCGACGAAGCACTTCAAGAGGCCTGGTTAGAGCGCACCATCAAATTTAGCCAACATCCAGGAGTTAATCCTGCTTATGCCTTACCAACTAGGCATGATTTCTATGATTAGACACCCTTGTTTCTCCACATCTTCTTGGATAAGCTTCACTTTAGAGTCATTTTTGTAGAAAAGCCAGCCATCTTAGGTTATCCCCTTAAGCATTATTAGCTCATCCATCTCATTTAGAATCAAGCCATCTAGCCAGCAATCAAAACCTCACATCCAAGCCTTCACAATTGTTGTCACTTTTGCCAAAAGTTTGCCACTCCTAAAATCTTCCAAATCCATCAATCTCACCAAGGTTATCCCTTTGACAGAGCTTTGTCTAGGGTGATCCAGCTTTGTCACTTGTTATCCCTCATCACCTTAAGCTAAAGGTTGGGATCCACAAGTGGTCAATCTCGTGTCCTTCCTAAAGGATCATCAGTCTATCCTTAAGTTGACACAATCACCACCAAGCTTACACATAGGAAAGCAGACCTTTCGTGCTTTGGCAACATATCTTTGAAGTTAGAATCTCCAACCCAATCCTCCTTAGGTTTTTTCGTATAGCTTTGCCTTAACCTAGGAAATCATTTGCATAGAGAAGCCTTCCCCCTTTTGCATCCATCAGCATTATTGCATCTCATCCCTAAGAGCATTTTTCATGCCACCCGTCACTCGCTTAGCCAAGAAGAAAGAAACAATGCAACCCTATCATTTGGATCGAACAGCCTCACCCCCCTTTAGCACTCAGCCATCCTTCAGCGCAGAGAAAGCTATGCCATCACGTACTAACATTGAAGCTTTCATTAACCAACCAGGAAATGCAGTATTGGTAAATGCCATTATAGACAAGAACAAAGAGACAATCATGGCTAATTTTCGAAGGGAAAATGTAGGAACCTTTGACTTTGGAAGACCCCCTCCATTATCAGATCCATCTCACCCATTGTTTGGGCAGCTACCACCACCCATAGGCTCTTATGATCCAAATTATCCTCAATATATGCCAAAAGAAGAGCCTCCAGCCAATCCATATGATCCAACAGACCCAAACATACCATCATCTACCCAAGTTGAAATCTCCATGCCGCAAGCCAACCCAGCCACCACCACTCCATCCTTGGTTCATACCTCTCCGCTCCAAACCCCCTTTACCCAAAACAACTCACCGTTCACCCCCTTCACTATTGCTGCTGCTGCTCCCCAACCCAGCCTTCCAAATCCACCCATCTCCCAAATCAGTGCTAGCATCTTTGGCCAACCTCAGCAATATACAACAGGGATGCCACCCATGGGGCCAAGTAATCAACCTTTCATCACCCCCAGCTTGTTCACTGCAGCCCAACACACAATCCCATCATTTCCATTAGGTCTTGGGAGCTCAATACCATTAGCCACAAATCTACAAGCTACTACCCTCACTCCACAAAGCTATCAAATCCCACAAGCTACTACCAATTTTCTACCAAGCTCCCAAGTGACCCCAGCCCCTGCCACCACTCTACCAAGCTTCCAAATCCAACCACAAAGCTATCAAACCCCATCAGTTCCATTCCCAAGCTTTCAATTCCCACCACCTCCACCACCAACTAATCCATTACCTCCAATTACCAACTACTTTTCAATGCCACTTCTAGGAGGTAATCCGCCACCCCAGCCAACCACCAATTATTTGCAGATACCATCCCAAATGGGGGCACAACCCACATATATTGGTCAAACCCCACAAGCCCCCCAATCCTTTCCCCAAGCTTCTCAACCATCTTATACCTTACCTCCACAAAGCAATCCATTTATCCCACAGCCAGCTTATGTTCCTCAATCCCAACCTCAAATCCCATATCAACAGCAAGCCTCGCAGCACATGCAACAATATGCGCCACCTCCCCCTCAGCAACCTATCATCCACCATGCAGCTGCCCAAACAATGTACAATCCCTATCAGTAAATCCCTCATAGCCATCCATATTCAGTGGCCCCATCCAGTACATACCTACCTCAAGGCACTCCTACATTGGGGGCACCCCAGCCATCACCTATCAATTCAGAATGGAAGCAAATGAAGATAGCTCTGAAAGCCATCCAAGAAGGGAATGATCCGAAGACATTCAAGTTTGAGAATGTGTGTCCTTACCCATTTGACAGAGCCATTACCATGACACCATTTCCCAAACACTTTGAGGTACCCAAATTTGACAAATTCAGAGGAAAAGGAGACCCTGTCACACATATCAAAGAATTTTACATGCACTGCCAGGATGTAGCATACAATGATGTCTTCCTCTTGCGCCTTTTTCCCAAAAGCTTAGCTGGACCAGCTCTTGAATGGTTTTATAGAATCCCCTATGGTACAATTAAAAACTTTGCTGAATTATCTGAGGCATTTGTAGCCCAATATGCCCATCTTGTTGAAACAGAGCTATCAATAGTTGATCTTTTCCACACCAAGCAAAAAGGTGGAGAAAGCCTTGCCGAATACCTACAAAGATGGCAAACCCTTACCACCCGCATATCCTGCACCTTGCCAGAACACCATGTTGTGAAAATGTTTATTGATAATGCCCATCCTAGCTTGGATCACCACATGACCATGAACTGTTTGCAAACCTACAAAGATATCAAAGAGAAAGGAATGATCCTTGAGCAAGGACTCATTAAAGATGGTGTGGTCAAGCTTTACAAGGAAGCCAACCAAAATCAAACACATTCCAATGACAAGTCTAGGTATTGGAACAAAAACAAGCACGTTGCAACAGATGGCGTCACTGACACCAGACATGTGAATATTGTTGGTCCTTCTCACAACCAGTCCAACCCACCATATCAACCAAAAAATCAACAAGCTATCAACTACCAACAACAGAATAACCAAAGCTATCAAAACCACACTCCAAGACCCAACTTTCAAGGGTCTAGCAATCAAGCTAATGCCATCAATGTAGCTGCAGGACAAAAGCCTAGATTCCAACCTACACCTAGAAACTATACACCCCTTGGTGAGCCATTGGATGTCATTTTTGAGAAATTAGTCAAAGAAAACCTCATCAAATTTCCTCCTACCCAGCAAATTGACCCAAGCCAATCCAAAGCTGCATGGTACAAAGATAATGAGTACTGCAAATTTCATAGGGTAAAAGGTCACACTACCCTCAGATGCATGAAATTGAAAGACTATGTGCAGGACCTCATTGATCGGAAGGAAATCACTGTTGGTGCCCAAAACTCTCCCAATGCAGGCTTACAGATCTATCAAAATGCTTTTCCTCCACACCACAACCAAAATCCTGGAAAAGCACCTATCCAAACCAACAACAACAACACCAACAACCGTCAGCCAAACCAACAGCATGGGAAGAACAATGACCACACTTCATCCTATATAGACTATGGTAGCCTTATAGGTTGTATATCCGAGAAAGAGCCTTCCGTCAATGTTATCAATATCCAAGGACCAAACAATGAGTGTGCAATCACCACTCAAAGAGCGCGATTTAACATCGCAGGCCCACCTGTTACACCAACACCATCAGCTCCATCAAAAAGCCAGTACAATATCTTGGAACACCTTGGGAACATGCCAGCCCAAATCTCCATTTTAGACCTTCTTCGCACTAGTCCTATGTACAAGAACATCCTTGACAGTGCTCTCATAGAATCTCGTGTCCCTTCTGATATCAATGCTACTGATTTTCATAATCTTGTTGGACACCTCTCATCCTCATGTGCCCTATCGTTCAAATCCACCGACATACCCGTGGTCGACCCAGATCACACCCTTCCACTTCGCATAGCCATCATGGTATCCAACTTTGCTGTAAAAAGAGTAATGATAGATAATGGATCAGCCTTGAATATTTGCACCCTAAAATTCATAAAACAAGCTAGGTATACTGAGGCAGATATCATCAGTGAGGTTATCACCATCAAAGCTTATGACAACTTGGAAAGAACCACAGAAGGAACTATTTTGCTGCCAATCAAGGTTGGGCCAGTCATCCAAGAGACACTCTGCCATGTTATTGATCTAAACCTACCATTTAACATCCTCCTCGGTCGCCCATGGATTCATGCCATGAAAGCCGTTCCATCCACTTACCATCAGTGCATCAAATTTCTGCATCAAGGCACTGAGGTAACCATCCATGCCGATCCAGAACCCTTTGCTTACTGCAATGCGGTTGAAGCTTCATATACAAACCATTGCCCTGGAATTGATATCGGAACATCCATCGCCAGCTCATCCCACACTTATAATGACCCAGAAACTATCCTTGCCTCTACCCTGTCTATCGTGAAGACCAATAACAAAGGTTGTGGAGAGTATAGTCTGTCAAATGCATTTGCTGTCGGGGCACTCCCACTTGATCCACATGCCCATGGACGACCGACATATCACAAAGCTAAGGAAATTCCACCTCCTCGATACAAACAGTTTGGCCCAACAACCTTTGTATCCTCGAAAATCCCTCTTCATGAGGAGCTCACTCCAGATATCAACAAATGGTTACATAAGGATGCACCTCAAAGAAATCAAGCACGCCTTGATCACTTCAGCCAAAAGTATCCCCAAGAACATAAGCTCATCACTGAAAAATGGAACTATCAAGGTGGTGGTCTAGGACCAGAAGAAAGAGGCATGCAATGCCCCATCGACGCACACAAGTGGGAATCGAAGTCAGGTCTTGGCTTTGGCATACCCACAACTGGGGGCACCAATGAGAACGGTCACGCTTTTTCAAACATTCACCGCGACCTTGTTGAAATTGAAGACATTCCTGAGGAAGTTGAAAAGAGAGCCTACGACGATATCCTAGACCAAATCTCCCTCGGAGACTCTGTTCTCCAAGAACTATCCATCCACCTCATTGACCTACCACTCGCCCATCCACAACTCATAGATTGGGACCAACCAAGTGTCATACACATTGATGAGTTCACATCAGAGGAGGCACTTCTAAGATTCATGAGAGCTGAAACTCCTCACAAGAAAACAAAGCCAGATTCTGCCTATATCTACAAGCTAGATCCCAAGGGGTATTTTGGAGAAAATCCCCAACCTAGTTCCGATACACCCAAAACTGGAACTAAGGTGAATCTGAGACTAGCTAAGGCAATGAAGAGAACCCCTCAGCAAGAAAATCCAGAGCCACAAGAAGAACATGAGGATTTAGCATTGCCTCCTCAAGATAATCGACCAGAGGTGTCTTCTATTCTAATTGAGGATACTCGAGAAGTCAACATTGGTTCTTCAGAGATCCCCAGACTTGTTCACATTGCTGCATCCCTATCACAAGACCAAGCTGACCTCCTCTTTGAGGTCTTAAGAGAGAATATTGGCCGATTTGCATGGTCATATCAGGACATGCCAGGACTTGATCCAAAGCTTGTAGTTCATCATCTTGCAGTTGATCCAAAGATCAAGCCCGTCAAACAAAAGCTTAGAAAAATGCACCCCAACGTGGCATTATTGGTCAAAGCTGAATTAGAAAGAATGTTAGCTGCTAAGGTTATCCGACCTATCGACTACTCAGAGTGGATCTCCAACATGGTCCCTGTCACTAAACCTTCAGGTGACATCAGAATCTGCACTGATTTTAGAGATCTTAACAAAGCTTGTCCAAAAGATGATTTTCCCTTGCCCAACATAGATATGATTGTAGATCTTATAGCTGGACATGAAATTTTGTCCCTCATGGATGGATTTTCTGGGTATAATCAAATCAAGATTGCAGAAGAGGATCAGCATAAGACAGCATTCACTACCCCTTGGGGAACCTTTTGCTACAACATGATGCCTTTTGGCCTAAAGAATGCTGGGGCTACCTATCAAAGAGATATGACAGCCATTTTTCATGATCTCATCCATAGCATTTTGGAGGATTATGTGGATGATATCTTGGTCAAGTCTCATACCTTCATGGATCATCTTGCTGACTTGGAGAAAGTCTTTGATAGGTTAGCCAAATATCATCTCATGCTGAATCCCAAGAAATGTGTCTTTGGGGTCACATCTGGCAAGCTTCTAGGCTTCATAGTTTCTAAATGAGGTATAGAGATCGACCCCAAGAAGGTCAAGGCTATCTTAGACATGCCTCCTCCCCAAACACTGCGACAACTTCGCTCTCTTCAAGGAAAGCTCCAATCTGTTCGGCGCTTCATCTCCCAGCTTGCAGATAAGTGTACACCATTTTCACATTTACTAAAGAAGGATGAGAACTTCAAGTGGGATCCTTTATGTCAGCGCAACTTCGACCATCTCAAGCAGTATGTCATCAATCCCCCTATCTTGGTTCCACCAATTCTTGGTCGTCCCCTAATTTTGTACATATCAGCAACACCTACTGCTCTAGGGGCACTTCTAGCACAGCTTGATGACTACAAAAGAGAAAGAGCCATCTACTACATCAGTAGAACCCTAGTTGGTTATGAACTCAATTACACTCCTATGGAAAAAGCTCGTTTGGCAGTTGTCTTCTCAACTCAAAAGCTTCGCCATTACATGCTAAGTCATACCATCCAACTAGTCTCCAAGATTGACCCTCTCAAGTATATGCTCTCTAGAACAGCACTTACAGGCCGTTTGGCCAAATGGGTTATGCTCCTTAGTGAATTTGACATCCAGTATGTGGATAGAAAGGCAATCAAAGGGTAAGCTATAGCAGATCACCTAGCTGATGCACCTCTAATAGATGCTTATCCGTTGATCACAGAATTTCCAGATGAGCATATCTGTCTAATTGAAGAACAACCCCCATGGAAACTTTATTTTGATGGCTCATACACATCTCATGGATCATGGGCAGGAATATTGTTGGTCACACCTCAAGGAGATTACATTCCAAAAGCCTTCAATCTACAATTCCCTAGCACCAACAATATAGCTGAATATGAGGCCCTCATAGCAGGATTAAAGATAGTTGTAGAATGGAACATTGTTGAGCTACAAATCTTTGGCGATTCTCAGCTCATCATCAAGCAAGCCCTAAATGAATATCAAACCAAAGATGAAAAGCTATTACCCTACAAAGAGCTAGTTGATCAGCTAACCCAACATTTTACAAAGCTTCAGTTTACACAAGTGCCTCGAATACAGAACAAAGCAGCAGATGCTATGGCTACTATAGGCTCGCTCTTGGAAATTCCCCAAGCAGCTACACAGTATGAGTTTTTAGTGGAGCAGCTCCTCACACCCGCCTATGCGAATGAGGATTCAAACCGTGTTTGTATCTTGGTTGGTTCCCAATCCCCTTGGTACCATGAGATTCACGCTTACCTTAACGATGGTATCATATCCCCTCACCTCACACGTACCCAACGCCAGAACCTCATCCGAAAATCATCCCGCTATGTTATCATAGCCAATACCCTATATCGTCGGGGTTATCACGATACTCTCTCTCGATGTTTAGACCAAAATGAGGCCGCGGTGGTGTTAAAGGAAGTACACTCTGGACTTTGCGGTGCCCACACGAGTGGTATTGTCCTAGCACAAAAAATCCTTAGAGCAGGCTACTATTGGCCTAACATTGAAGAAGACTCCTGTAACTTTGTCAGAAAGTGTCTCCCATGTCAGCAACATGCAAATCTTGTGCACGCTCCAGCACAGGATCTACAACCTATTGCACCACCTTGGCCTTTCGCTTGTTGGGGCCTTGATCTAGTTGGAACTATCACACCCCTCTCATCTGATGGACATAAATGGATAATAACAACTACAGACTATTTCACTAAATGCGTGGAAGCAGTCCCCCTAGTCTCAGCTACAGGAGTTCAGGTCTCCAAGTTCATCTTGTACCACATTGTTTGCCGCTTTGGCATCCCATCCACCATCTTCACTGACCACGGAGGTAACTTTGAAAATCTCAACATGGAAGAATTATGCACTTCCCTCCGCATCCATCACCGCTTTTCTAGCCCATATTTCCCACAAGGTAACGACCAGGCAGAGGCAACTAACAAAACCCTCCTCAAAATTCTAAAGAAAGTTGTCAATGATTCCGGCCGTGATTGGCACCTACAAATAAATCCAGCCCTATGGGCCTATCGAACTTCATTACGTACATCCACAGGCACAACTCCATACTCCCTAGTCTATGGTGCCGAAGCAGTACTACCTATAGAGGTTGAACTTCCCTCCTTGTGCATATCTTTGCAAGGGAAAATATCAGATGAAGAATATAGAGTAGCTCGGCTCACCCAGCTAGATCTCTTAGACGAGAGGCGACAACAAGCCTATGATCATCTCACAGTCTATCAAACTCGTCTCAAAAGGAATTTCAACAAGAAGCTGCTTCCACGACACTTTCAGCCAGGTGACATGGTCCTTAAAGAAAACATGAAAGTCCAAGTAGATCGAGAAAAGAAAGGCAAGTTTGAACCTACATGGCTTGGTCCTTATGTTGTCACTGCTTCCTTTGGCTCTGGAGCTTATCAGCTATCTACACCAGAAGGAGAACTCTTGAATGATCCTACTAACATCATTCATCTCAAGAAGTTCTATGCTTGAAGATCCTTGGTATACCAAGCTTTTGAAAAATACAAAAGAAAAAAAATAGTAAAGAGAAATAAGCGTCCAATGGTGAAAACTTGGCAATTCAAGCACCTTGGATAGGTACCTTGGTGAAAACATGGTAATTCAGGCGCCTTGTGTACTAAAGACTAATCCATTATCTATCACTATCCTATCCCTCATCCATTTACCCACCATCCCATAAGACACACTTGCTTGTTCCCTTGGTGTTCCAACCAAATATCCAAAATCTGATGAAGCTTGTAAATACCTCCTGTACAGCTTGTAAATCTTGTACCAAAGCTTGTATTATACCTTGTAAATCTTGTACCATACCTTGTATATCCAAATCTTGTCCAAAGCTTGTACCATACTCCAAATTGTAGATAATCTTGTATCCTAGCTTGTATCCTATCACATGCACCCAAAGAATTCCATTTTCCTTAAGCTTTTCGCAAACCATCTACCTATCCACCTATCACCTATTATAGACATCCCATCCTTCACAAACATTTCCATCTCACAAAAACCAAAACATGAAAAAATGTGTACATTTGTAACATATCTTGGTCCATCAGCTTGTACATCCTCTTTAGCTTAGTACCATTGTATCTATCCAGCATTCGTGTCAGTTTGTCCTTGATCAGCATCTTGCACCCATCACACATCTTGGTTAGCTATTCCAACGCATCCTTTAGCTAGATTTCCTGTCACCAAAGTGTTATCTTTCTTAGTTCAGCTTGCCAGACGCATCACTCATCCAAATCCACCAGCTTAGGTGCTCTCTGATAGGTCCTTGCAGGATATAGCTTTCCTCATGTCTGATCTTGGCCCGTTAGTGCCTCGTCCTACCCATCTCGTTGGCAAATGGTTCTCTTTTGGATTTTCACTTTCTTTTGATTTGGGATCTTCCCTTTTGGGTCTTGAAGTATCTTTTCCAAGCAATCTCCTTGTTCCCTCCTCAAGGTTGCCACGATCTTCCATATCATGGTATGCTGCGAATGGGGCAATTAGAGCGTAAGGTCTTGATCAGGTCTTTCGTTTGTTTTTCTTTTCTGCTTGTGGGTTCTCCAGTGTCGTTTCCACGCTGCTTCCTCTAGGATTCATGTGTGATGCTGGGGCAATCCTTGTGTGTTTGTTTTGAGTTAGTTTGTTAGTCCTTTGGACAGTTGGTGAAAAGGCCTTGATGTTCTTGGTAACCTTGGCAATTAACCAATAGTCCTATAGCAAATCTAGTGCTCAACTACATGGTGGTACTTCTCTTTGAAGTATCCCCCCGCTCAAAAAGCTTCAATGGTTTTCCTTCATCTCCATTATCCCCCATCCATATCCAGCATCAGTCTCTCCTACCCCAGCTGATGCATCAGTATCTCTTTGAATCACTCATCACTCTTAGCTTTATTGATCCACAATCCTAGTCTTAGGGATCCACCAATCCAAATCAACCCACCAAGCCTCATCTTTCGCGATCCACAATCCTAGTCCTAGGGATCTCCGAAACCCATCTTTCGCCAATCTAACTCTTTGAAATCCTGTTGCATCATCCTTATAATCCCCTCATCCATCTCCCTATCCTGGATTCTTTTTTATAGCACTCTGCTCCTTCATCCTCTGCAATCCCTTAGATCTTAAGCTTGCTTCCTCTTGTGCCTCTGATTCTCCCTTTATCATTCTCCCATAGTAAGAGTTTGAGCTAACTAAACCTCTTCTCTTAATCCACTTTGAGTCTCCTTGCTCATCCCAGATTCTTGTATTTTTCAAGAAGCCACCAAGCCTCGCTTTCTCTCCTCGCTGCCTTCTTGAGGGGGCATCTCATAGTCCATTCTCTCCTCTTCTGCTCTAGCCTTGGGCATCTTATTTTCTTATCTTTGATATCATGCCACTTGCGGCATCACATCAAAGAGGGGCAAAATGTAGACACCTAAAAATCCTTTAGAAAATAAAGTATTTTTATTTTCTGAAAAATTCTCGATGACATCATCATTTATTAATTAATTAATTATTTAATTAATTAATTAATTAATTTTTATGCCATTAAATCCTTTTATCTTAATTAAAAATATTTAATTAAGGAATCCCTCCCAAAAATGTTTAAATCTTATTTAAACATTATTTCCTTATTTATTAATTATTTAATTAATAAATTGACCAAAAATCCTAAAATAAATAAAAAAAAAATTTTTTTCCCAAAAGTTGGCCAATTTCCTTATGACCAATAACCTCTTCCAAAATCTTCTAATCCTTCTTTAATTTTGATTAAAGGCTAATCCCATCATTTCCTACCCCTAATCCCAACTCAAAATATTTAATTAAGATTAAATATTAATCCTCATGTTTATTAAAAAAGTTTTAATAAATATCTCCTCAACCCAAACCCTTGAAATAAATAAAACTTTATTTATTTCCTAAAAATCTAATTTATCCTCATCCTAAGAAGTTCTAGACTCTTCTAGAAAGTCTTCATCCTCATCCTAGGAAATTCTAGACTATTCTAGAAAGTCTTTATCCTCATCCAAAATCTAGACTCTTCTAGAAGATGTCTTTAAACCTAATCCTAATCCCCTCCTAACCTTGTCACATTCCCTAAACATGGGTTAAGACTTACTAACCCAAGCCAAAGTTAACAAATATCTCCTCCTTCACCCACCCTCATTAAATGCCATCCACTTGCCTATCCCTAAGCTAATCCTAAACCATCCTAATCCATCCTCTAATCATTTGCACAAGCCTAAGCAAGCTTAAAACCTTCCTAATCAAGTCCAAGTCGAATTTTCTCTCATCACCCTCAAAATATCTCAACCATAAAACTTTATGAAGTCCACTAGGTCATAAATGACTCTTACAAGCCCTTTTATTGCTCTTACAAGTCATTATGAGGGTCTTTATGAAGATTTTATCCCTTGATGACTCATCTTTCCCCTTTCCTCCATCCTCTCACCATGTGACATGTGTCACTCCTTGATTGGCTATAAGGAAGCACAATCCATGTGCTCTCTTCTCATGCAATCTGAGCCCTCCATAAGCTTTTTCCCATCCTTGCATCTTAGCCCTCAATCCCTCAAGCCTCTTGCCTATAAATTGGATCCTTCCCCTTTGCAAAATAACACAATCCATGAAGTAAAGTTATAATGCTATTTTGAGAGCCAAATCCATACTAAAGCCATCTATCCACACTAAAAATCCACAATCATCCATTGAAGCCTTTGGAAGCATATTGAGCATACATCCTATCTATTTAGACAAAGCTACTCAACAAGAGAGCTTCTCATTGAGAGAGCCCATTAATGGCTCATATTCTCGATTGAGATCTCATCTTAGTCTATCTTGAAGTTTATGAATTTTGTTTAGTTTGTAGAAGCTTTATTTAAATTTGGTTTCTATTAGCATACTAACATTGCTCATATACAGCACCGAGTTGTGGTGCCAAAAGGTGGGTATAAGTGGATACCTTTTTCCTGAAATCAACAATTTCTGAACTTCAACATGAATTTGAAGATAGTTACGATCAAAATTTTAAAATATGAAAAAAAAAAATTTGTAGTCCTTTGAATCTAGTTTCTAAACTACTAATTTTTTTCAAAATGGTTTAGTTTTAGGTCCTCAAAAAAGGGGGCCATAGAAAGTGGTACTGTTTATTCTAAAAAAATATAACACAGTATAAAGTGTGGGCCCCCTAAAATTTTAACTTTTTTTTTGAAATTCTTTAATCACTCTAGTCAAAAGTTACTTAACACTATGTAGTTTATCCTAGATTTTTCGGGTAATTTTATAATGTGTATTTTTTTTTAATGAATTTTTTAACTAGACACATCCCAAAAATGTGAAATATCTATGTGCTCCCCCTAGAAATAATTGCAAACTAATCTAAAATCAAAACTTTTTTTTTTAAAAGTGTGTAGAATGGAGTCTAGTTTCTAAAAAACTAAGTTGTTGCAAAATTCGATGAATGAGCTAAAATCTACAACCCAATTAGTACATGGTGGTTTTTGACAAAAAATGAACATACATTCAAAAGAAATTATAGATGAAAGGCTTGAAATAGTTCAAATTAAATATAAATCATATGGTTATATACCTAACACAGAGACCTACAATGTCATGTAACCTAATCTTATTGATTCCCAAATACAAGGAATCTTGAAGGAGAGCACACAAGAAAAATTAATCATTTTTTGTATGTTTGCAGCAAAACATGCCTCAGACCTATTTATAAACTCCAAACCTTTAGGTCTCAAGCATTTTAATTTTGGTCTCAATGGCACGTGCATGCTATAGTGCGCACACACTATTGAGACCTAAATAGTGCGTAGATAAGGAAGAAGAGATACAAAGCAAAAGCAAGAGAGAGCGGGGGGGGATGGCTATGTGTGTGTGTGTGTGTGTGTGTGTGTGTGTGTGTGTGTGTGTGCGTGTGTGTGTGTGTGTGTGTGTGTGTGTGTGTGTGTGTGTGTGTGTGTGTAGGGTGTTGGAGTATTAAAACTACTGAGCAATAGAGAGCCTCAATACCAAAATGAAAATAGTTATGCAACCTAAGGATTAGCCATTTCCTATTTTTAGTTACATATGCAAACCATTTGGATCCAACATCAACAAAACCAAGAATAGTTTCCTGCTCTTTAGGCTCTGCAAGACCAAGGTGGGTATACCTAAGGGATGACTCAATCTGAATGTTGATGTATGAACACTATCTTAGTTTCATTCTAATTCTAAACCTCAATCCATAGCCACACAACTAATGGTGATATTCTAAATAGAATACATCCCATATAACAGATTTGGTCATAAAATCTTTTGTAGATCTGTAGGTATTCTTTGCAACAATGGCTAACTAAGGCTAGAATATTTCATGCAAACAAGTATTGACCAACTTTGAAGATCTTCAGGAAATAAAAGTAAAATTGATTGTAAACTTTGCATCTGATACCCATTTATAATCTATTTCTCTTCCAACTGAATTAATTTGACTAGTGCCTAATCCATTGGGGTTTAGAGTCTTGTAATTTCATGGATCTGATCTATTGCCTTACAAAAAATATCATCAGCAATTCTTATTGGACTTTATCATTCAAAACATCCTTCCCATTACTGCTGCAATCTTATCAATTTCATCAAGGCTTTTACTTAATTCATTGAACTAATTGCACTGATGAAAAGATATACAACCTAAGTGGATTGCATTCGATTGCACAAGCCTTTACTTACACAACATCAAGATGACTAAGTAATCAAAAAGGAGACAAAATTAAGAAAGAACTGATATTGGGGCAGCTCATAATTTGTATTCATTTTCTTTGAAAATTGTATACACTTGCAGTAAAAACTCAAAATGACCTTAGGAGGAAACACAGAGATCATTCTACATTAATGTATTCTCAGAAACTAACAGAGAGAACGCATCATAAAAATTGCTTCAAATATTGGACCGAAAACAAACTAAGTATATCACCTAAAGCATTAGAAATCGGACCATCACATTGCCTTGAAAACTCATTTATATAGGCATGAGTTGCAACAAGCAAAGGGAAAATGTGATTGACATGTGTCCTTCAAAAGATTCTTACATACACCTATCACAAGAAGACAAAACTGTGAATAATAGAAAGACTGGTACATTGAAAATCCTTTTGTGGGTCCCTTTCAGTTATTCCACTTGGAAAGACAAAAATACTATGATCAAATTCTTTTATCATTTTGGTTCCTTGGGGTAGGTGGCCCTCAAATGTGATAATGATGAGTCATCTCCTGCTACCTGAGGATTCTCTTTGTCTTCATCATCAATGACAGAGGTGGCTTCTATTTTTGTACCTTCTTCTTCCTCATCATCCTCCACCTCATCATCTCCTATCGTTTGTTCTATAGACATAAATTTTCCTTTCCACTCATTATAAGTAGTGTCATCCGCCCTATGAAAATTCAGGACCTCTCTTTGTACAGTTATCAAGGAATTTGCAATCGCCCCCATATCCACAAGATATATTGCCTAGTTCATTTATAACTTTATTCATTCTTTCACAAAATATTTCATCCAACTCCTTCTTCCATTCTTCCCTTTCCTTCACTTTCTCAATTGTCTTTAAAGCACAAGGGAATAAATCAAATTTCTTCGTAAAATACCTAGAAAAACAAATAGTTAATCTTCTTTGGAAGGAATCTTTTTTATCATCAAAACCTTGCAATTTATTTAACAAATCAAAAATCCTTTCTATCTGATGACATGTTAGCTGAATAATAGATATACACATAGTAGTGATATCTTCATTTCTTTCTGCCTATTTTTGTACAATGGGTTTGAATACAACTTCATTTCCTTTTAACTCATCCCTGATAGCTACAATCCTTGTTATTAAGTCAAAAAATGATGGCCATTCAATTCTATCTACTAAATACATGATGCCCTGCGTCAATTTTTCGTCATATTGATTATTAAGTTCTACATGCAATGCATATAATTTATTTTTCTCCTCTTCAAAATCCTCTACAGTATAGAATTGAGGCCTTTCTGGGGTATCTAGTATCTCAATAATTGGTGTTGATTTAAAAGGCTCAATAGGTGGCTGTAGGGGGTATGCAATCCTAGGTTTGCTGGATTCTCCTAATTTTCTTTTCCCGAGAATCCTTTCCATTTGAGTCACTTTATTTTCTAATGATTGTATTTGCATACCCCTCTCTTCACATGCTTTAAAAACTTCTTCAAACCTAGCATTGAGTTGGGAAAATCTATCTTCTTCTTGGCCAAACACCACACTGCCAAATTTTAGCATTTATGATGCCATTCCCATTATTTGTCTACTACCTACCTCACCAGCCTTGAATATTGTCAATGTGCCAGTATACTCTGCAATAGAAATCTCATGCATTCTGGTATTGTTTCTTTTTTCCATAGACCAAATAATAAGGGCTTGGTGGTCATCACTAAACTTGACTCCTCTATGAGCCTATAATATCTTTTCCTTGGTCCTTAATTGAACATCCCTCTATTTTCTTACTAAATTAAAAAAAAATGGCATTTACTATATCCCATTCTAGCAGAAGGAGGACTCCTAATTGTTTAACTATCTGCCTCCCATCTTTAGGTGCAAATTGAGCAATGTCATTCAGAAATTTAGACTTTACCTCTTCCTGAATATCAGAATTAGGTTTGTTTGGTTGTTCTGCCTTTATCTTCTCACAAGTTTTCTCAAAATTTCCCATGTTTAATCTCCACAAAAATTGAGAAAAAGCCCTAGATTTTACAAAATTCTCATCATAAATAAATTTCTCTAAAGCTTGGGCAACTATGGGATCAATCTCTTTACCTTGATAATCAGCCATAGTGAGATCTAATGAAGGTGCAAGTGGTTCTTGAGGCTCTCCAATCTCCAAATCTATGGAAGTAACAATTACATCTCCCTCTCCACCAATTTCTCTAAGATTCTCCCTTAGAGATGTTTCATCATCAATTCTGATTGGGGATTGGCTTGGGGAATATTGCTCCTCTTGGGAAGAAGACCCTTGCTCTAATCTTTTTCTTTTCGGAGCACTAGGTATAGATGGGCTTCATGGGTCTGGTCTCTGCTGAAGAGGAACCTGTTGCACATTCTAGATCATCACATATCCCACCCTTTTCTGTAGGGTATATTGGCCAAGGGCCACTACATTTCTACTATTGATCCTCCTTTGCACCTCTGCAGCCTTGTCTAGATATGTCTCAACATACATGGCCTTCTTCTCATTCATAGTTTGGATAATCACAATGAAACTATTCGTTAATGCTTGCATCTTGGCTCCCCAATATTTTTTAATCTTTCAATGGGTCATACTGGGGGTCAAAATCATTAATAAATTCTAGGGTCTTGCTAAATACTATCTATTTCTCCTTTTCTCAGTTCTTGTTCTTGCAAAGTAAAAACATTTTCTGATTACATCCTCTGGATAGTAAACTTGTTACACCATGCGAGAAGCTTTCACCCTCTCTCTTAAGAGGTCATAGAATCCTTCAGGATCAATAAATCTAGCATGAGATTTTGCCATGTTATATCTATCTAGAAACAAATTCAAGTGTTTCCACCCTTTTCTCACAAAGACAAAATCATGTATCATAGTAACAATTGGAAAAAAGGTACCCTTCTTAAGAAACTCCCTCTCATCTATAGTGCCTATTTTCCATAACAGCTCAGCTATTCCTATCTTCAAGGGCACATAAAATGGCAGCACATGTGGCTTCCCCCAAAAATCATATACTCTTATTACAATTGAAACATTATAAGGGATTATATTCCCCACGATTATGACTAACCAATGGTCCTTGTGCATGGTCCTTAGGTCTGACCAATTCTAACAGTGCTTGTGGAATTTTGAGGCTGTCCCCTTTCAAAAGTAGTCTAAGCTTTGATGCAAAGTATCTGTCAAACCTCACATAACTGACATATGTAGCCTCTAAAGTCATATCCACACTCCATAACTACACCAGATTCCTCTCTCCATCCCTAGTTGTTTCCAGCTCCATACCCTTGGAGAAAAAGGTAAATCCCTTGTACAAGCATATATACATAAGTAATGAATACCAACAGAATGGCTTGTCCACTTTTCCTTGTGCTATCCCCACCAAACCATTCTAAATTTCCTTTGCCAGAAAAGTAGCAAAATCTAGAATGGTGCTCATCCCAAATTGAAGAGTTTGAGCCATAACAAGGACAATTGAGCTTGGGATTTGATCAACTTCATCTATCCCAAAAAATTGGCAAAGAGAAAAATATAATGTCTAAGCCCTAATGTTAAAATGTCTTTTCAGTAATGGCTCTAGGGTGCTAGTAGTAATTACAGACAAAGTACCAATTTTAGCAGCATGTTCTTGCAATGGCCCTATCCTTAAGTAAATCCTTTGTGCATCATACCTTGCTTGAAGGTCATCCATATCAATAGTTTCATGCATAGGATGGTTATGGTTGAGATTGAAAACTTCACTAATCAATTGAGGGAAAACCCTAAAAAGATTTACTCCAGCATGGTTCTTTACCCACCCTATAATTGGATCATTTTTTTGGCTAAATCCATCAATAAATCACTATCAAAGAAAGCTGTGGGGACTGTTAATTTCCCAATATCAAACTCCCATACATTGCTCATAGGGGTATCATGTTTGCATTTTGAAAACCATTTCTTGAACAACTCCAAACCCCCCATGGAAACTTGGCCATCTCTTACCCAATTTTCTTTGTCATAAAAACCTTCTGCTACAGCTACCCTAGGGTGTTTTGGTATGATTTCCCTCCCCTTAGTTATTTCATGTACTAATAAAGGTAATTGTTCAAGAAAATCATCGTGCATAGAACTTTTGAGATAATCCATTTGTCTAGTGAACTCTTTTCGGGGAGGCATTTTGAATAAACCCTAGAAATTTTATAACAATAGATACTTGATTTTCAAAGAATTTCAGAGTTCTTACCAGCTAAAATTTGCTCTTCTACACTATGTGGTTTTCTCTGCAGCTTACTAGATTGTTAGATAAAAAATTTCGTGCCCTGGCTCTGAAAATTTTGTATGCTTTGATTTTCTTTTTGTGCTTTGGTGATTCATTAATGGTGAGATCGTGAGTTCTTTTCATGCACTAAAATCACACAAATGAAATCTACACCATATTTACTCTCAGTAATCGTTATCTCAAATTGAAACTAGATTTGAATCCTATCTGTAGATTTTCACCGGATCAAATGGCTATGATTTAAAAGAAAATGAGCTTTATGGCTTTAAAAACAAGGCCATGTGTCAAAATACCACTTACCCACATTCCTTAAATTTCTTGCACCTTAGAACTGTGGGGATACACTACTTGTTAATCAAGAGAAGATCAATGATCAGACATGTTTACAATTGAACAAAGTCCAGTCAGCTATACTGAACAATAGGAAGCCTTTACATGAGTTTGTGCCTCCTGACAACTTCCACACTAGTAGGTCCCACATCTTCCTCTAAGTGAGTAGGTGCTTGACATCATTCTTTCCACATGTCAAGCTGACACATTCTCACTTTCATAATTGAATGAGCATCTTCAAATTGTGGACTTGCACCAGTCATCAATTTTGTAAAGATCAATGGTGACATCACTCTGATCCTATAAGCTTTTTGAGATAAGGATAGTGACATCATCATGGACACATGCCCACATGGCACATACCTGCATTCATTAAAAAAAATTCATGTTCAAAATGTGAGCGTGCACTCATCATTGATAAAGACAAGATCCATGGTGTGAAAAACTCTGCACTTTGTGATCAAAGCATCCACATGGACCAATGGGATGAGTCTTCTCAACCCTCATGCTTTGACCCATCTAACTACTGCATTAAATTCTGAGGTTTTTGTGCCCGTAGCATAAGTAATCCCGACTAAGCACAATTGATAGACCACATGGCGTGACTCAACATTCTTCCATAATTTGGCCCCACCGTGACATGCGACATAAAGGTGCATTCCCGCTTTCCTTATTGAACAAGAATCTTCTAATTGTGGGCTTGCACTAACCTCAATCTTTAAAAGATCTATGGTTGATAATGTTTTGCTCCCATCTGGCAGACAAATTTTTTCAGTGGCACATCTAGCAGTACATATTAGTGATCATTTTACAGCATGGCACACCATAGCATACACTAGAGATTCTCGACCCCAGCTTGTTACGTGTCAAAAAATTGCTTGCCCACATTATTTATCTCTCGTGCAGCTTGAAAATGCGGGCATGTGCTGGCCTTTGATATTTGATAGATCAACGGTCATAGAATGAGGTGTCTTAAATACCATGTCGGCTAAAGTGATGAATAAAATACTTCCATCCATTCCAACTCATCTGACACTTGACACGGAAGACATCTCAACATTAACCTTGGGAATGGCAGGCCCATGTTGTCAGACTGTGCCACTTGTCCTATTGACACTTCCCCACATTATTTAATTGAATGAGCATCTCCTTCTTGCAGGAAAGTGCTAGCCCTTGATTAAAATGAAATCAAAGGTTGACTCTTCTTGGTGATAAAGGCATATCTATGTTAGTAACTCAACAAATGACATTGTAGAAAATCCAAAACATGCATGAAAAGTACTAACAAATCTACAAAAGGTTATGACAACTTATGACTCATCACAAACTTTATGGCTCACTAAAACTTGAAAAGGGGAAGGGCTACATGTCACCAAAGCACATGCCCACATTATTTAAAAACCTTGCATCTCAAAATTGCGAGAATGTGATACCCATTGATCTAATTAAGATCAACGATCATAAAAGCTTTGTATCATCAGAGGTATTTCTTAATAAAATGATTGAGAAAATTTGTAGGCAAAGCATGGCCACGTAAGGTTTAAACAAGATTTTTATGAAGTCATGCTTGTGCAATCCTCTCCTTAGGGTAAAAGTAATATGCCTTGAGAGAAAAAAATTTAAATATTATTTTTGAGGGTTTCCAAGACTAAGGTAAAATGCAATAAGGCATTAGGGTTTTCACAATTTAGCATTTTTCAATTGATTGCTCTGATGACAAACCTTGAGAAACTAATAAAATTCCAACAACATAGAGACTAGGACATGAACTAAGGCAATCTAAGTAAACTGAGAAATACAACGAAAAACCCTAAATTTCATAATGTAATGCCCACAAATGAGTTTTCACTAATTTTTTCAAAATTTTCTCTATACCGTGAAAAATTAGACCAAAATAGGGGATGGGAGAGGGGAGGGAGTAGGGGATGGGAGAGAGAGGAAGTGAGAAATATTAGGGGTGGCAAAGAAAGTATGTGATGGGAGAGAGAGGAAGTGAGAAAGAGTAAGGGTGGCAGAGAGAGAATGAGATTGGAGAGAGAGGAAGTGTGAGAGAGAGTAGGGGTGGCAAAGAGAGAGTAAAAGATGGGGGAGAAAGAGATTGAAAGTAGGGGATGTGAGAGAGATGAAGTGTGAGAGAAAGTAGGGGTGGTAGAGAGAGTACAGGGTGGGAGAGAGAGATTGAGAGTAGGTGATGGGGAGAGAGATTGAGAGTGGGGGATGGGGGAGAGAGAGAGTAGGTAGTGGGAGACGGAGTGGGAGAGGGAGAGCGAGAGAGAGGAGGATGGGAGTGCATGTGTGTGAAAGAGAGAGAGTAGGGAATGGGAGAGGGGCAAAGAGAGTAGCTCGAGAGAGAGTAGGGGATGGGAGAGAGCGTAGGCGATGGGAGAGGGAGTGGGAGAGGGAAAGAGAGGGGGGGTGGAAATGTGTGTGTGTGTGTGTGTGTGTGTATGTGTGTGTGTGTGTGTGTGTGTGTGTGTGTGTGTGTGTGTGTGTGTGTGTGTGTGTGTGTGTGTGTGTGTGTGTGTGTGAGAGAGAGAGAGAGAGAGAGAGAGAGAGAGAGAGAGAGAGAGAGAGAGAGTAGGGGATAGGAGAGTGTGAAAATGTGTAAGAGAGTAGGGGGTAGTAGAGAGAAAGTGGAGAGGGAGAGAGTGAGAGCGAGAGAGAGAGAGAGAGTAGGTGGTGGGAGAGGGAGTGGGAGAGGGAGAGCAAGTGAGAGACAAAGTAGGGGATGGGAGAGGAGAGAGGGGGGATGGGTGTGTGTGTGAAAGAGAGAGTAGGGAATGGGAGAGGGGAGAGAGATAGAGAGAGAGTAGTAGATGGGAGAGAAAGAGAGTAGGCAATGGGAGAGGGAGAGGGAGAGGGAGAGAGAGGGGGGATGGGAGTGTGTGTAAGAGAGAGAGTAGGGGATGGGAGAAAGTGTGAGTATGAGAGAAAGTAGGGGTGGCAGAGAGAGAGTGAGAGTAGGGGATGGGAGAGAGAGAGAGTAGAAAGGGAGAGAATGAGAGAGAGAGAGATAGTAGGTGGTGGGAGAGGGAGTGGAAGGGAGAGAGAGAGGGTGAATGGGAGTGTGTGTAAGAGAGATAGAGTAGGGGATGGGAGAGAGTAGGCGATGGGAGAGGGAGTGCGAGAGAGAGAGGGGGGGGAAATGGGAATGTGTGTAAGAGAGATAGAGTAGGGGATGGGAGAGACTGTGAGAGTGAGAGAGAGAGTAGGGGGTGGTAGAGAGAGCTTGTACAAGATGGGGGGGAGAGAGAGAGAGAGAGAGTAGGGGATGGGAGAGAGTGTGAGAGAGAGTAGGGTTTGGAAGAGAGAGAGTGAGAGTAGGGGATGGGAGAGAGAAAGTAGAGAGGGAGAAAGAGTACTTGAGAGAGAGAGATAGTAGGTGGTGCAAGAGGGAGTGGGAGAGGGGGAGAGAGAGGGAGGATGGGAGTGTGTGTGACAAATCTAGAGAGTAGGAGATGGGAGAGGAGAGAGAGAGAGGGGGGATGGGAGAGGGGAGAGAGAGAGAGTAGGGGATGGGGGAGAGAGAGTAGGTGGTGGGAGAGGGAGTGGGAGAGTGAGAGAGAGAGGGGGAATGGGAATGTGTGTAATAGAGAGAGAGAGAGAGTAGGGGATGAGAGAGAGTGAGAGAGAGTAGTTGGCAAAGAGAGCTCGTACGAGATGGGAGAGACAGAGTGAGAGTAGGGGATGGGAGAGTGTGAGAGAGAGTAGGGGATGGGTGAGAGAGAGTGATAGTAAGGGATGGGAGAGAGAGAGCAGAGAGGGAGAGAGAGAACTTGAGAGAGAGAGAAATAATAGGGGGTAGGAGAGGGAGTGGTAGAGGGAGAGGGAGAGAGATGGGGGGATGGGAGTATGTGTGATAGATCTAGAGAGTAGAGGATGGAAGAGAAGAGAGTGTGGGGATAAGAGTGTTTGTGTCTATGAAAGACAGAGAGTAGGGGATGGAGGATAGAGAGTAGGCAGTGGGAGAGGGAGAGAGTGAGAGTAAAGGATGGGAGGGAGTGTGTGAGACAGTAGGGGATGAGAGAGAGTGTGAGAGAGAAAGTAGGGAGAGGGAGATAGAGAGAGGGGAATGGGAGTGTGTGTGACAGATCTAGATAGTAGGGGATGGGAGAGAAGAGAGAGAGGGGGGATGGGATTGTGTGTGCTTCAGTGAAAGAGAGAGAGTAGGGGATGGGAGAGAGTGTGAGAGTGTGAGAGAGAGTAGGGTGGCAGAGAGAGTATGAGATGGGAGAGACAGAGTAAAAGGATGGGAGAGAGTGAGAGAGAGAATAGGGGGTGGTAGAGAGAGGGTATAGGATGGGAGAGATAGAGTGAAAGGATGAGAGAGAGTGTGAGAGAGAATAGGGGATGGGAGATAATGTGAGAGAGAGTTGGGGATGAGAGAGAGAGAGAGAGTAGAGAGGGAGAGAGAGAGAACTTGAAAGAGAGATAGTAGGCAGTGGGAGAGGGAGTGGGAGAGGAGGAGAGAGAGGGGGGATGGGAGTGTGTGTGAGAGATCTAGAGAGTAGAGGATGGGAGAGGAGAGAGAGGGGGGTGGGAGTGTGTATCTATAAAAGAGAGAGTTTAGGGGATGGGAGAGGGGAGAGAGAGTAGCCTAAGAGAGAGAGAGAGAGTAGAGGATGGGAGAGAGAGACTAGGTGGTGGGAGAGGGAGTGGGAGAGGGAGAGACGAGGGGATGGGAGTGTGTGTAAGAGAGAGTAGGGGATGGGAGAGAGTTTGAAAGAGAGTAGGAGGTGGTAAAGAGAGAGAGAATGGGATGGGAGAGAGTGTGAGAGAGAGTAGGGAGAGGGTGATAGAGAGAGGGGTATGGGAGTGTGTGTGACAGATCTAGAGAGTAGGGGATGAGAGAGAAGAGATGGGGATGGGAGTGTGTGTGTCTTTGTGAAAGAGAGAGAGTAACGGATGGGAGAGAGTGTGAGAGAGTAGGGGTGAGAGAGAGAGAGTATGGGATGGTAGAGATAGAGTGAAAGGATGGAAGAGAGTGAGAGAGAGAGAGAGTAGGGGGTGGTAGAGAGAGAGAGTACGAGATGGGAGAGATGATGTGAAAGGATGGGAGAGAGTGTGAGAGAGAGTAGGGGATGGGAGAGAGTGTGAGAGAAATTTGGAGATAGGAGAGAGAGAGTAAGAGTAGGAGATGGGAGAGAAAGAGTAGAGAGGGAGGGAGAGAACTTGAGAGAGAGAGAGAGAGAGAGAGAGAGAGAGAGAGAGAGAGAGAGAGAGAGAGAGAGAGAGAGAGAGAGAGATAGTAGGTGGTGGGAGAGGGAGTGGTAGAGGAAGAGAGAGAGGGGGGATGAGACAGTGTGTGAGAGATCTAGAGAGTAGGGGATGTGAGAGGAGAGAGAGAGGGAGGGATGGGAGTGTGTATTTTTAAAAGAGAGTTTAGGGGATGGGAGAGGGGAGAGAGAGAGTAGCGAATGGGAGAGAGACTAGGTGGTGGGAGAGGGAGTGGGAGAGGGAGAGAGAGGGGGGGATGGGAGTGTGTGTAAGAGAGAGTAGGGGATGGGAGAGAGAGTAGGAGGTGGCAGAGAGAGAGAATGGGATGGGAGAGGGAGAGTGAGAGTAGGGGATGGGAGAGATTGTGAGAGAGAGTAGGGGGATAGGGGAGAGAGAGAGAGAGATAGAAGGCAGTGGGAGAGGGAGGATGTGAGTGTGTGTGAGAGATCTAGAGAGTAGGGGATGGGAGAGGAGAGAGGGTGAGAGAGAGTAGGTAGTGGGAGAGGGAGAGTGAGAGAGAGAGTAGGGGATGGGAGAGGGGGGAGAGAGAGAGAGAGAGAGTAGGGCATGGGAGAGGGGAGAGAGAGAGAGTAGGTGATGGGAGAGGGAGAGTGAGAGAGAGAGTAGGGGATGGGAGAGGAGAGAGAGACTGAGAGAGAGTAGGGGATGGGAGAGGAGAGAGAGAGAGTAGGGAGAGAGAGTTGGTGGGATAGATAGGGATGTGTTTTGAAATAGTGCGTACACACTTTATAGTGCATACACGCTATATGAAATCACCCAAAAACGGTCAAAAAATAACTTTGGGGCCCATTTCATCCATTCTCTACTTTTGGTTTTTTGTGCATTTTGTTATTCCAATAGAAATCATAGGTTTCAACATAGAAAAAACTATTTGAAGACTTTTTGAAGGTAGCAAACATCAAATTCAATCATTGGATACACAATGTGAAGACTTTTTGAATATTCCTTGTATAGAAAAGTTAGTGCAATCCTTTTTAAATATTGTTTGTTGATATATAGATACAAATTTGATTATAATTTGATATATGGATACACTATCTTTTCACCTCTTTAGAAACCCTTTAACCACCTCTTAGAGATTCCAAAAGATCAAACTCTAACTCTGTTCCAGCACCAACTAACACCCACTTTGAGTCACAGACCTAATTGGCCAGATTAGGCTAGGTTACAAAGGAAGTATGAGTAAATGGGTTCACAGACCTAACTCCACCCCTTGGAGCTCTTCTTTACATCCAAATAATCCTCCTACACCCTTCAACTGGGTCAAATCAATCAGTTTGGAAGCCTGAATCTTCTTTCTTCTTCAAATCTAAACTAGACATATAGAAATGTTCAGTCTAGGGCTTGTTGGTAAAAATAGGTAAACTAAACCTATAGTTTTGAATCTCTACCATATTGAATTACCCTCTCCTAACTTGCATTCCCCAAAGTGGCATTGAAATTCCATAGTGGAATTGCAAGTGAGGAGGCCATCTTGAACAAACCCTCAGATTTAGGGTAAATCTTGCCAACCTCTCTAAAAATTGATGTGACTTTTGTTTTAGATAATATAAAGACTTCAAACCAAATGCAATGGAACACTAACTCAATCCTCCATCCAACCATACCAAACTTTCACTCCTACCAATCCATATAGGCTGTGCAATATTGAAACAACAGAGAAAATGGTAGAAATTCTGAGTTTTATTCAATGTATGTTGCTCACTCATCCGTACAATGGGTTACTCCTCTTGTGGAAACCTTAAATATATGTCCTCCAATGGTCACAACCACTTATCAACACTAACACTAATCATTTTCAACACTAATAAACAAGAACACTAAAATATTGAACTTAATCATAACAAAAGATAGATTATTATATTTGAACTCATGAAAAACACTAGCTCGTTGGTCAATTGATCATATATAAGTATGGATATCTAGTATGGTTGGATATATTTTGGAATATTCTTTTTTTTGCACTTGGAATGAGGTTCTAATTCTCTCTACAACTCAAGATATTCCCATTTTACTAACTGTTGTCCCCATTTTGTGCCATTACCTAGGGTTTCATCTGTTTTCCCTCATATCTTGAGATTCCACCATGGTAAATTAACGACCCTTGGTGGCATCTGAGTTAGGAAAATCTATTTTATGTTCCTTTTGGTTTTAGGTCAAAAGAATGAGGCTGGAGAGAAAAACTTGATGCCCTAGGCATGCAAGATCCATGTGCATGCTAGAAATTCATAGCAACATCTTCCATAACTCGCTACAAAGAAGGTTTCAAGGCTTGAAAATTGGTATGTAATTATCTTACATGATCCCCCTCATGTCTAAATTTCTAGATTGAACTTTTTCTGAAGGGGTAGGGTACTTCCTTTGTTAAAGGATGCCTAATTGCCTACATTCCTAAGTGAGCCTTAAAAAACTCAGTTGTTGCATACTTATCTTGAGATCCCAATTCTTTAGTATGTTGTATAAAACTGAAAAGGGTATCAAAATCAGTGATTCTTTTCTTTGGGTTGTGAGGATATGTTTGTGATTTTCCATGTTCAAGGCTACAAGCCTAGTCTTGAGTTTGTGAAGCAACTAGCCAATGAAAGTTGCACAGTTTGAATCTAATGTTTGATTCATGTTAGTTTGGACCTAAGTAGACCCTTTCCATGCTTAGAAGTTACCCCTAGTTGATATTTTTATTCGTGGGGTTTTCTTTCAAATAAGCCTTGTGATACCCTTGAGAGCAACTAGTGATTAGTTGTCTTTGTGATAGGTTTTCCTTGTGATTGGTGATTCCTAGGAGTGATTTTTTTTCTTAGAATTTTATAAAGGTCCTTAGGGTCATTAGGTTAATTTTTAGGCATATAGGAGTTGTGATGTCAAAAATTAAAAAAAATTGCAAAAGTTGTCAAAGCAAAATTGCAAAAATGCTGAAAACTTTGGAAGAGTTTGGGAATTGGTGAAGGGCTAAGCATTTTGAAATAATTTATTTTACTATTTTCAAACCTTTTCCAAGTCATAGAATTGGAATCAAGTGAAAAATGTGAAAATTGCACTTTTTGTGCAAAGTTGCATTGTCGAAAGTTGTAAAGGTTGCTCAAATTTGCAACATAGTGGAAAAAGGCTTGTGGGATCGAACTGTCTATTCCATTAGCTTTGGGTGGCTTGGTAAATCCTATCCCCAACCTTGTCTCATCTCGTTGAGTGCTCAAACATTCTCGGGCACACCGAACTGGAACATCCCTAAGGGTCACTAAATGACATAGGGCTGCGATATTTGATGAGGCATATCTTAGAGCTTGTCCGAGGTATGGATGCAATTCTAGTTCTAATAGGACTATGTTGCAAAGACCTACAATAACCTTTGTCACTTTTTGGAGATCATACTCTATTTTGATTTTGCGATGCCATCTCGAGTGATGTTGAAACTTGTAGTGTTGGCTAGTACAAAGTTGCCAACTGCCAAATCTCTCTCACCTTTCATCGTGGGATCAAACTATCTACTTTGTTACCTCTGGGTGGCTGGGTAAACCCTATCCCCAATCTCATCCCATCCTATTCAGCGCTTGAACGTTCTTAGGCACGCTGAACCAAAACATCCCTAAGGGTCACTAAATGCCATAGGGCTATGATCTTTGACAGGGCATATCTTGGATCTTGTGCAAGGTATGGGTGTGATTCTAGTTCCTATAGGACCGTGTTATAGAGACCTACAATAACCTCTCTCACTTTTTAGATATCATACTCCATTTTGATTTTGTGATGTCATCTCGAGTGATGCTAAAACTTGTAGTGTTGGCTAGTACAAAGTTGCCAGCTGCCAAATCTCTCTCACCTTTCATTGTGGGATCAAACTGTCTACTCTATTAGCTCCAGGTGGTTGGATAAACCCTATCCCCAACCTTGTCTTGTCCTATTGAGTGCTTGAACATTCTCAGGCACGCTGAACCAAAATGTCCCTAAGGGACACTGAATGCCATAGAGCTGCTATCTATGACCGAGCATATCTCGGAGCTCGTGTGATGTATGGATGCGATTCTAGTTCCTCTAGGACCATGTTGTGGAGAACTACAATAACCTCTTGCACTTTTTAGAGATCATACTCCATTTTGATTTTGCGATGCCATCTCAGGTGATGCTAAAACATGTAGTGTTGGTCAGTACAAAGTTGTCAACTATCAAATCTCTCTCACCTTTCACCGTGGGATCAAATTTTCTGCTCCATTAGCTCTGGGTGGCTAGGTAAACCCTATCCCCAACCTCCTCCTATCTCATTCAGAACTTGAACATTCTCGAGCATGCCAAATTAGAACATCCCTAAGGGTCACTAAATGCCATAAAGTTGCGATCTTTGATGGGCCATATCTCAGAGCATAAAACATGGTAGAAGACTTAGAATAGTGCATGATTTGAGATTTTCAGTTCATTTGGTTTGTGTTGTGATGATTGTTAGTGTGTGGCATATAGATTACTACTTCTAGGAGCTAACAGGATGGTGCAGTGTATTGTTTAGATTGGAGAGTGTATTGTTGGGATGCAAACTACTACTCATGCAACATGGGTCAATGAATTTGACTCAGAAACAACATAGTTGAATCTTGATAGAAATATCACAATTTGACATGTTATGGAATATATATGTTACTTATCAATTAACAAGCTTAACGAGATTACTAGTGAATGGTTCATAAGGCACAACACTTGATGAAGCTTTTACAAATGGAGTTGCAAGAAGAGTGGTTTTAACTATGGGGTAAACCTTTTAGTTAAGCACACTTGAGTTGGAGTAGTACTAGGATGGGTGACCTCCCAAGAAGTATTGGTACTTCACATCTGTAAGCATCAATTAGATTCAATGAGTGTTAAGTGCTCTATTCATTATCATGAGAGATCAGTTCATGTAAACCACTATTCATGAAACATGGGTCAATTAATTTGTCTCAAATACTACACAATTGAATTTCGATACCGATATCACAATTTGACTTCTTGTAGAAATTTCTCCTAATTATCAATCAATGAGATTAAGGGGAATTCTAATGAATGGTTCATAAGGCACAACACTTGGTGAAGGTTTTGCAAATTGTGTTGTAGGAAGAGTGGGTTTAACCATAGAGGAAACTTTATAGTTAAGTGTGCTCAAGTGAGAGAAGTACTAGGGTGGGTGACATCTTAGGAAGTCCATGTACCTCAACTCTATGAGAATAGCCTAGATCCAATGAGTGCTAAGTGTTCTATTTACTCTCACAAGAGATGGGTTCTTGTGTTCCACTACTCGTGAAACATGGGATAATGAGATTGACTAAAAAATTACACACTTGAACGCCATCAGTACTATCACAATTTGACTTGTGAAAAAAGATCTTAGCCTACTTATCAATAACACAATTTGCTAGACCATTTGACCTATCTTGGCATATACATAGATATCCAGTCTCCATGGTGATAGATTGATTGATTTATGAGGTGCACACATACTCAAATAGGAAAATCCATGAGAAGAAGCAAAGTAATTTTTAATAGGATTAACTAGCATACCAGACAAACCTCCTAAACCATTCAATTATATCCTTTGTCTAGTTCATATTGAAACACACAAATATTACTAAGGAAATCATACCCCTTTTTGTTTTTTGTTTTGCTAATGATGTTCCTCTTGTCATGATTTTGGATTGATAAGGACTCAAGTCTATAAGGGGTTTGATTGCTTCCTTGTCTCTTAAGTTTTGACAAGATTATCTTATGCATTTGACCTACTTTACGAAATTTGCATAAATGAGTTGGCATTACCATGTGACAACTCTGCTACATTATGGAATTTGCTAATTTGCATGCCTCAAGGTTTGAACCAATAAGTGAAACTTTAAAATCTACCTTCCCTTGTCCTAACCTAATTTTTGGATGCATTGGTTGGTCTTTCTCACTAGATTTTTGGTACTTCCTTTGTTAAGGTGACCTAATTGGGGCAATTAGGCCTGTATAACAACCCAATTTTTAAAGGCTTGTAAATGGCTTTAGTACTTGCCCTTTTGGGGATATAAAAGACTCAATAAAGGGTACCTGAAATGCTAATTAGTTCCTACAGTCTTTTGGAAGATATGGTACTTGTTGCCTAATTTGTCTTTGGAAGGACTAGTAGCCTAGATGTTGCATTATGAGAACAAAGTTATGAAATTCATGTTTGGGTTGTTGTTTGGCCATGGTTCCTTGGTTTTAGTGTTGGGATGAACCCCTCAACATGATGATCAACCTTATTTGTGAGAATCCATCATTCATGGGTGTGAAGCCAAGTTTGCTAGTGTATTGTTGTATGGATTAATGATGACCCCTTAGTGTTATTGTTGTTTCAAGGTGTAGAAGTTTGGGTGTATAATCTGTCTTGTTGGATTGACATTAGTATTGTGCTTATTGTACCCTAACCTCTACATCATTCTACCTATAAAATTCTATCTTCTATAAGGTACAACATTGACCAATTGTGCATATAAGGAAATATATGCATTGGAATACATGTGAGTGCCCATTACAATTGGTCTTCTATGATGGAAGATCTAACATATGGAATTAATGAAACCTTTAGAATCCTATTAGGCTCTACATCATAACTAAACCTTGAGAATCCTATTAGGCTCTACATCATAACTAAACTTGGAATTAATGTAAAGTTTTGTTTTTAGTTTCAGATTTTTTATATGTTTGTAATAATAATTTATGATAAATGTTTAGATGCATAACATAGAAGGTAGGCTTTAAAAATGAACAAGAAGATCATAAATCAATATGACAATGACATAAATTGCAAATGATAAATTTTTGGCTATATGTAATAATTTATGTTTTGAATTGAAATTTTGTTTTGAATTTTGAAGTATGATTATTTCTAATATATATATACACACACACACATATACATATATATATTTATGCAGAGTGGCATAGTGGAAAGATACAATTTCTTTACCCTTTAGGCAACTAGGTTTAAATCACCAACAATCTCCTTAATGACTCACCAAGAGTTCTAACACTTAGAGGTGTTTGCTAGGGCTTCTCCCAACCTCTAGGATCTCAAACCAATCCTTTCAACACTTCCCATAATTTAGAATGGTGACCAAACAACAACTTTGCAAAAACAAGGCTACTAGGCAAAACATGAAATTTTAAGGTTTTCACTTGAATAGTCTATGCAATCACTGAAGTTATAGTAGATTTTGGTGAGGTTTAATACCCCTAACAACATGTCCCAAGACCAAAACCTGATCCACTCCAGCACTCCAAGGATCCACCAAAGTACATAGACCTAATAGGGCCCTAAAAGGCTTGTTTTCAAAGGAGGTCCAAAAGAATGGGTTCATGAATCAGGTGTAGGGCTTAGGATATCTTCTAGGGAAATTTAAACGTCAAATCCACCTTTACTTAGTTGATTTCCTTCACCTAAAACTCTAACAACTCAAATTCCTACAATTTAGGACCAAATACATGCAAATATTTGGCCTAGGGCTTGCAAGTAAAATTACCTTCCCTTGGTCTTTCAACTCCAAATTTTTGAATCTATAAGAACACTCCTAGTTCTTTCATTTCCATTGGGTTTTGTTCCATTTTAACTATACATTTTAAAGCTATAGGTCTATTTGCACAAAACCCTTGTGAACCTAAGGTTTCTGGACTGATTTTAGAAAAAAATGCTCTAACTTTACTTTGAAATCACTAATAAACCTCAAATCAAGTGTGTATGATAGAGGACTCAAGAAAATTTCTGCTTTGACCATTCAACCTCCTATCCCAATCCATACAACATTTGTGGACGCGAGAATGCATCAATTTTGAGCCAAAAAACTAGTAAATTTTATTAAAACTTGCAAAAATCCTTACATTAGACCAACCTATTCCTATGGGAAGGTTGGGTGTTAAATTTATATTCTTTATTGACCAATTAAATACCATAGAAATAGATGGAATTGGTTCAAACTTCTTCCTCCCTAATTAGCAACTTTTGTTGCATTTTTGCAATTTTCAAATCAAGAAGTCCTAAGACTTTCAAACCTACCTAAGACTTACCTAAACCTATTCTAAGGTCTTTTCAACTTTTTTTGGAGTATATTCCTTATTCTAAACCTATTTTTTCCCTTATAGGTCTCTAAGGATTCATGGTTTATAAGAACACCAAATGAACCTTGAGCCTTTACAGATGGGCTTGTTGTGACATGATCTTATTCCTAATACCTAAAAACCTTATCAACTTGTTGAAGAGACACCTAGAAAGGTGGTATGATGTAGAGTCCTTGAAAATTCTTCATGAAGACCTTGAGTAATTCTTCCTTGTATCCCCCTGGCAGGAGACCTAAGAGATCACATAACTAATAAGGGTAAAAGTGGAATAAATTTTGTTCTATTTTTAACACAAAATTGAAGCACATACATTTCATTTTCAATTCTTCTAACATTAAATATTTTGATATATCTCATTAATTAAATATATGAATACTCTATATTAACTCAACAACCAAGTTCTTATAGGTTCCCAAACATCACTACTAGAAACACATACATAAGTTCCCATAAGTAAAAACCATCATAAATATATGAACAATATTTCATTATAAATAATTGAATCCATTATTACAATTAGATAGCACAAAAATCACATAATCATACCAAGGACAATCATCTTGATATACCCATTCTTCTTTATTGCAACTAAGCATGTGTACATACACATATTACAAGGAGCAAGTAATTGTTATATATCATGTTTTCATGAAGAAGATCATAAATCATATGACGATAACATATTAGAAATGATAAACTTATGCTTAAACAATGATAAAGTTTATTGTTAATCGATATTCTATCAAAGTTTTGAACTAATTAGGTATTGAATTTAATGTCATACATGAACAAACATATCATATATTAACCAATAATGTCATAAGTCTAATAATGTCATGCATCAAATAAATGTCATACATCAAATATAAAATGTCATATATACATCAAATGTATATCAAATATGTCCACTGACATAAAATCCAACATATATGTCCACTGATGCCTATACATATACATGTCTATCAACTATATCTTCTCTTTCCCATGAGGGGAAGGAAAAAAATCTCTCAAGGTCTTCTATCGTCATGTGGAGGGAGATGGTGGCGATGATGGGGTCTTCCTTACACGCTCGCTCATCCTCTTGTTGAGGCTCTTCTCTAACTCAAGCTAATACAAACAAAGTAGATATGAATCAATACTTATTATACATTGAAATCAAATATATGTACAAACAAAGTTAATTATTTTCTTAGCACCATCAAATAGTCGCTTTGCAAGTCCACCTCGAAGGCTCGTGGATGATCAGGTGTAACGAGAACCTACAACAATTCAATCAATATAATCACTTATAAATAACATTAAACATTTTGATACTAACTATTATAAACAACAACTAAAACCAAGAAAATTCTTTCATACCTTACTCAATGGTTATGAACTAGCCATAATTGTAGCCACTCTACAATTGACAGACTGTCAGAGATGAGGAGGAGTGTCTGATGTCATGAGCTGCATATCATACAATATACATTACATGTAACATGAAACATGAAAAAAATATAATTAAATAAATTAAATTAACATGAAACAAATGTACCTCTACAAAGCTTGTATGATGTCTATGCTTCGAGTCTGTAGTAAATGTTGATGGTCCTATAGAGAACTGATGCACATGCATAATTTTTTTTTGTCAATACTTAATATGATTACTTAATAAATATATGTATTAATTTAAATGATTAAATCGATACATACCTCTGGACTTGTGGACGGGGCAAAAAATGGGGCTGGGGGATTGCTACTAGGCTCGCCAACACTTTGACCCCGAATTTTGAACAATGTCAATAGATGCTAATTAATTAATCATTCACTATACATATGAAATGTGATCAAATTAGTAAATTATAATTATAATTTACCTGTGTGTCAATGCCAAATGTGTCATTCAAGAATTGATCAGTAATGAGCCCATCATCCACACCATCTCCAACATGAGTGCCAAATGTACATAAGGATTTGCATGATGTGCACATGTGACCGTGACACACAGAAGGGTCCCCCTCAACTAATGGACTCATGCAATGGATGAGGGTCTGTGTCAAAGCATTAATGGTCCCTAGAGCACTAGCCTCTACATGTTCCTTCATAATTGAGGAAATAATCACATGCTCACCTTATGGCCGCTTGACCACAGGTGCCTTAACTACATTAGGGTCGCGACATGCCCCTGGCCTCTCAAACGATGACTCCCCACCTCTACCTTGGGAGTCTAATATATCAAAATAATTGGGGATCTCCCCAAGGACAAACTCACAATACAATTTCTTTAAAATATGCATGGGGACCTCGTGATTGTTGCAAGGAGGGGCATTGAAAACGATCCACCATCTATCCCAAAAATGATTTCTAATAGCATAGTGTATGCACCAATGGATGGGGAACTATTTAGTACCCTCTCTAATAGTATTTTGCTCACTAGGTTTTCTAAATAATGCACATATTGTACCTTTTGGTATTTCTTTTTTTTTTAACATCTTGATATGACAATTTATTTGCATAAAATCTTTTTTGTTTATCCCTCTTAACCTGCCAAACATTTAACTGACCACTAATAGAAGCTATCTAGGTCTTAATGGATTCGAGGGACGATGCCAATTGAGCTCTCATTGGATTGGTTTGTCCACATTCTTTCAATCGACCAATGAGTCCTTCTAATTCAATTTTTCCTGTTTCTATTTCATTTATTATATTTTCTTGTGTCCTAGGTAGAGGTCTTGCAATTGGTTTAGGCTACGAAATTTTTTGTTCTTCTTGTGAAGGGTTTTGGTTTTGATTTTCTTGAGGGTTTTGAGCTTCTTGGGGATTTTTCAGTTCATTATTGATATTTCCTAATAAGAAATCAATTGAAATCTAAATAAATAAACAAATCTAAAGAAAAATTGTAAAAACCCTACAAAACAATATAAAAAACCTACAAAACAATAAAAAAAAAATCAAACAATGCAAAAAGAAATTTAGATAACATATAGCATGCTTATGATCTCAAACTTCACCAGTGAGGAGGCATATTGGCAAGGCGGGTGGTGAAAAGTTTGATTTCTTACAATTCGCGTACACACTACTGGGAGGAGAGGCAAGAAAAAGAAGTGAAAATGAGTGGTCTACAGGTATATAGCCCATTTATAATATTTTTCTTTTTAAAAAGTGCGTACGTGCTATTGAAAATTGAAAAAAAAAGAGGAGTCACCTTTTTGGCACCACAACTTGGTGCACATACCCCAAGCTAAATTCTCATAAAATGACATAGTGAATAGAAGTATATGAAAATCTCCATTTCAAATTATGTATGACACACACCCAAGAGGAATTCTTTAGCTGAGAGAACTTCCAAATACTTTTTTGAGTAATTCACATGGTCAAGAATTTGCTGAAGCTATTAAAGAGGTCCAAGATCAAGTCAAGTTGCAGCTACAAAATTCAAATAAAAGATACAAAGAAATTGCTGATTAGAAAAGAAGTACAATTCAATGTTGGTTATTTAGTGTTGGCATATATGGAGAAAGAAATATTACCCCAAAAAAATCATACAAAGTTACTACTTAAGAAGGTTGGTCCTTGTCAAATTCTAGAAATATGGATACAATGCGTAGAAGATAGAGTTACCTAAAGACATTGGTATTTCACCCATATTTAATGTTTGTGATCTCACACCATACAAAGGTTCTGAAATACAATCAACACATGAATAATTAGTAACAACTAATTTGTAGCAAGTCTCTAAACCAACACCACCTAAATTGGAGAAGATACTCAATACAAAGATAACAAAGACTTGCAAGGGGTAATATACCTAGTATCTAGTCAAATGGAAGAACATACTAGAAACATAAGCTATTTGGATGGATGAGAAACAAATCAACAACCATGGTTCATCATTACAACATCTCATCTCAAGTAGATTTGAGATTTATTCTATAGGGGAGTATGGTGCAGTGGTAGATCAGACAAATGCTATAGGAAGTTAATGTAATGTTTTGTGTGTGTTTTCAGTTTTTGTTGTTTTAATAAAGTCCTATGTTGTGGTGGCATAAATGTAGTATTCAATGAACTCTCCAAGTATAGCCACATAGGACAATGTGTGTTTTGTTTTCAGTTAAGTCAATTTTCTTTTTGAGCTTTCTATGTGTTTTAAATAATTAAGCCAACTAAGCATTGGACAACTATAGGAAACTAGTGGTAGATTCTTACTTCTGATCAATTCCAATGATTTGAAAAAAATGGTTCCTTGTTCTTGATTTTGGGATGGCATTTCATCTTCTTGCATTAGAGATAGGAATGTATTGAAAAGGAAATTTTGTAGTCAAATATGGGATTAGATGTGTTGGCGCTAAAAATTGCATGGTCAATTTTGAGCACTATTGAAAAAATCAAGCCCTTAATCGCTTTTAAAATGCATGTGCCTGGTTGTACCCGGCTGTCCATCTGAGACCCCTAAGGTGTTTAATGTTTCTAACACCCTATATTCAGCCTGCCTGAGTGTTTCAAGAAGTTAAATTGAGTTTCTGAGTCATTTGACGAAGTCCTGTTTCAAGCATTTGTCAAATTTACAATTCTGCCCTAGTGTCAAATAGCGACAGGAGGTTGTGTTTGAACCCGAATATCTTTTTTCCAAAATTGTATCATAACTTGCCACTTTGAGAGTACCTAATATCCATATCTAAAAACCTATGTTTCAGATTTCAAGTCGTTTCGAGTCCGTTTGACTAGGTTTTGAATCCCTCAAAGTTGGTCAGTTACTGTTTTCATGCTGATGCACTTTACACATAATTTTGGGAAGCCCTGTTTGACATGTTGTAACTTTTGACCAGTTGACCCAAATGTTGAAATTCCTTTTGCGTTGCATTGTAGATGTCAGAGACTTGTCATGTTTCAAGTTTCAACCCTTGACGAATCCGTTTGATCAGTTTTCAAACGCGATTCCAAATGGAATTTCTAACTTTTACTGGTGTCAGCATTTGCAGATTGATTGGAACCCCTGTTCGTGACATCATATCTCCTGATCCGTGATAGATGAGATCAAATGGTTTGTTTCCCTATGTTCTATACTAAAAATACTCCAAGTGTGTCAGTTTTCAAATCTCGACGAATCCATTTGCACACTTTTCCACGGTCATTCCGTTTGTAAAAATTGTTATGTTGTCATCGTTTCCTGTCCTGCAAATCCAGGTAGCCAATTTTAGACGCTTGCCAAATGCACCCAGTTTTTCGTCATGAGCCTAAATCATAGATCCATAATTTCCTCATGAAAGAGAACCAGTGCCCCACTTTCCAGATCCCCAAGTGCCCATATGTCCATTTTTCTAGGCCATTTCCAAACGCACTTTCCAGTTTTCTAACATGTTTATCTGCAGGTTAATTTAAGTTGGCAACTTTGAAAGTCATTTTGTTTTGACCATGATGTCATCATGCAACGAGATCTGGCAGGCCTGTTAAACATGTCAGAGAGAACAGAGATCCTGAGTTTCGGAGCTTGGTCAGGTGCTTATGTCATTTTAAAAAAAAAAAAATTGGGTAACAGGCCTCCTGACAGAGATTTCACAATGGTGCGAAAGTGATCAAATGAGTTTTAAATGATAGTACTAAACTTTAAAAGTTGAGGGAAAATTAAATGTGGAGTCAATTATTTTTCAATTAAAATCAATCAAGGACTTCTCTGAGAATCAACATTATATAATTGCGCCTTATCCTATTCATATGAAACCTCAAGTTTGCCCTTCAATAATCTGGAAACGAAAGGATAACCCATTTGACATGCCTATAATAAGGTCCAATTTGAATTGGGTTGTGTCTTACAGAATGACTGCAGCTAACTCATGTGTTGATAAATATTGAATCCCTTTCATTTTTTACACATGAGGGAAATGATTTGACAGAGAAAGCAAGCCACGTGTGTTGGGAGCCAAACCACACGCAGACAAAGAACATTATAAATTGTAAGGGAAGGTGTGTGCAGAATAGACACCATGGGAGGAGCCTCATGATAAAAAGTGTGCTTCACCAACTGCAATCCACGCCTGCAAAAGGGATTCCAAGCGAAAGAACGTGGAAAAGAGACGCAGCCTGAAGGTGGAGCTTCACACAAAGAGGGAAGTGTCCACAGTTTGCAGCAACATAAATGAGGAGTCTCACATTTTAAAATAGGGGAGGCAGCATCTTCAGCAAGGAGACCACCCACGTTTTCAAGGTAGAGACGTTACATTTCATTGCCAAAGTTACCTATGCAACTAAGCAAAGCCGCAGAGAAACTAAGGAAAACACAGGGCATAAATGAACTGCCCAGCAAGCGTAGAAACTCCAGTAGAAAATAAAGATGCCTTGCAGGAGCCTTACTCAAAGAACAGAGGAGGCAGTTCTTGCAAGTTGGAAGAAGACCATGCGAAAAAGAAAATTCACCCACGGATGTAAAGAACAGCCCCCGTATTCAACAGAGAGAGACAGAGAAGGAATGTATTATCCCACATTCATGCTGTTTACATCTTTACTAATGTTCAAATAACAATGCACGTATTCATTATGTTGTCTAAAGACACGGCCTTTTAGAAGCTCACGCAGGCTTGGGGGTCCCACAGCGACGTCATCAATAAGGCAGAGCCAAATTTTGATAGAGCACGCATGGGTGATGATGTGGCGCCCAGTTTCAAATGCGCTTAGATTGATGACAAGTGTCCTGATCGGAGGGCCATCGTTACCTCGCCATGGGAAGATGCTCGCTAATTAACTATAGCGAGATAGCGAGGATGACGTGGCAGCAAGTCTGGCAGATGATGATGTGGTACAAGTTCCAAGGTGGATGATGATGTGGCACGAGTTCCAAGGTGGATGATGACATGGCATTGGTCAAAAGAGGTTTGACCACAGTTTTAAGGAGCAAGGAAAATGTGAAGAGTAATAAAAAATTAAATATTTTATTATCATTTTCTCAGGCGTGCAATTTTACTTCTTAAATAAAAGGAGTTTCATTTTGTAAAGTTTTAAACTTTATGAAATATTTAAATTTTGTGAAATTTAAATTTAAAGAAGTGCAGGCATGAACTTTTAGCCAGAGGGGACATTTTCAAATGGCAATTTCAGGCGCTTCCGGTAAGAAAAGTATGAAGTGTTATATATCGCCGGAATCGGGAGAAGACGAACTTTCCAAATCTGGAGTTGGTTTTTGCACAGGTATCCGTCAGTTTGAGCTACACGAGGTTTTCTATCAGATATTTTGGCAAGTAAAGGGTTTTCATCATTAGGCAAGGATATTTTGCAAGTTTGTTACAGATTAATGATGAAACAAAATCAGATCAGAAGGGATGAAATAAGGAAGAAGTTATTCAGTTACAGAGGATTGGATTTCAAGTGGACACCTGGCAATTGCATATCAGATCCGGGAATTCATTTCTTGCTATATCTTTCTTTCTTTCTTCATTTGTAGGGGTTCCAGTTTTTGCACTGAGAAACCATTCTTCAGCATTTCTTCTTGTATTGAACAGCATTTTAAGTTTTGCAGATAGTTCTTTTCTGTTGGGTGATCTATGAGTTATTTTTTGTACATTTCATGTATTTGATTTCAAGGAAAACAAATAAAGTGCAGCAAAAGTTTGAAGTTCAGTTTGAATCTTGTCTCCTGATTATGGCTCTGTTATTTCTTCTAATTTGTGATCAAAGAGCATGAATTAGGTTGCATTACATTTTGAAATGTATGTGGTTAAAATGTCTTGCTTATGGAACAAAGAACCATGTAATTGCTTGATATTTGTCACAGGGTTTGCAGATTTCATGATAGGATTTTTTGAGTATGAGATTCGTTCTATAGCAGATGTCTATTCACAAGGTGAAAGATAGATCAGGGATCTTGATGTAGAGATATGTCTAAGGATTCCAGGAGATGTATGGTTATGATTCATTTAATTGCCCAATAGATAAGGCACTGGTCAAAGATAGGATCATTAAGTTCTGTTGCTCATACTTGGGTCTTGTTGATATCAACATATTAAATCAATTTTCCCTTTTATGTTGAAAGCTATTCAATGTTAACCCACACTTAGCTTGCCAGTTTCATGAGTTATGTTCTTAGCTATTTCATGTTTGTGATTCCTGGTTGAGTGTAGAAGATTTAGGGGTTTTTTATCTGCTTCATAATAGATTCAGTGTATGCTTTGACAGCTGGTACCATATAAAGAATCTATAGGTCTACCCGCCTAGGTTTTGCAGAGCCTGAAGAAGAAGAAGGGTCATGCCTTATAGTTGGCCTGGTGTCTGAATGGATGTGTTGATAATGGGAGTTAGCTGCCCCTAGATGCATCTTGTTCTCATCAGGGTAATTGGAAATAGGTAACATTTTCAAACACCAACAAGATGCATAATAGAGAAATAGAAAGTTTTGAGTTGGTATTCTTATTTTTGTGATTTTCAGTTGTGAATATGTTTTTCTTTCCTATCTTCTCTCTAAAATCAAAACATATAATTTTAAGAAACCTCCAATGACATATTCATAGATGGATGAATTTATTGTTGAGTTTTTAGTTTCCAACTAAAGTTGTGTGGTTTTTAATTTGCTACAGAGAAATCAATTTCCCTAAATCATGAATGTGGATATCTACTATTTTGAGGGCCACAACAATAGATGGAAGTTTATTAAACTCTCTATGGTCTATTTCTAAGATCATGGAGGACTTATGTATTAGATATTTTGGTTGTGCTTTTGTTTTCCTATTTCTTTTATTTTTGCACACAACCACACATCAACCAGTCTCTGAATTTGGTTAATATGATTCATGTATTCAGCAATATGTTTATTCACTTAACTAAAATGTGACAAAGAAAAATTTATTGTATTTAGACTTCAATAAAAGTTGGGTGTGACTGGAAATGTCACATTCGATAGTTAACTCAACCCTTATTTATAAATCATGTATGTAGAATGGTAGTGTGTATTTAAATGTAGTTTGTTCCTAATTGAAAACCAGTTCATATTTGTTTTGGTATTTGGTTCTATATTTGAATGTGAGTAATTCTTGCAAATCAGGAGTAGTTGATTCAGTCTATGTTAAGTTGAGGCAGAAAATAAATATTTCTATGGAGATCAAGAAATTCCTATCGCATGTTAGTTTATAAATGGTTATTAAGGTTGTTAGTTGCATAACAATCTGAGACAAGTGAAATTGATCTTGGAAGGTTTATGTGCCCCTTGAAGAAATTCCATCTTGTGATTGATTTCCTCCTAAGTTTTCCAAGGTCAGGCTCTGCATCACTCCTCCCTTGGTTTCACTAATATTGCATAGCCAACTACTTTTTCCTTCTTCATATCTTTTAGGAACTCCTTCTCACTCATCAAAAGTGTATTGTATTCTGCCTTCTCCACTACATCTTCTTCTATCAAAGACTAAATCTTATAAGTTACTTCATCCTTCTTGAATGAGTACTTATTCTCCTTGCTATGTTGTACTACCTCAATGTCATATTTCCATGGTCTACCAAGCAATAGATGTCATACATCCATTGGTAGCACATCACAAAGTATCTTATCTTGATACTTTCCTATGGTTAACTCAACCCATACTTGCTCCTTAACTAATATGTTTTTGCATGTATTCAACCAGGTGACCTTATAGGGATATTCATGAGGTATCTTGTTGAGTTTCAACTTCTAGACTTCCTCTTCTAAAATGACATTATCAGTAGATCCTGGATTAATTATGACCCTACACACTTTTACTAATATCTTTCACTTGACCCTAAAAAGAGCCATCCTTTTTTTGTGCTCATCCTTGGTAGGTTCTTTGATTATATCCTCCTCAACATCATATTTTCACTTCTCTCTAAATCTACACTCATCTCAAGTGTTTAGAAAAATCCCCCTCTTGCACATATGTTATATTTTTCTCCCCTTGTGAAGATGATGGTTTGTGAGGAAACCTATAAGCTAGGTGACCCAATTATCCACATTTGTATCACTTCAAGGAAGAAAAGTGGGAACTTATTCCAAAACCATCTAAACTTCCTCTTCCACCATAGAGAAAATTCCTTCCTCTTCCATAACCACTTATGTTATTAGGTTCACATGTTTGTTCAATGAACTTGGAGTCTCCTTGGCCTCTATTCTCATTGCTTCTTCCACTAGAACCTTCTCTATGTCCACCTCTAGAGTCTCTGCCTCTCCCTCTACCCTTATTTTTTGAGTCTTGTTTATTTTTCTATTTTTCTTCCACTTTGATAGCCATATGATAACATATATGGAGGGTAATGTGTGTAAAGAGACTTACCTCTTCTTGTATACTCCACCTAAGACTATTTAGGTATATTGAAACATTAATGCTTTCACTTTCTTGCACTCTAGACCTAAGGCTTAGTTTTTGAAACTCCTCAATATAGGAAAACACTTGTAGGTCTCTTTATATAATATTTTGTCTCTTCTTGTGTAGTTGGATGTCATAATCCTTTGGTAGAAAATTTTCTTTTACCTTAGCCACCATAGTCTTCCAATTGACTGTTGGATTTTTGCCTTCCTTCTATTTCTTCCTAAAAGATCTTCCACCAAGTTAATTCTTGTCCTCTTAACCTTGATTTGGCTATCTTCACCTTTTGTGCCTCTACTATTCCATCACATTCAAAGTAATTTTCCATAACCTCAATCTATTCCATAATTAATTTTGTATCAATTCTTCTAGTAAAGATAGGAATGTCTACTAGTGCCTTGCCACTTAATTCCCTTAATGCTTTGAGAAAAGGTTCCTCTACTAATAGAGGGCCTAATTCTAGTTCTATTTTCTATTCTTCTTGATTCTTTCCCTTCTCCTTATCCACTTCTAACTTCTCTTTCATCTTGGTTGTAGTTTCAACAACTTCCTCTAGTTTTTCTTCATCTCTTCCATAACTTCCTCAAGAAGCATATTCTTCTCTTGTTGTTCTATCAAATCTCTTGCAACTCTGCATTTCTCACCATGGTGCTTTCTCCTATGGATTTACTTACCTTTGACATGAACTCTACACTACCCAAGCCTTTCAATGGCTTTGATACCACTTCGATGGGGAGTCCTAACTAACTTTTAAGAGCTCTTTAGCTCTTCCTAAGACTTGATCTTTGGTCTTGCTAGGGCACTTCTCATCACCCAACTCAAAGATCACTTCTAGGATCCCTATCTCCTTTAAAACTCTCCACCAACTTCAAACATCTACCATACCCCTAAATTCAACTATACACTCATGGGCTCAATTAGCCAATCTTCCCTCCAAACTTCTCTAGAGTTGGGAATAGGTGTCCTTACTATTCTTGACTTGTTTTAAATCCTTTTTATCCATTCTAATGGATCCTTTCTTAGGTTTTCAATTGAGTCCTAAGTTTCAAGGGTTTAGGCCTTGTAGCCTTCCCCCCCCTAATTTGGCCTCCTCAAACCTAATTTCTTGGAATAGTTTTAAATTCCTCCAAACAAACCCCCAACTTGGTTATGGATTATCTCTAAGATCTTTCTATGCTTCAATATTTCCTAGGTCTTAGCCTCCCAAAGTGTCTGTACATAGGAATATCACCAAAACCCTTTTTTTTAGGGTTTCAAGGGAATGTGACTCTATCTAACATCTTTTCTCTCAAAAAGTGCCTCAATGGAATCCTCTACAATCCTCCTTGCATGCCCATGTCTAGGACACATGCCCCTTCACTTATACACTTCTTTATTGGCACATCCAATCCATTAAGCAAGGCCTCTTGCTCTTGTTCTATACAAGCACCCAACCAGAATGCCTCTACACTCGCCTAGGACTTGTTAGTAAAAAGTAAATTGAGCCCACAATAGTGGGTTACACTTTTTTACCTAAACTGACACTGAACTCTGAATTTTTAAGAAAACGTTCACTTTCAAATGCAAATTCCCATTTAATAGTTAGGAATTTGAAGATGAAGTAAACTAGAGTCTTTTAGGATTTTGTGTCTAGATTCTATATATATATATATATAATTGAATTTATTGAATTATTTTTTCTCCTACGAAAATTGGTATGATATCAAAAACCTGATTTTTAAAGAATGACATTGTTTTTGACACAAAACTTTTTTTCTATAGTAGATATCAATGTGATTCTTTCAAATTTAGTTTTTTTAACATCCATACCTAAATCGTAGAGTTGGTCTTATATCTTTATCGTTAGTATTTCATATTTTATTGTAGTTTAAAGTTGGCATAGCACTAATTTAGACATACATGGCTTTTGACACATGTAACTTATTATATATTTACCCAATTTTTAAAAAGAAAAATTTGATTGAAAGGTGACTCAAATACAGAGACTGTACTTATTTTTCAAAATTTTTATTTTTATATTTACTATTTTTCCATGAACATCGAATATCTTAGTTTATTTTTTATAATAAACTATATTTAATTCATGTTAAAAAATATATACCTAAACATTTTGAAAATCACCAAATTCATAATCATTAGAAAGCTAGTTCAGAGTACTTCAATCATGTACAATTTTAGGTCTTCAGTGCTCCATTTGAACCTGGTAATTCAACTTCGAAGAAAGGAAATCATTGAAAAAACTTCAAACTATTCATGTGGGCTTCTATCTAGCTAGTTTCAATAGAAACTTTGTTTCTATCAAAACTATTTTGAAAACTTTCAGTAGAAACTAAATGTCTTAGTTTCTATCGAAACTATTCATGGTTTACACGAGCGGTTAGCAAACCACTTTCATAGTTTCAATCAAAACTATCAAGCTAGTTTCTATCAAAACTATGAAAGTAGGATAACCCAATAGCTCCCCTACAAACCATGACTCCAAATTCCATATCTACACTATATATAGAGTCCCCTACTTGATTCCAAGAGGTCATGGAATCTCAGCCATAGGAATTCAAGTGGGGCACATATTTACAAGAGCTTTGAATGAGAGAGTAAATCAACAAAACACAAGAAAGTAACAAAATGATAACCAACCATACAAAAAAAAAAAAAACCAATGACATAGTAGGTAAGTACAGAACATAATATGAAGTTTCAATGCATTAGCTTAGTCCTTTTAATCCATAAATGGCTAGATGAAGGCTTTGCTACCCAATTACTATCAGTTCTTTCTCATTCTGATCCTCAATCTCTACAATCTCATTCCCCACTATTAGGTTAGGATTTTTCTCACCTTATATATCCCATTCCCACATTTTTGGACCCTTATGTTGGGCTTATAACACTATTAAGGAAATTTCCTATTTTTTAGGAAAAGTTATCATGAGCAACTTTTGCAACTTTTTGCTCATTGAGATTTTTCCTCTCCTAACTCACATATCTCAATCCAAAAAAAACTCCTTGGATAGCAAAACACTTAAAAACATCAAAAAAACAAGTGCCACTCCATTTTGGGATTTTGGTCAAACTTTGAACTTTTTGTTGACTTTTCTAGGACTTGGACTCTAGAGTCTAATTGAACATACAAATCACAAACTCTAAGCATCCTTAACTCAACACACACACTAAGTAAACATTGGGAATTTATTATTAGTCCTTATTATCTTGGTGGTTGGCTACAACCATCTACAATCCAAAAAATGCACTCGAATCTAAGAAAGACTCTAATGTGTTTTTACACCATCACCTTATGACACAGATGGTTTCATTAAATAAGACATGCATAAATTAAGGTGATTGAAGAGGCTTTAGGAAGCCAAGTGTTGATTTTGTCATAAATTCCCAATTTCAAGCTACTAGGATAAGGAGCATAAATACAAATGAAGTATATGCAAAACTTCATATTGAACCCCAAAACCTTGGAAAATATTGTATGATAATCCTAATTAAAGGAATATGCATTCAATAATTTTCTTGGAATGTATAAGTATAAAAGGCCCAATACCTCCTCAATAGGCACTAATAATGAGGGCTCATCAATTAGCTTATCTCCAATCACTTACATGATGATTTTAAGGTTCCTAAACCTTGTCTTCCACCTAAAAACACATCTCCATCATATAAATAAGCCCTCCTTAAGGCATATCCTCTATGACTATATGCTAGCCTTCATTCTAGTGTATCCAAATATAGAAACATTATAGAATACAAATACATCCACTCCATTTCTTGCATATACTAAATTAATAAGGTATCATACATTTTATAATACTTTCATTTGATAGTATAGGATGATCATTCAAGGAATGGGTCCAGCTATTATGCAAAAACTCAATATTAGTGTATTGGAAAACCCTCTAAAATAGAACTAATTAGAACAATGAGGTAAAATGGATAGAGGAATGATCAAAATAACATCTATGAATGATTAGAAATGTTTTCAAAACATGTTCCTTTCAAATATTGTTAAGAAAAAAAAAAATTTGCAGGAAGACAAAATCTCACATTCTTATGTAGTGGAAAGATGCTAATTGGAGCATATTTCAACTCATTCATTGTGGGACCTCTCTGTTAGCTCCATTAGGTCCCCAAAATGTACTAAGTCAATCCAAAGAGAAATTTTTCAAGGGAGATATCTTTGACCTTGTGATGGTTATCAAAATTTTGTGAAGTGCGAGAGAAAGGTGGTCCCAAGGTATAAGTGCATGTAGCTCTATCTTTTGATGCTCCATTCGATTAGGTTTTGGAGAACATAATTCACTTGAAACAAAATCTTTCATTTTTGTGAATTCGAAAGTTGTTAAATGGAGCATCTCTCAATCCATTCATCATGGGACCATTATGTTAGTTGTGTTAAGTCCAATTGGCTAGCTAAACACTAGGGGACATATCATTTCACTCACTGAGCATAGAGAATTCTTTCACACATGTCATACCTAGGTGTCCCTAAGGTGAAGTAAATATATCCAAATAACCATTTTTGAAGGGAAATTCCATTGACTTCATGGTGGTTATCGAAGTTCTACCAAGTGCCCAATGAAGGTGCTCCTAAGGTCTAAGCATGTGTAGCTCCATTTTTTGATGCTATATGCAGATTGGTTTTGGACAACATGTTTCACTTCATACAAAATTGTACATTTTTTTTTTGTAGTGGAAAAATGCTAAATAAAGCATCTTTCAATATATTCATTAGAATATTCTGCTAGCTTCATTAAAACTGATTGGCCAGGTAAACGCTTGGGGACATCTTGTTTCACTCACTGACCATCAATAATTCTTTTGTGCATATCCTACTCAGGTGTCCCCAAGATGCACTTATTAAAAAATAACTTTTAAGATAAATCAACCATTTCAGATTTTTTAAAGCTTAATCAATACTTTCTTAGTGAAATGATATAATTTCTTATTAATCACTTAGTTGAATTACACTATTTCTCAAGACTTATCAACCTTATTCTAAATATTTGAAATAACAATGTGCAATGAAAATATAGTTTTGTTGATTTTAAACACTTGAACTCTTTTCATAAATTTATATTCAACTTGTGTTGATAATCACACCATTTACCAAATCTAAATAAATATTCTTAGTGACATGGTAGAGGATTATTTATCCCTTATCATTATTGAGGTGTTTGTCATGCCCAAACTAGGAGGGCAAAAACACACACAACTTTTTTTTTTTGAATTAAAAATAACTAATAATTAAACGTGCTCTAAGTTTGATATGATTGAGGTAGAAGTTTTAGTATAGGTTCTCTACATTACGTCTTTAAGATTAAAAACATGAGAACGATCACATCGTTCAGATTGTTAAAACTTTGTTACAAGTTTGATATCGACAACCTATGATATTACATTAATTTGCAATGATATGCAATCAAAATTACTTACATAACAATGTACTTGAATTCAGAATTAAAATTACTTGCTTTAATGAATCAATCAAACCTACATTAAAGCTTACTTAAATAGCCAATTAATCGATAAATTTAAACTATTCAATGGCTAAGGCAGTTATACTTTATTTAAATTAAAACTAAATAAATTAGTATTTATAAAATTAACTCCTAACTAAGTAACTAAAAATTATTAACAATTACAACAAAAGTCCTTGAGAAAAACATAAAATATCTTTAAACTTTATTAAATCAACTAATAATACTATAACGATTCAAGGTTTCATTCTAAACTAACTATATAACTAAGTGGTCATAAATTAACTTCATACGTAATGCTAACTTAAGACTTGATTTAAGCATATTTCTCTTTACAACTTTAAACTAAAACAACATAAAGAAACAACCATCTAATAAATACTAAATTATCTAAATCTATACTAAAACATATTCTAAAATGCTAACTACAATTATAAAATACATATATAAAATAATATGTATAAAATGATATTAATAAAAGAGCTAAAACCAAAGAATTAAATAAACTAATCTACACCTAAACACAATTAACTCTACCCTACTAACTCTAGTCTATCCTAATCCCAACTATCCTACCCTAACCACTAATCATAACACTAGCTCATGAGACAGGTCGATTTGACCCCTCCCTTCACCTCACCCTAGGCCCCACGCAACCCCAAGCCTGCACATCAGGAAGAAGGTACGCAGAGGGGATGAGGTCTGAAGTTTTTAAACAATCATCACTAGAACATTAATACTACTCCCAAGCTAGGCCAGCGTCCAAATATTAATGTCATGTGTTGACATTGATCTCTCCTCCCAACGTTTCCACGTAGCCCAAGGAAGGGGAACGCAATCCCAAGGGTGGGTACGTGATCATAGATGAGCAAGGGGATTTCTAGGAAATTAAAGTGACCACCTCCATACCCTTTTCAACATAAAAGCCACCAACCCAAACTGGCCGCTAGGATTGGAGAAGGATGGGGATGGGACAAGGTGGCAGGGTGACGTCACCCACCCATCCCATCCACTATGACATGAGGCAGACACTAAAGACCTTAGAAAGGCAAGCTTAAAATGACCTGCAAGGCCAAGGAGAGCAATAAGTTCATAAAGTTTTATAGGTGTAGAGGAGATATTTAGATATTAAGTTATTAGTGTAATGATTATTTAGTTAATCATAATCTTTCTTTTTGATTATAAATTTTGAAAATTTAATATGAAACAAGGGATCCAAAGGGGAATATTCTTTGTTCAATAAAGAGAGTAGATTACTTCCCCATACAATTTCCAGCATCCTGTAAGTGGGTATTTGATAATTTGTCTTCTCTTTCTCTCTTGAAACTCATTGCATAGTTCTTTGCAGCTATATTACAGCAATAGGTGTATACATTCTCTTATAAATTTCAACTCTATTATTTCCATGAACCTCAAATGCCATGCATTTTCAATGAATCCACATTTCATGAAATAACCGTCTACACATTCATTTAACTATCTAATAAACTGATGGATCAACATTGGAACAACAAGATGACTAAACTAGTCTTAAGGCAATTGAGAGAATAAGAGATCAAAATGATAATGCTCCATTCCTTTTGAAGTGAGTATCAAAATACACAAAGTTATTTCTCTATCATGTTTCAATTTTAGCTTGGATCTCTTGACATAATTCTTCCTACATGTTCTTGCAAATTTATTTTCAACACAATCAACCATGAACTAAATCATTTCAAACTTGATAAAGACACCATACATTTACATGGATTAGCAACATCTCTCTCTACAGTCCATATGAATAGAGGCATCACCACACATCACAAATTGAATCATGTATAATTGAACATCATTGCTACATCTTATCTTTGATACACATTCATATGACAACATAGAATACAAAATTTTTAGGAGAAGTAAATTTACTCAATCACTTATTTTATTATCAACTTGATTCAAGGCTCAGCCGGGAAAGAATCAAGAAGAAAACCTGGCTTCGTTTCCATATATAATAAGGTTTAAAAAATACAATTTACAATAGGATATCAATCCCAATTTTCAATAATTTTATCAAATTTTCTTCATGATCAAATCAAGGAGTTTGTAATGTCTTCTAAATCTCATTTCAAGAACCATGGAAGAAACCAATAACTGATCGAGTGACAACCAAGAAGAACCAAAAGAACAACAAGCATGAAAAATCATACATGGTTTACACAATAAGATTCACAATGAATCAAGACTAGGGAGAGGTGGATTCTTCCAACTAGAGAAGTCAAGCACAATACCAATTCAGATGCCCAATCGGGGCCAATAACCAAGAACTTTTGTTCTTCCATTTTAACTTGCCATACTCATACCAGGTTTGTGTTGACGGGTAGGGGCCCATAACACCCTACCCTTTATCCCTCTTCTCATCCTGAGAAGAGACTCTACACAGGTTGGAGTCCAACTAAACAGTCCTCTCCCAAAATTGGTCACTTCTGCCCTCTCCTAGGGTGAGTACTACCAAAACACCCATGCAAGGAAACTCAAAATTTCAAACATAAACAAGAAAGGAAAATAACCAAAATAAAAAGGTTTACAAATCTTCCCAACATATCCACAACCATACAATAGTAAAACAACAACAAGGTAACAAGAACATGAAACAAAACATAAAAACTGAATAAGGGAGATGGGAGTTTCCTACCTTCTCAAAGAGGTAATGGCAATGAAAAAATTTGAGTAGAGTATCCCTCCTTCCTTCAAGCTTCAAGAAATCTTCTCTAAATGTAGAGATTGGGTAACCAAACCACTAGACCAAGGAAGGCCTCTAAATAAGCCTCCAACTCAACCACCCAAAAAGGAGCAATAACTATTTCCATCCAATAGCCACTCTAGAAACTCCTAACTCAACCTACACCATGGTTAAACCCTAAAAGGAGGTCCATCTAGGAATAAAATAGGTCCATCTAACAACTCTAACTAGCAAATTAAGCATGTAACATTTTACGAGTGTCAAGCGACACTGAAAGAACATAATTACGAACAACAGGGTTTCCAAATTTTAGCACATGTAGATCAGTTTTGTTCCTCCGTAGGGTTTCTCGGCTAAATATCTGCACACTCATTGCACACATCAGCAGTCTCAAAAATCACATGTACATATATACGTATCAGAAATTTACATAATTTGAAACATACATAAATCAGGGTTTTCTTGCATCCTACTTATATCCTTAATCATAAAGATTCCAACTCAATGTGTTAATCCCACATTTTACTGATGTCCATCAACATACATATACATGAACATTAAATGACAATCATCAAATATATCTGGAAATAACATCACACAACATGAAATAATAAAATATGTTCTAAGCATCAGATAATGTCTCGACATCTTGAGTCGCGGATAACAAAATAAGAGTAATGTATCACTATGCTACGATGGGTCGGGGGTGAGGCCTCACAGTGTTAGCATGTGGTACAAGATAGGTTCCCCATATGATATTTTGTAGTCCAAGTAAAGGAAAAAAGATTTATAACCATGCTATGATGTTTATATATGGTACAATGTTTATAATGATATTGAACTTGTTATTTTAATTAAATTTTCCTTCCATGAACAAAAAAATATATAAGAATTTTAGGAATACAAGTCCTTAATGAAGTGTGTAGAATGTCTTAGGCATTGAAGATACAAATAAGCATCATTCTATATAAAAAAAATTTGGCATAGATTTAAAGTGTCATGATTTTTGTAGCCACTTTCCATTCCCACACGATGTGATTAGCACTAATTTTTGAAATGTCTATGTTGAGGGTGTCTTGGTAAGATCCAAATGGACCAACTAGTCATAGAGTTGGATATTAACGTTACAATTGGATTATTAACATTCATAAAACCATTCACACGTGAAAAAATATAGAACATTTGAGAAAGCCATACATCCAAGCCATTCATGTATCACTAGACACAAATTTCAAAAAAAATCAAACTAAAGTTATTGAAATTTGATAACTTTTATCTCTAAATGTACAAACATTCCCATAGGTCTAACACAATATGCATTATGAAATTTCTTGATTTTCCAAAATATTGTTAGAAATGTTTAGAATAACTAATAGGGGGGGAGGGGTGGATTAGTTACTCAAGATTCATAAGTACCATTTGAACAATTAAACATCAAAACATTCATTGCTATGCTTATCTTATTGTTGCTCGGTCTCTACTGTATCGATAAACAAAATTATTGTCCTAAATATAACAAACTTTACTCAAGGTAATTTTCATCAAATGTAGAATCATATAAAAAATTCAATACAATTTTGATAGTAGGATATTACATGGAAACTTAATTTGGGAAAAACCACAAGCAACATGTCACCACTTTTTCACTCTTTCAAAGCAAACTCTATTAGGAGCCAACCCTATTAAAGATTATAATACAAACTATTAAATGTGACTTGGTTAGAGGATTTAATCACACTAGCAGGAGTTGTTTGTTTAGAGGACTTTGATCATTTCTTTTAGAATATCACCTTGTTAATGGATTTAAATAGGTTGTCAAGTCCTTCAAATGAATATTAGGTCAAACTTTGATTAGAAGGATATCAATAAAAAAATATTTAAAATTATTAGAAACAAAATAATAATGTTTTGCTCTATAAGATTACAACTCACTTTTTTATGTTCAGATCACAGTTCAGTTCATATGTTGATTCACTGATATGTTCCTTTGTCAAACATATTAATTAACTTGCTTGGAAGCTCTTCAAGTAGTCATCCTCCTTCACATCAAAGCTTAAGCCTTCAACTCAAATTTACTTATCAGCATCAATAGGATATGTGCAAGTGATTCCTTTTGCTTCTTCCTCATACTCACACTTGTTTTCACCCTTGTGCATCTCTATTCCACTTTTCCATATGTGCATACTATCCAAAGTTTATCTCTTTACCTCCTTAAATAGATAATTCTTTCTTTTTCATTTTCCATAATCACCATTAATCTTAGGGTTAACAACGTGGTCTATCAGATTCATTTTATCTATCCACCTTCTTGACCATTCTCTAGAAACTTCTCTAGAACCCATCTATTAGGTATTTACCTAATCTTCTCCTTGAATTTAATGATACAACTCATCAATATTATCTTCAACATGGTTTACATATAACAAGAAATCCATTGAGTTGGTTGAAAAGCACAATTCATCAAACATATTCAAAATATTGTCACTCAACATTCACTAGGATCTGACACTTAGTCATCACTAATCACTCAATTTCTATAGAACTTATTGGTTCAGCGTCAACTAACTTTGTTGGTTGATAATATTTCTCGGTCAACACTAGATCTTCTTGACACTAGCATCACTTGACATTCCTTAATCTTTTACTCTATTACTTAGCTTAGCTTTACATTCTTGATATAAACAATCACTTTTTTCCTATTAAAGTCTAACTAATGAAATGTCCATTGTAGCTTCCTTTCTATAACTAAACCTTTCCTCTAGGTTCTTTTTTTATGAGCAATCTTTGAAATTCTCTTCATCACTCATATAGATATGACATTTAGATCAAATAGAAATATGTCTCACCAGTGGATTTGACATCAAAGACAAAACAATAATTGTTCCAATTGTAAGTTTCCAAGAATCTTCTTGTTTGGCATTAATGACAACACCTCAATATCTTAACACCTCAATGTATCTTAAGATTCATATCTTTACAAAAATCTCCCTCTTTTTTACTATGCAAAAAATTGTTGCACTATCATGAGTGATCAATACCCTTAGTTTCATTCTGATTCTCATCTCTGCAAGTTCAGAAACTCCCTCTATCATATCTCCCTCTTTGGTACATCTCTCCCTCACTAGTAAATGTATCTCTCCTCTTTTTTAGCTTTATATATCTCTCCCACTTTGACAACAATTCCAAAGAGACTTTTAGTATTCGTGACTTTAATCACTTCATACATCTATTTTATGTAGATATTTGCATGTCTTAGTGAATTCTCTATTTTCTATCTATGACTGATCTATTATATTGATCTTGACTATCTACCTTAAGCATCTCCAAAAGTAGAATTGTTTGTATCAATGTGTAGGATATTATAAGTAGCACATTTGATGTAGTGTACCTCTTCTCCTTAAGTAGATTTACATAGGATAATTACCCCTAATTTATCTCTAAGATATTCATGAGCATCTTTAGGTTAGGCATTAGTGAATATGTCACCAATTTTTTCTTTTTTGTGTACATATTCTAACTTCACTTCTTTGTCTTGAAGTAGTCCTCTCAAGTAATGATATGTGGTAGAAATGTGCTTTGTTTTTGTGTAAATCACTAGATTCTTTGAAATTTTAATAGCACTTATGTTATCACAATAGATAACCACCAAATTGGTAATCTCTTCTTTCATTTCTTTCACTAAATGCTTGATCAGCATAATTTTTGAACAATTCACTACAAATGCCATATACTCGGCTTTAGCTATTGATTGGGAAATATAATTATGTTTCTTTCTTGTCCATGACAACAATCTCTTTCATAGAAAGAATGCACCTCCACTAGTTCTTTTTCTGTCATCAATATTTCCTACCAAATTAGAGTTAGTGAATACCTTCAATTCAAATCTATCACTTCTCTTGTAATACAATCTATAGTCTTCTATACCTTTTAGATATCTCAATATCCTTTTAACTGCCATCATGTGATTTTCTTTAGAATTTTATGAAAATCTATCAACTATCCTAACTACTAATGCAATATCAGGTCTACTATGAATAAAAACTTTGCAATTTTCCAATCAAGATTCTTTATAATGCTTGGTTCACTTCAGTAGATCCATAATTCTTAGATAACTTATGTCTCATAGATATAGGTGTACTCTAGTCTTGAATATTTCATTCCAAAAGGTTTTAGTATCTCCTTGATGTATTTGGACTGAGTAATGAAAATACTAAACTCCATTTGATATACTTTTAATCCAACAAAGAATTTGATTTCACAAAACATAAACATTTCAAATTCCTTCTTTGTTTCATCAGAAAATGATTTGCATAATGCTTCTTTTCCTCCAAATATAATGTCATCAACAATGATTTTAGATAGCAGTACTTCATTATTTTTACTAGTCTTCAAATATAGATTTTTGTTATCATTTGTCTTTTGAAAACCAATCTTCAACAAATAATTATGCAATCATTCATACCATGCTGTTAGGGCTTGTCTCAATCCATAAAGAGCTTTTTTTAGTTTTCATATCATATTATTCTTGTTAGGATCTACAAATCCTTTAGGTTATTCAATGTATAATTCTTTTTCAAGTATATCATTTAGAAATGAAGATTTAGGACATCCACCCAATATACCTTTAAATTCTTGTAGGATAAATATATGAGCAGGTTATGACTCCTTCACATCTTTCCATAGGAGAAAAAGTTTCTCCATAGTTAATTCCTTCTTCCTAGGCATATCCCTTGCATACGAGTCTTTCCTTGTTCCTTGTAACTTTACCATTTTCATTGAGTTTATTCCTGAAAAACCCATTTTCTTCCAATAATATTTTTCTCTTTTGGTCTTGGTATTAAGCTTCAATTATTGTTCTTCTCAATCTATTAAATTTCCTCATTCATTATCTGAATCTAATCTTAATTATCTAGAGAATCCTTTACTATTTTGGGCTCAAATTCACAAAGTAGACATGTATCATCTTTTAGTCTTTTTCTTGTCATAACACTTGCTTCAACATCACCGATGAATTATTTAGGTTTTTGATGTCTTCTTACAAATTTGGCTAGCATAGGTGGTTTCCTTCTCTATTCTTCAACATATTCATCATGAATTTCAAGCTTATTTTCTCTTTCTTGTTCGGTTCTAGTCTAATTTTTGCATACTCAACATTCTCTCTGATTGTCAACATTGTCTGTCTATGACTCAACATCTTCTATCTATTTCTAGACATCCACTATCTATAGCTTGACAATTTGTTATTGCACTTCATCATTTCCTATCTGCTAGAAACCTGCCCCTTGGTTTGCTTGTCCATTTGGAGTGTTGGGAGCATTATCATCCACATAGTCGAATGTACTATAATCTCTAGGTTCTTTATTTCATGTTTATCCACTTCTTTTGTAAATTCATCTACTTTTACATTTGCACTTTTCACAACTTTGTTAGTATTAGAATTTAAACACATGTAAGGTTTACTCTTGGTGGAATATCCTCTAAACATACCTTCATCACTCTTTGCATCAAGTTTTCCATTCCTATTATCTTTGATTATTTAGCATTTATTTCCAAATATTTTGAAATATTTCACATTAGCAACATATACATACCATAGTTCAAAGGGTGTAGCATGTATACCTTTATTGACTTGTACTCTATTTAGGGTATAGATAATAGTACTAACAACTTGTCTCCAATACTTCTTTGATACATTCTTCTCCATCATAAATGTTCTTGCACAATCCATTATTGATATATTTCTCCTTTTAGCTATCCCATTTTGAGGAGGAGTCCTTGGTGCTGACATCTATATTTTGATTCCTTTATCATTGAAGAATGTATTAAACTCATTGGAAATGAATTCTCCACCTCTTTCATATCTCAAACACTTTAGACTATTTACCATTTCTTTTTTAGCTCTAGTTGAATACCACTTAAATAACTAAAAAAAATCAAATTTAGCATTAAGAAACATCATAGTCATCATCCTAGAATAGTCATCAACAAATAGAATGAAATGTTTATCTCCACAATAGCTTTGAATATCAATAGGTCCACATAGGTTAGTATGAACCAATTCCAAAATATCACTAGAAGTGCATGTTTTTCTCTTGAAACTAGACTTGGTCATTTTTACCAACTAACATTGTTTACGATTTGCATTGTTAGACTTCTTCAATTTAGGCAACCCTCTTACTTTCTTGATTTTACTAATGTTTATTAAATTGTCAAAATCCACATGATATAACATCTTGTTCCATAACCAAACATCTTCTTGTTGTGCAAACAAACATGTCTCGTTAGATAAATCTAGGTAGAACAAGTTACCTCTTGTGTGATCACCATTTCCAATTAGCATCCCATCAACATCATATATCTTGGCCTTTTTGAGATGGAATTCAACTGTATAACATGATCTATTTAGCTGTGAAGCACTAAACAAATTATACTTATGTCCTTCAACCCAGTAAACATTGTTACATTTCATCTTGTCAGTCCATTGAATAGTACCTTTACCTTTTACAACACATGGAATGTCATTAAAAAATTTAATGCATCCATCTTTGTATAGACCAACATCCTAAAATTTATCTTTGTCACTAGTCATATGATTAAAGTAACCACTATCAATTATCCATATATCACTCTTATTCACATTTCAGATTAATGTAGTTTCCTCATCTTCATCAGAATGTTCTTTCATAGAAACATATATAACTTCATCATCACTACTTTAAGATTCAATTTGATTTTCTTCTTCAGAAATATAACAAGATTTCTTACCTTTTTCATCCTTGTTTCTCTTGTAGCCTTAGTCATCTCTTCTTCCTTTTTACTTACTTTTCTTTCTTCATCCTTATCTTCTCTATTAGGACATCTAGTAGCAAAATGACCAATCTTGTTCTATGAAAAGAAAAGGTAGTTTACCTTTATATTTACCTCTCCATCTTCCAAATATTTTTGCAATAAGGGCTTCAAGTTCATCAAGCTCATCATCAGAACCATCACTGTCACTCTTCACATGTTTTCCTTTCATTTTGCTAAGAACCTATTGTGACTCAAATGCATATTCAATAGTAGAAGGTGTATAGTTATCAAAGTTAGACATCTCAAAAGTAGTAAGTCTACCAATTACAACTTCTAAGGTAAGAGTGTTACTTGGTGTGTATCTCATTTCTTGGATTGCCCATACTCTAATGGCAGATATAGCAAGTAGACTCCTTGTTAGAGTAAAGGGTTAATTTTATTTAATTTAATAAATTACCTTTATTCCCTTCTTAATATTTTCCTTTATGAACTTGCATTTCCATTTAATAATTAATTAGTAATTATTAAATGTCATTTTACCTCTTAGGATTTCCCTTTTATGCTTTTGATCTTCTTCTATAAGGATTGATCAATTGTAAATTTCATCTTATCTTTTTAGTCTTATAATATATTTTTCATACTCATAGAGAAAAACCCTTGCCTCTTCTTTGTCTTTTATTCTCTATGATAGGTTGTTGCATGTATGTGTTGTTTTGGTTTTGTGAATTTGTATATCTCAAATCATACATGGTATCAAAGCCTGACCTACTATATCTTATTCTTATTTGGAGAAAAAGAAGAATGAGGGTTTGATAGAATAAGTATAGCTATATTCGAGTATTTTCTATGAAAATAAGGGGTTCTCTAACTTTTGGAGAATGTTGAGGCCAAAAAAACCTAATGGTTGGCTTTAGAAGATGTCAAAGCCCCTATTTTCATATAAAATTTGTTAGTTTTGGACAATGTTGACTGGGGATGCCAAAATAATTTGCAAACCAGGCTTGTACAACCTCTTGCATGCCAATCAAGATGAAAAAATATTTTTTTTGAAAAAAAATTCATATTTTTCTTAACACATGGATAGGGCACCACCCCCATGCCACTACCATGTCACTGACACTCCACTAAAGTTGATGTTTTCTATCCATGCATTACAACACCTACCTTGGCCCATACACTGCTTCGACACCATCACACATGAATTGGTCCACATATTTCTCCACATATTTCTTCATCATCATTGTTTACCGTATGCCCCCAATGCCTCACATGAAATCCCTTTCCCAACTTGTGATTACTTGGGGGATTGGGAGCTAGAGCTTTAAACCCTCTTTCAATTTTTAAGGGTTATAATTTTTTTCTCACCTTCTAGAGTACCTGGTATTATTTTGACTCTAAATTGAGCATACAAAGATATTTTTTTGGATTCGACAATAACACCAAAAAGATGATTATGAGGTAGAGACTTTGCTGTAGACATTACTATGAAATTTTTTCAATTTTTTTACCCTTTTTTTTCTTTGTCAAAGTTAGATGATGTTTTCTATCTTCTTTATTTTCCTATTTGAAAGAAGCACTATAAATCTCTTATCATGTACTATATTAATTCTCTTTTATTCATTAGTATTTCTCATGGTATATGTAATTCTCAAACTAATGTTATTTTTTTCTCTTTTCTTGTATACACATTCCTTCTTATGGTTGGGGTTTAGTTTTTGCATTGTGGGGGGTGTTTTGTATTATATTTTCTATTATTTACATCAGCGAACCATAAGTTTTTCAGAAACCAATACAATACCTTCTAAAAAAAATGGTCGAGACCTCTTCTTATCTAGAACTTTTGACCCCTAATAACTATCAGACATGGAAGACTTTGATCACATGGCATCTTTGGTCAAAAGGGTTGTTGTCTTATGTAGACATAGTGCAAAAATTTTTATAGAGGCCTTTTGAGGTCATACAACATAGGAACAAGTTAGATTAGGAAATGGGGTTGATTTCTTTATAGGTATTTGACAGTTTATAGTTTCAGCTTGATGAGTGCAATACCCCTCTAGCTATGTGGACCAATCTTGATGGCTTGTTTGTTATAGTGAATGAGTTTAGATTTAGATTGAGGCATAACTTACCTCTCTTGTAACAAATTATTTTCCTTCCATTGAGGAATTCTTGATGAAGTTCAACCAATAAAGATCTTTATTGCAAGGCTATGGGAAAATCAAGTCTGACACTTATTGCATTTACCTACTTTTTTCTAAGCTTCATGGAAACTATTAGATTTTTGCTTCTACCTTCTATTCCATCAAGGATTCTTTAGGTACTAGATTTACCATGCCATCCTTTGAGGTTTTTTGTGATCATTTTACTCAAGAGAAAGCTAATCTTTCTTAGTTAGAGTCTCTCACAGGCTCACAACCTTATGCATTGATAGGTTGACCATCTTTTGGTATAGAGGGGAAGAAACATAAGTTACATCCTATAGAGTCTCAAGATTGATTCTAGACTTCACATCACATCAAACCCACCTACTCCTAAGGGAGATAAACCAAAGCTGGAAAGATTGAAGTGTTCTTATTGTAATAAGCCTAATCATGATGAGTCATATTGCTATGAGAAGAAGTTAGATGGCTATGCCAAATATGTTTTAGATTTGACAACTCTCCTTCAGAAGAGAAACATAGATATTCCTTCTACTTCTCAAAAATCATCATTGTCATCAATTTGGTTAGATGCTAAAGATATAAGAAAGGCCCATGCACTATGTGTAACTACTACTCCACACTCTTCTAGATGGTTACTAGATTTAGATGCTTTACAACATATGACATCTTCTCAAGATTTGTTCTTTTATTTTGAGGCTTCTCCTACTCCACATTTTTTGATGGGGAACAACACTATTATGACTATTTGTGGGAAAGGTTATATTTGTTGGAATATTTCTAGGTAGACATGAGTTAGTGCTATCATTTTTGGAAACATGTATATTTTGGTATTTCATTGTGAAACCAAAGATAGAAAATTATCTGAGTATTGGATAGTTTGTGGCACACAAATATTGTTTTGGTATGTATAGATGATAGAGTCCAAGTTGGGACATGCATAGTTGAGGAGCGATAGTTGGCAATGCCATGGTGACATATGTTAGTGCACTAAACTATACTAACTATACATAATTAGTTACAGAGGAATTACCACTATAGGTAATTAACAAAGCATAATAGAGAACAATAAAAAAATGATATGTAAAACTTAAAGAATTATTTTTGTAACAAAATAATTACTTAACTATGATGGGATGACATCCTAGATATTAACCCTGAGTTAATTTTGTAATTAGCCAAACGTGTGGAAGTATCAAGGATGACTTATTAGAAAATTTGATAAATTGCAAGGTATAAGTAAAGATCATATCTTGTGCAACCAAGAGTGAATCATGATGGCATGTGAACTATTGAGAAGGAATGTATATATGATATGAAAGCCTTGTGTAATGCAGAATCTAGTGTATGATTAGATGAATTGTGAACTATATCAATAAGACAATAATATATGTGTATCTACTTTTGTAAAGAAGCTTAATTGAATATTGCATATTAGGGTAGTGGGCTAGTCTTGCATACACTATGATTGTAGTACCAACTTAAAACACAATTGAAGCAACTCCTAACAAGGCCTAGTCTTCTAACAAGGACTCAAGACACTATATGTACTTAATATTCTCCTAGTTCAAGGTCAATATCCTTAACCATATTCTTTTGTTTAGTGGATTATTTAGTGGGTGCTATCCCCACTAAGGTTTTCCCTTGGCCAAGGTTTACCTAGTTAACAAATAATGGTATTATGATTTTTGTTTGTGTTTCGTTATAGTTACTATTCATTATTATTGGTTTACTTTCTTATGCATGTTGCAAAGTAATTAATAATATCCAGTTGTGGAAAAACATTTGTAGAGAATGATTCACCCCCAACTTAGTATTATCTATATCTAACAATTGGTATCAAAGCATAGTTACTTAGAAGAGGCTTAAAATTGTGAGTAAGATCCCTATGACTGTGTAAAAATTAAAGAGAAATCTTGAAAAAGCTCTTGAGAAAATTGATCTTCTTATAAAATAAAGAGACAACATAAAAGATAAGTATGAAGATGCAAAATATTATATGGTTAAACTGAAAGATGAGATTGATCATTTGAAATCTAAGAAGGAATCAAAAGAGAAGACTAGTGAAAATTATGAAGAAGGATCCCTCATGAAAGACAATGAGATCTTGGAACATGAGCTGAAAATTGTTGAAGTTGAGTCTTAAGAAGGATGACAACAAGACTGAATCATATCTGAAATCCAAGAATGCAAACCTAAGATACTATCTAACTCATGTAACATTGGAATTAGATTCTATGAGAACAAATTATATAGAATAATAAAAATATAATACCATTGTGAAAGGAGAACTAATAGAAGATAAAAAAAGGTTAGAGAAGTTTTATTCCAGTAGTGAGAAAATTAATGAACAATTACTTTTTCAAAGATCTTCTTATAATTAGATAGGTCTTGGATATCTTATTGGAGAGAAATCATCGAAGAAAATGAAAGCTATGAAGGAACTAGATCCAATTGTTGAAGACCCTAAACCTAAGAAATTGATCATGGTAGGATTGAATGAAGAATATCTACAGGAGTATCTAAAGAAGTTGAACGAGTAGATCTATCTGAGAAACATTATGAACCTAAGAAAATAGAGCAAGTTGAATCACCTAAAGAGGTTAGATGCAAATTTAGAGGTAGATATTTTATATGTAATGAAGTTGATAATATGAAGAGAGATTGTACAGGTATGTCTTTCAAACCTATCACTAATTTTGATTATTATAAATGTCATGGTTTTGGACATAAAGTAGTAGATAGTAAGAAACCTAAGTTTGATAGTAATAATGCAAATAGTAGGACATTTAGGGATATTAACCCTGTAGCTAATGAAAGAAGGAGATCACCAAGTAGATCCAATGAAGGAGAAAGACCTACTGGGGAAAGGAAAAAAATTGTATGTTTAAAATATAGCAATCTTGGACACATTTTAAGGAATCATAGAGCACCAAATAATAGGAATACAACCAATTAGAGAAGGAATGCACCTGTATTCATTTATGCAATAACTTTGGACACATAGAGAGATTTTGTAGATTGGATAGAAGAAATTTCAATAAGAATCATAGCTACAGAAGTAATAATAACAAAAATGATAGAAGAAATGATAATGGCAGCAATAAAAGTCAAAAGGAATCACTTAAAGAGCATACAGAAGAATTCAAGGAAAAAGGAACCATCAAATTCACTCACAATAATAGAAGAATTATTATTTAATGTAACTAATGGAAAATTGAAGTCAACAGTTGTTTATGACTCATCCTATTTGAATTAAGCATTTACAAAAAAGAAGAGCATTAGTTGATTGAGACTGAGGTTAGAAGTTGAATTAGAATTGTGTACTCAGAAGAAGGTAGAAGACATGGTAAGGAAGTTATGGCTAAATATACAAGAATTTTTATGATCATAGTAAGTTATACAAAAAGAAGAAATCTAACTAGTTACCAGAGACAACTTTTGCAAATGAAGTAGATGAAAATTTCAAGTGAAGTTAAATTTGATATCATTTAAGGATTGAGGGAAAGATTTTTGGTAGCATTTGATCATCTAGAGAATTTGTGGGTGAGTTGATATTGAATTAAAATAGAATTGAAGCTTCTAAAAGTGTGAAGTTGAAGAAGCCCTAATACATGATATTTAAAGTATTTTACAAAGCTTTCAGTTGGAATTTTCAGTATAATTAGTTAGCATAATGGCAAGATAATCTATGTGTGATGTTAGTGAGAGACCAAGGTATAAATTTTAATAAGAACTTATTTTTTTCTTTAATTGATGATTTCTTGGGAGATTTTTTCACAAATTCCACCTAATGTACTTCACATAAAAGATGTTAGAAGCTACATTCACTATAAATTCTAGAGTATTGGAGATGAAGACATTCATAAGGATTAAGGAATTATGTTGTTACCCCTAATCTGAGTCTCCATTATTCTTGATTTTTCTAAGCTTTCTCAAAGCATGTTTAGTTCAGTTATCAAAGTCTGCTACCTTCATCACATGTTTTCTCAGTGATCGAAAAACATTGTACAAAATTACCCATGATATCCATCACATCTCTCGTATTTTGATTTTCTTTGAACTCCTTTGAACCTCAGTTTGAAGTAGTTCAAAGAAGTTCAACCGAAGGGATTTATACTGACCATTTTCTTATAGGTAATGCATGCCAAGCACTACAAAGTGTTCCTTTGAACTACTTTGAACTTCTTTGAATCTTGATTTGAAGTAGTTCAAAGTGGTTCTATAATTAAGGCTTTTCAACAAAAAGTGTTTATGTTTGGCTAAAAGCTCCCAGTTCCCAAGGCATTAATTGACATGTTAGGAGGTAATGAATAAAAGGCACACCTTAATTTCAAGCATGACAAAAGCCCTAATCATGAATTAAAATGGGAAATCTTTCACCCAAGAAGAAGATTGAGTATCAAATGAAAGTAATCATTGTCAGAACAGCTACAAAGGGAAGTTATTTAATAAAAGGTCTTTTCAAAGGGTTTCAAACATGTGAACCTAGCCATAATTGATTTGACATGAATGCCTCATTATGAGGCTATACTTTGGCCTATATTTTCCTTTTTTCCTTTAAAAAGAACATAACTTTTCTCTTTGTTTATTATGTGAAAGAAAGATTTAGAAGGAGCGGCTGAGAGATAAGGAAAAGAGGTCATTTTTCTCAGCAAGTTTTAGATGAGAACATAGAAAAACCTTCTCTTTGTTCTACCATACATGTTCTTTTCAAGATAAAATCAATTTTGGGCTTTACTTTCTTTGTTTGAGATAAAATTTGTATTGCATTTCTTCGAGAATGTTTCAAGTCTAGAATGCAAGAGACTTGTCATTAGTGATACCAGTTTAGAAGGTGTTAAAGTAGAAAAATTGAAATCCAATTTCCTTGACCGAGCTGATGAAATGAATTGTTGTATGGAAATCTTGACTAGTGGCCTAATTGAAGCCATAGATTTCCCTTCTGCCCTGTTAAGTCCTAAATTGCTTCAACTTTGTATTGATCACTATGATGTGAGAAGTAAAAGTATCTTAACCATTGCCTTAGTTTTATGCCCTCCTGAATGCACATTTGTTGCATTTCCCCCTATCTAGTCCCTAGTTGAGTATCGAGAAAGCCCAAGTAAATATCATAACATCCTAGCCAAGAAGTGGATAGAAACCAATTATGGAAGAGGTTCAAGATTGCCCAAGATAGTCACTAAAGATCACATAAAACCTCATATTCATAATCTTGTAGTGTTGTTGCATTGGGTGAAGGGTTCAACTGATGTTTTCCTTTTTGAAGAATGGATGTTTCGCTATGTAGAGATCATTTTCAAAGCAGAGCAGTGGATGGATTGGGTTGAAGTAATTGCTAGTTCATTAAGAAGCCAACTCATACATGCTAAGGAGTCTATGGAATTTTTTTACATGACCTCTTACCTCACATATTGCATTGCTTATGTTAGTAGCATCACCTTCATCCCACATGAAACCTAGAGAGAAGAAATAATAGTCTATCAATACTACCCTCTACTTCAAAAGGATAGGATGTTAGAAAATTTCAGAAAGGTACATGATGTGTTGATAGAAAGTGTGTTTTTGGCCCTGAAAAAGGCACTCATTTCTAGATTTTTCTTAGAAGACCAAAATTTGATTCAGAACTATGTAAGTTATTTCATCTAGTTTCCTAAATTTACTTATTCGAGAGTAGGTTGGTACGAGAATGAACCAATGAAGCTGCCATGTTATGCACTTGACTGTTTTGTTTTGGTTGAACTTTGCAGAAAACTATTTTTTGTAATTAAAGATAATCTACCTCAAGAAAATTGGGAATTAGTGTTTCCTATCAAACTTAGTTCTTTAACCTATAGCAGCATGATTAACGCCTCAGTCATAGGGAGTAACTTGCTCGGTTTTGGTTTAGGGTCTTATCAAGGAAGAAGAGATTTTGATAGTAAAAGGTTTGTGGTTCAAGTTCTTGTCTTAAAAGGTCAGTCATCTATAGTCCCACATCTTTAGTCTCAGTTTTTCAGATAATCTTGATGGTGATGTGTAGATGATTGAAGTGCCCAAGGTAGACCAACCTAGGTTCATGACTCTTACTAGAGATACTCAAGGAATCTCTAGTAATCCTATTATTCCATCCTAGCTATCCAACTCAAGTATCAAGAAAAGGAATCTATAGCTAGTGTCTACACAAATGAAGGACATTGCAACCAAGTATGTAGGCTATGGCTCCAAAGTTAAGAAGCTAAAAACTGATGCCCATTTGATTAAAGATCTCGTGACTGGAAAGATAACAATGAAAGTAGCCACCTACAAGTAAAAAATTGAATCTAGTGATATTGACACTGAAGGTCTTAAGGTTACTTCTATCTAATTAGGAACTATTAATAGGAGCATAGGTAATCAATTTTACAAGTTCTCTATAGACCGCATGCTAACCTAGTCAGAAAAAGATAATAAAGAAAAGAAGGAATTCAAGACATTGGTAGTGACCATGGCTACCTACATAGATTCATTGATGAATCTTGGGGCTCTTCTAATGGTTCAAACCCCACAATCCTTTGATCCTAATTTCAAAAACAACCAACAATTGATTAAAAAATTGCAAAAAGGGAAACTACTTTCGGATGCAATGTAGGACTAGATAACTTCAATCCTTAAAGAGGACAACAAATTTATTCTAGATTCCACTACTACATTTGTTGAAGGGGAGACACTCTTGGCTGAAATTCAAACTCTTACACCAAGATGGGAATTTGACTGAAATAGATGTCAGGCCATTGTGTTTTAGATTACTAAAGTTGAGAAATATGAGATACTCAAATTTCTGAGTCAAAATCCTATGAAAACTATAGATTCTCGTATGTTGTTTATCCTAAAAAATAATTTGGGCTAGAAAGAATCAATCTATAGGGAGGCTATTCAATAAATACAATCTATTGAGAATAAGATTGTTGGGATGCATGAAGAGTTTTTAAAGGATATGAGTGTGGTAAATCCTACAAGGATTCCATAGTTTGACGATGGCAATATAGATTCTAAGGCACTAACAAAAATCTTCAATGATGCAATTATGAAGATTAAAGACACTGACACACCCATTGCTAGTGATTTCACCATGCTAGCAAATATTGAATCCATGTTGTATTTGAACAGGAATGTCATGCCATGGCAAAATCTAAAGATCAAAGAGTTCAAGTGGAAAAAAGATGCCAGAAGATCTAAGCTACTCAATTTAAAGAACCCACAGTCTCATGCAATGCAAGGGTTCATGAACACCTTCAGGAGTTAGAAGTTGGTTAGGCAAATTGTGGGCAAGGAAGAGAAGATCGACGATGAAGCCTGATCAAAATGATTACTTTCCATTGTTTCCTTTTGAAACTATTTCAAAACTATTTTTTATTTACTATAACTATTTTAACTGAAACACTGGGCTTTAATGGAGGCCTTTTTGGATATGTTCAAAAACTATAAATGCTAGTGAATTGAACTTGAGTTAGGGGTTATAGTTTAGTAAATTAGAATATATACTTTGATCAAGTTAGTTCTTTTTGTAACGCCCTACCAAGGGATCCAAAAGAATTAACCTAAAATTTTACTAAGCTTTCCAAACAATTTTTTTTAATCATGAAAGATAAACCATTCATATCAAACACATAGTAGTGAGAGTAATAACATACATTCAATTGAAGCATACATAATAGGTTACATTCCTTAAGGGTCCCAAGATGTTGAGTCACATTTAATCTAATAAAAACTAAGTCTAACAACTACCACATCCACATGAAATAATAATGAAAAGTCCAATGTTCTTAAACAATATACATTTGTTCGAAATGTCCCTTAGTAATTCAATTTCCAGAATGTTCAATCATTCACTGTACATGTCATAGGGTATGATAGATATAAAAGAATATACATGTGTGAAAATGAAGTACATCATCCTATTCTAATCCATGATGCAAGTGCAATAGAGTAAATGAAACCAAATTCCATACATGATACATCATCATAGAAGATATAAACATCCATTGTAAAAGATAGCCATAAATCATAAACACAACACATAATTATCTAAATGCATGGTTCCTCCCAACTGTTAATAGCATCATTAGACCATTGTGGGACCTAGCCATCCCTCCATGCGTAACATCCCAAATCACCGAAGAGATCATCGGTATTATCATAGTAGGAATGTCACTCCTAAAACATACTACAACATATGCAGAAAGAATTCTAATCATGTAAAGTAAAGCATAAGACAAATAAATAACATCATCTACCATATGATAATCATCAATATAAAGAAATATAATAGTAAATAACATCCATCATAATGATCCATGAACAGAATGAAGATAACTACTAACAAAGAATGCTCAAGCCACGGTGTCTCAAATGGATCTCAAATGGTAAGAGTGAAAAAGCACTACCACCCGACCACGTGGAACCTAAATGGTCCACTCCCATCGCACTAAGGAGATAATCACAAGTCCCAAATAGGATATCAAATCACAAATATCAAATCACATAACACAAATACTCTCTAAGTCTAGGAATCCTAAAAGTATACTAACTCAAAGATTCCTATCACAAACCCACATCTAATCCCAGAGGCACACAAAGACATGTAGGAAACCTACTATGCAAGTAGGAAAGTGTCATCACACAGATCATGCTAGAGTTACCTTGGTAGTCTCTCAATAGACCTCAGCCCCCTAGTGATCCCTATGTGGCCACTAATATCCTCTTGTAGAGATGAGGCATACTACGAAATGCAAGGTTGCAACCAAGTTGTCTCTCTACTCCCATCCTAGTCTATACTAGCACTCAAGGCATGGGCGAGAACATACAATTATCTTATTAGGTTCATTTAATCCCCATTTAGTTTAAATGTTTTCACTTATTAAATCAACTTACAATGAGTTACCCTAGTAGCCACTTAGGGCCCCAGCCCCCATTGCAAGCCACTTCTTGACACTACAAGTAGATAACCTAACCTAAGCTCATGGAATCATAAATCACAAAATCACCACAGTCCTATACAAGGGACTGGAAAAATACCAAAATATAATCCACAATAAGAATATCAAATCTCCATGAGCAAAAGAAAAGAATCCATAGATAATCATGACCACAACAGTTCTCTATTGGCAACTGAAGGTATCACTGATAATCACAATAGTCATTGGTTCTTAAAAAGCAACCAAAAAGTATTCTCAAAGTAATACTGATCAAAGACTCCAAAAATGGTCAAGTCCAAAACATGTTACAACATGACAACATCAAGAATAAATCAAAACACCAGTCCCATCATGGCAACTGAAAAGTAGTCCAAGTATAACCGATTGATGACTCAAAAATGGTTAAGTCAAGTATCTCAAATACATACTCCTCAGCTTCACACAACAAGACTGGAAAGCAATAACAATTAGTAAATACAAACATCTCATATAGCATGCCATCACATTACCATGGTTTGGTTTTAAAAGAATCAAGACCAAATAACATCAACATGCCATCACATTCACATAACTCCCTAGCCTTTGGTAAACATCCTAACTATTAAACACTCTAGGACCACCCAAACCCCAAACATGGATAGCATAAAGAAAATGATACAAACACATATTTTAGTTTTCTTTCGCAATCACATTGTTAAAACAAAAATTAGGTTTCAGTTTTCATTTTCAAGTACATTTCAAGTGTGTAAGATTCTCCGCTTAATCTCCAAGTCAACCCATTTATCTTTTTGAATAAAACATAGAATTATGCCTCCATTATTTTAAAACAATTTATAAAATAATCATAAGATAATTATTTACTTATTGAAATCATTAAACTAGTTCCCATTGACTTTTAGATGAAATCATTCACATTATTCAAAACATTAGAATAATACTTATCAACTTTCTAATAATTACTTTACAATTTCCTTTAAACACTTCAAGGACAAACATTTACTTAAAATAATCCTCATTGATTTTAAGTAAAATAAATCTTATTAATAATTCAATTATTTAATTTCACTTATTAATATCTCTTTTCTTTTAATTTTCCCTCATTTAAAAATCCATTTACTTAAATTGACTAATAATTAATTACACTTATACTATTAACTGGTACAGGAGCACCAAGACCAAGGACAAAAAGCCTAGAGGAACTAGGGTGACTAAATAGATCCTAGGGGGATCAAAGAATGAACATGACCATGAAGGGTCATTTGATTGTAATAAGTCCACAATGGTCACTTAATAATGTTTTATGTTTTAAATATTTTGATTGATCACTTTGTAAAAGGATCAATGATGTAGCCTTAATGGCATTTTAGGAGTTAGTGTACCTAAGGTTCACTTTGAGATTCTAAGGTAGATGAGTTATTTAAAGACCTTCAAATGTCCAATTTATTTTAAATTGGAAAGTAGAGCCATTATATGGTGTCAAATGCACTTGAAGTGCCTAAAAATGTAAATTGCCAAAAATTGGCAATATGAAGCCTAGAAGGCTCTTAGAGGGTTTAGGGGATTTAAGAGTGGTTTGAGGATTTAAAGTTGGGATAAAACTGTTTAAAATACTTTGGAATATTAATTAAATGCATAATGATGTAGGGCTATCAAAGTTTCATACAATACCAAATTAAATTCTCTGCAAAGTCCTAGCTTGCTACCGTAAGGGCACAATCCACCTTTTTGTATTGAAAAGACTTCTCATTTGGATAAAATCTTGAGTATAAATGTCTTAGATCTATGTTGGTTTAGTTTTTAATTCATTGCATGCTTTGATAGATTATTTTTGTGAATTTTAAGCACAAACATGCCCAGTACGGAGGCCATATCTCCCTAATGAACAATTGGATCGAGCCAAATTTGAAATATGTTGGAAAGGGAAAAGTTGCACCAGATATGACTAGAGCGATCAAATAAATTTGGTCTAGATAAAAGTTATGAATGTCTAAGTTCAAGTCTATGTAAGGGGCAGTGATAGGGCAATTTGTGATGAATTTCCTTCATAAATGAAACTAGGGTTTCCTAATGTCTCTTTGCAACCAAATAAAAATTAACGTACATATCTAGATTCCAATTTCAAGATTGAAGACTCTTTCATGAAGTATAAGCTGACACACATAATAGACACAATGAAGACAGAAAGAGAAAGAGTGCAAATGGAATATGTGAGAATCATGAGTGCACCTAGATACTGATGCTAATTTTCTATGCCTCAAAAGTCCATAGAAAAATCCCTTCCTTCTCCAGCATTTTCCATTCCTCCAAGAATCAAGCCAACCAAAACCCCCAAGTGACTAGAAGTGCTTGTAGAAGCATATGAGCTTCTCGAATGCATGTAAGCTTGTCCATACACACTAGGAGAGCCTCTATATAAAGGCCTCTAAGATGCATCTAGAATGTGTCTAGAAAGAACTAGGAGATAAGCATGACAACTAAGCACGTAACTTCCATGACAAGAAGATAGACATGATGAGGTCTCTAGAATGTTGTAGACACCATGTGCTCAAATAATGTGCTAACTCCTAAGTGTAGACAATAGGTGCATAATTAGAGTGCAAACTCTTGTGTTGTCAACATGACAACTCCCAAGAGCTTGCATACTCCTATGTGAATAAATATAATGCACATTAATTTATTTAATATTCACTTCATTTATTTTTAGTAATTTATTAATTTTAAATCTCATGCACTCACTTTAATAAATCCACTTGTTTTATCTTAATATATTTTAATCACATGCATGCATCATGCAATCTAGAATCTTTTAATAATTTTAATATCTTTTCCACTTTTAAATTTATTTTTGAAACTTAATTGATAAAATATTTACTAACTTAAATAATAATAATATTATTTAACATTTATTTAAAAATGAACTCTAAATATATTATTATTAAATTAAATAAATATTATCACATTCCAAATTTAAACTTATAACTTTCATCTCCAAATTTAATTATTTTATTTAATTAATTTTCCAATTAATTAAATAAAATAAATATTAAAATATCATGTTAAATTTCTATTAAATTAAATCATTAATTAAATCTTTTAATTAGGCTTAATTAATAGAAAATACACCGAAGACTCATAAAATAAAATATGAAAAACTCATTATAGCAAAACACATACAAAATCAAATCAAAACGGTTAATATCACGAATTATGTCATCCGACACATTCAGAGGGTACTCAACTCATATACTTGTCCTAATTTCCAATTAGGACAAATGGCTTAAACGGTTGGGATTTGGACTTGAGAATTTATCTCCCCTTTCTTACCATTGAGATAATGTGATAGGGTACGCTCATCCTGGCAATTCAGGAAAGTCAATACTTTGTACCTGCAACTTGCATAAAATCCATGCATGTACAAGAACAATATATACTAAGCTAAACATGCAATGGCAAGAAGTGGTGCATCGTGTAGATCCCAACTAGCATGCGACTACGACTCCCTTCCTTAACCACATCAGAAATGCCATACAGAAAGAAAACAAACACACACACCATACACATGCAAGTACGTGGTAAGTATCCATAAGAAAACACATATGATAATAAATTATCTAACTAATCATCATTAATAACTGCAAACACTATAATAATCATCATACATACATGAAATATAAATTATCAAGTAATTTTCTTGAATGATTACTCTAAAGTTACTATAACATTTAGTTTCTTTTAATTAAGATGTTTTTGGTGAAAGGACTATGAGACTTTCATTCTTTCTTGTGAAAAAATAAATGTACTATCACCTCACTACCTAAGAGTATGTGAGAGTACCTTATGCACTTTCTGGTAAAAGTGCACAATTGATTTTTGATTAGTTTCCTTGAGTTCATTGATAGATTTTACAAAGGGAGCTGTACATATAAATGTAGAAACAAATAATATGAATTTTTCTCAGCTGTTGTGAACATTATTGTGTTTTCTATATCTTGGATATAGGGTAAATTATTATATAATTAGAAAAGACAATGTGTTCACTAACATATGTGCAATGGAAACCTTACCTTGAAACCTAATTTACTTGAATGAGTTGAACCTGCTCAAGTATATATTTTATAAAAAAATTTCTAATCATAAATGGAGTAGGATTATTTTGAGAAGAGTATATGAAGAGATGTTTAGGGTAGTAGATATAAATTTGGCAATTGATAATGACCTAATTCATAAGGTCATAAGATTGAGAAATAAAGGATTCAACCCAATAAATGATAAGAATGTTAGGAAGACTATTGAAACAAATCCGAAGACCAAATTTGATGGCATAAATATGAAGGTTGACCAAATTGAGGATACTAGAGTTATATTTTTGAGAAAGATTATTGGATATAAACTAAATCATAGTTCTATAGTATATTATGTGCCAATAGGATCTACATACAATATATGTGACAGTTGTTGAAAAGAAAAAGGTAAACTTGTGTGAGATTGTCAAAGTGTAGTTGTTGGACAATATAGAAAATTTGAAGAAATCTAACAATGCATTTTTTAGATTTGAATCATTACTGACCTATCTATTCTTGCATGCAACAAAGAAATTTCTTAGTATGACAAGTTGGAATTGTAATGAATATACCATGAAGTTTATCACCTAGTGTTAAATGGCCAAACTTGAAGATATTAGAGATAAAGAAATTGTTAGGATGATGAAGAAATTTTAGTTCATAATCCCTCTTGCTATGGTAGATAAGTACAAAGATGATTTTTTTTTTTGGGTAGAGATTGATACAACTTGTATGGAGGCAATGAAGCCTAGAGACAAATTCATAGAACCTATGGGTTATGAAATGAGTGAAGAACTCATTGAAGGTTATGCCAAGATAATACTAAAATCAGATACAAATATTGAATGTCCTAGATGTGGGACATATGAAGAAATATAAAAGGAAGTTGACTCTAAAATTAATAGCAAGGAAATTAAGAATAATGTTAAGAAGAAGATAGAGTCTATTCTTAATGAATTAGGAATGACAAGGCAAGAATTCAATGAGACCAAGGGTATATCCTTGGAGATGAAGGCTAGTGAGAAATATGAGGCATTGTAAGATACTCCTAGTACCATTGTAGGATCTTCAAAGGGAGTGATAGTAGCTGGATCTACTTCTTAGATACCATATGTTCCCTATGTTGTAGTTAGACAAGTGCAACCTATTAATTCAATCTAGATAGAAGAAGAAACCTGATCAAGATGTGGTAGTAATAACATATGTGTGGAGGAAATGATAAATATTGGTGAAGGTAAACCAAGAACATACACCATCTCCTAAAAAGAGAACCAAGAAGACCACTAGTGGTCCAAGAAAAAGAAGAAAAAAAGTGCATATAAGTGAATCTGATGAGTCTAAGGAAGAAACTAAGGAGAATCTAGTAGAATAGGTAGTTAATGAAGGTAGAATATCAACTGGTAAGAAAGCATATAAACCTAAGATTGAAAATCTAAATACGCAAATCATTGAGAATGAATGTTTTGTTTAACTAAATAAATATTACAGTTTATATAGTAATATCGATAGAAGATAGTTATAGAATGCTATAGTAAGGAATACAATTTTGAGAAATAAAAGATTTGATAGTATTTAGAATAAGTTCATTGAAGACTTGTATAGTAGACTACTAAACAAGAAGACAAGAGTAGTAGAGGAAGATATGAATTTAAGAGAAAATACGGTTCATAAATTGTGTGAAGTAAGCATTGATGATTATATAGATAGTATTTAAAAAGGTATTGAGCCTTTGTTGAGAAATAAGAGAAGAGAAATTCATCTTATGGGAGAAAACTATGAAGAGGTAAACAAGGAAACTGAAGAAGCCATAGTTAGATACATGACTTCTATGCCTAATGCCACTAAGGAGACTATGTAGTTAGGGGAAGAAAGACATGTGTATGTTGAGGCTAGTACAACTAGTGTTGGTGAAGAAGAGATTGAGGAAACTCATAAAATTAACTCACCTCTAGATATAGTTATTGGGACTGAATCCATGCAAGTGGATAATACTTATATAAGAATAGATGATAAAAAAAATCCCTTTGTAGCGTATGGAAGTAACATAGTTGGCAATATCACCACCTACACTAGCTTTGATGAAGAGGATAATGAGGAAGAGGAGAAGAGAAAAAATAAAAAGAGGAAGATTGAAGATAAGAAAAATAAAAATGGAAGAGGAAAGAAAATAAGAAGAAAGAATAAAAGAAGAACGAGAGAAAATAGGAAGAGAGGAAAGTCACTGATCTAAAAGTAGTCACACCTATTCCACCATTTACTCCACCAAAATCACTCACAACATTTCCTGTAGTATCTGACAAGGATGGTGATTAGAAAGGTTTGATAACCTGATTGACAATTTTTTTGGAGAAGAACAAGTTTTTCAAGAATTTAGAGAGAACTTTGGTAGATGTTCTAGAAATGATGCAAAAGATAGTGCAAATTGCTATTGCAGAGCCAAACATTGAGAAGAAGGCTAAAGAAATAATGAGAACATTTGATGTGGAGCTCTGCTAGAAATATAAGAGGAGTAACTAAGAGGCGGGGGGAGGGTAGGGTTGAATCAGTTAATACTAAAATAAATCCTAGATCATTTAGATGTCAGTACAAAAATGCAAACTCAAAATTGAATACTATTGAAGCTCGGTAAACACACATAAAATGTTGTAACTGGGTAATAACTGAATTAGCTTAGTAAATTCTTAACATATAAAATTTTAGATGTTATCTTTGATTATCATTACCTTGACTAAGTTGCAAACATATAAAAGAAAATAACATGAACACATTTGACACTAGGATTTAATGTGGAAACCCAATTTAGGAAAACCACTAATTGCGACTAGAAATTATTTTCACTCTTCTAAAGTGAGCCCTATTAGGAGCCAACCCTATTAAAAGTTAGAAAACATACTATTAGGTGTGACCCTATTAGAGGGTTTAATCACCCTATTAGGAGTGGCCTTGTTAGAGGTCTTAAGACAATTCAATAGAATTGCCACCTTGTAAGAGGATTTGCAAATAGCTATTAAGCCAACTTTGTTAAGAAATTTGGATCACAACTAGAATGGTTAGAGAGTAACAATGAGATGACCTGATTTGAATGCAATTGAGTTGTTGATTACAAATCTTTGTTCTAGCTTGTACTTGATCCTTCCTGATTGAATATAGCTTTGCTACTCCATAAGGATATTATGCTTATCCTTCAAATTCACTTCCTCTTCTCATCATTAAATCTTCAATAACATCTTCATGTATCACGCTCACACATTTTAAAATCACAACTTTACCTTATACTTATATCTTCCACTTTGTCAAGTTGGCTCAAATACTACTTAGAATAATCAATATTCATCACCTTAGTTGGCTAGAATCAATAGATAAATAAATTAAGCTTATTATGCCAAAATAAAAAAATCCTTCAATAGTCAACCCAGCTTGGAGAAACTAACTCAAAAATGATTTCCTTTGTTAACCAAAAGAAGCTCAGTTAACACTGTAAACTCATGAAAATGCTTTGGCAACTAAGTGAGCTCGGTTAGAACTAGTTCCATCCAACTTTTCTTCATTAACCAAGTGAGCTCAGTTAACACTCAGTTTCTACATATTTTCCTTTAACACCCGAGTGAACTTGGTAGACATTGCCCTCTGAACTAGGCAAACACAAGAGTGTTTGGTAGACACAAAAAACTCTCTTCACTACCCAAGTGAGCTCAGCATATACTGACTGATAATGATATGAGATTTGTGTAACATCAAAGACAACACATAATTAATCAGTTATATCCAAAAATATCCCTCTTTGGCATTGATAGCAACACAACATGTCATAGTACAATGAAATTTTGGATTAAGACTTGAGAACTCCCTCTGTTAGTATGATATACTCCTTTTACTAGATTCTATCTACAAAAAATGCTACTAGGTTCATTAAGATATTTCTCTCTTTTAGCAAACTTGTTCTTTTGAAAACTTCTCCATCTTTGGTTTCTTACTTTATTCTAGTTCCAAAAATTTGTCAGAGATATGACAGTAAACTTCTCCCTCTTTAACAACACATGCCAAAGACAATGATTCTATAAATACCAATGTACCTTAAGTACTAATTCATTTGCAATATGCCCTTTTCTAATCCTACGTCAACTGATTGATCTTCAATAGGTTTTGTTTGATGCATCAGTAAACTTCATTTAGTGAATTTCAAATAGGGGTCATTCACCTAGCTTACCTCTTAGATATAGAAATGCATCCTTAGATAATGGCTTGGTGAATATGTCTACAATCTGTTCTTTTGTATTCACATATTCCAATCTGACTTCTTTTTCTTGCACCAACTCTCTTAAGAAGTGATATTTTATACCAATGTGCTTTGTTTTGGAATTCATTAATAGATTCTTTGATATATTGATTGCATTGGTGTTATCACAATATATGAGTATTGGATCTTTGATTTCTACCTTCATTCCTTCCAACAGTTGTTTGAACCAAACAATTTTAGAATAATTGATTGTTGTTGCTACATATTCTTGATGGGGACACAGCCCAAGCACAGAATGGACACAACAAGAAAGGAAAAAATTTATTAACTATAAAAATATGCTAGTACATTCGGTACAGAGATAATAGACTTCAAAACATACCCTATGGGCTTACAATAGCATAACTCTGGAGATAATTTCTTCTCCCAATACCTTCTCTCAAACTCCACTCCGAACTGCCTTTTACAATGCCAAAAATGTTCTTAAATAGACTCTGGAGGGTTAAGGATTAGGAATACATTCTAGAAAGTGCACCTATCAATAGTTTCAAAGTTACGCTATGGTGCACCTATGGACTAAGGCACACTATGAGTTTTGGCATCAAGCGAAATCATTGTGCCAAATACAAATGGAATGTGATCTCATAGAAATGAGATAGCTTATTTTGGGCCTCAGCATCACCATCTTATATCATTCAATAGTTCATCGATAGCCATCACGAGCTTCGAGTTATGACCCTCAAAATATTGACATCGAAAGGTACTTAGAGCACCTTGGAGACTACTCAGTACGAGGTGGCCATGGATGATGGATGCTCTCCATGGCCAGAACAAGGGTGTGAATAGGGTTCACCCACTTACCCAAAGCTAATGGCACTAACGATTTGATGCCAAGATCAGCAATTTCAAAGTTATGTTGTGGTGCACCTATGAACTGAGGCACACTGCGAGTTTTGGCATCAAGTGAGATCACTATGTTGAATGCAAATGGAATGTGATCTCTCAAAAATGAGAAAGGTTATTTTAGGCCTCAACATCACTGTCTTGTAGCATTTGATAGTTCATTAATAGCCATCACGAGCTCTGAGTTATGACCGTCAGAATATCAACCTCGAAAGGCACTTAGAGCACCTTGGAGACTCCTCAGTATGGGATGGCCACAGACGATGGATGGTCTCCGTGGCTAGAACAAGGGTGTGACTAGGGTTCAACCACCCACTTGAAGCTAATGGCACTAACGATTCGATGCAAAGATCAGCAGTTTCAAAGTTATACTATGGTACACCTATGAACTGAGGCACACTACGAGATTTGGCATTAAGCGAGATTGTTGTGCTGAATACAAATGAAATGTGATCTCTCAAAAATGAGATAGGCTATTTTAGGTTTCAACATCACCATCTTGTAGCATTTCACAATTCATCAATAGCCCTCATGAGGTCTGGGTTATGACCATCGAAAGATCGACCTCGAAATGTACTTAAAGCACCTTGGAGACTCCTCAGTTTGGGGTGGCCGCAAATGATGGATGGTCTCTTTGGCCAGAATAAGGGTGTGACTAGGGTTCACCTGCCCATCTAGAGCTAATGGCATTGACAATTTGATGCCAAGATCAGCAGCTTCAAAGTTACACTGTGGTGCACCTATGAACTGAGGCACACTGTGAGTTTTGGCATCGAGCGAGATTGCTATGCCGAATCCAAATAGAATGTGATCTATTGAAAATGAGATAGGTTATTTTAGGCCTTAGCATCATTGTCTTGTAGCATTTGACAATTCATCGATAGCCCTCACGAGCTTTGAGTTATGACCCTCAAAAGATCGACCTCGAAATGCACTTAAAGTACCTTGAAGACTCCTCGGTATGAGGTGGCCACAAATGATGGATGGTCTCTGTGGCTGAAACAAGCGTGTGACTAGGGTTCACCCACCCATCTGGAGCTAATTGTATTGAGAATTCGATGCCAAGATTAGTGATTTCAAAGTTACGTTGTGGTGCACCTATGAATTGAGGCACACTGCGAGTTTTGGCATCGTGCGAGATCGATGTGCTGAATCCAAATGGAATGTGATCTCTTGAAAATGAGATGGATTATTTTAGGCCTCAACATCACCGTTCATTTGGGGAGGCTTGAGACTGCATGCAAAGAAATTCTTATCTATTTTACTCTTGTTTCAAGGGGTGGGCCTAAGAGCTCAACATATTAGAATGATGTTAAATCACCATATTAATGAATAGCTCATTTGGAGATGGTAGCTAACCAAAGCTTAGAAGATTATTTTTATAGTATTATAAAAAAAAATTGTGAGAACCTTGCTAATAAAAATTTAGAGTATATGCAATTTTTGCAATGATTCTAAGCATGGTAACCAATGGAGGAAGAGTTGGCATGCATGTAATAATGCATGGTAACCATGATGGACCAACAAAAAGAAGAAACACTATGAACCATGATGCACTTGAACATAAAGATGATTATGGAGAGGATCAAATGCAACATGTTGCTTCAATCCCAAACGTTGAAAATATACAAGTGATGCAGAGGATAGGGTAATGGACCCAAGTAACAACCTAAAATGAGTAAATTTGTAACAATGTGCCAAGTGACCCTTCTAGGTCCTGATGGTCAAATCCCACAAATAGTCAACTCTAGGAGGTTTTAAGGCTTCAATGAGTTTTTTTTGACATATTCACCATGTTCCAACACTTACCCTTGAGTTTCAATATTTTTCAAGCCAAAATGCACAACATGCCAAAATGTTGTCTATGCAACTTTACAATTCTGTGATAGCAACAAGACAAATAGATGGATAACTTTTATCAAAAGACTCCTTGAATAAATGGATGTTTTGGATACCCTTTATCCTTTCACAAAACATATATAATACTTAGATACCATTCCTTTGGAAAATATCAATGAACTTTCACACGTCTCATGTTTTTAACAATGTAGAAAAGATGCATTTACAAAGCAACCACTAGGAGGACTTAAGATATGGACTCCAAACTTTGCATAGGCTCCTAAAATAACTTCAATTAGACAAATCCACTCTCAATTTTAGTCTATGGGTTACCTAACCCCAAAAGCCCCAATTCACATTCTCAAAACCCTTGTTCCTAAGGCATCACCAATCTCACGCGTGCCAAGCCTTCTTGGACTAATTCAAAATTCAAACATCTATTTTTTATCCCCATAAACATGAATCAACTCACAAACACTACACTCTTTAAGGAAAATATCTTCCTATAGGACTTTCCCCTCACTTTCAACCCTTGTTTTCACCCTTTTATGTTTGGTGGCCACCAATTATTCTATTTAGTTGATCATTTCAGGGTTAGAATACATTATACATGTTACGAAAATGGCATTCCATAAAGAATCAGTAAGCATTTTATGGAATGACCATGATTAGATAACAAAATAACAAAATATGTCACTAGAGGTCCTAGGACCCCTAGGGACATAATAGAATCCTTCTTATGGGTCAAGGGGGGGGGGGGCATTAGGTTAACCTATGATCCCCTTCAATCCATTACATCATCTATTATGTTCCTAAGCGTCCTAGGACTCCTAGGGACATATTAGAATCATTCAAATGGGTCAAAGGGGATCATAAGTTTACCTATGACCTGCTTCAACCCATTACATGATGCCATATGTCCCTAAGGTTCCTAGGACAACTAGGGACATATTAGAATCATTCTAATGGCTCAAAGGGGGTCATAGATTGACCTATGAACCCCTTCGACCCATTAAATGATGACATATGTCTCTAGGGGTCCTAGGACCCCTAAAGACATATTAGAATCATTCAAATGGGTCGAAGGGGGTGATAGGTAGACCTATGACCCTCTTCAACCCATTACATGGTGATATATGTCCCTAGGGGTCCTAGGACACCTAGGGACATATTAAAATCATTCAAATGGGTCAAAGGGGTCATAGGTTGACCTATGAGCCCCTTCGACACATTACATGATGACATATGTCCTTAGGCGTACTAGGACCCCTAGGGACATAATAGAAACTTTCAAATGCGTCAAATAGGGTCATAAGTTGACCTATGACCCCCTTCAACCCATTACATAATAACAAGGACCCCAAGGGACATATTAAAATAGTTCTTATCGGTCAAAGGGGGTCATAGGTTGACCTATGACCCCCTTCGACCCATTACATGATGACATATGTCCATAAGGGTCCTAGAACACCTACAAACATAATAGAATCCTTCTTATGGGTCAAAGGGGGTCATAAGTTGACCCTTGACCCTCTTTGACCTATTACATGATGACATATGTCCCTAGGGGTCCAAGGACCCCTACGAACATAATAGAATCTTTCTTATGGGTCAAAGGGGGTCATTGGTTGACATATGAGCCCCTTCAACCCATTACATGATGACATATGTCCTTAGGGGTTCTAGGAACCCTAGGGACATATTAGAATCATTCAAATGGGTCAAAGGGGTTAATAGGTTGACCTATGACCCCCTTAGAACCATTACATGATGATATATGTCCCTAGGGGTCCTAGGTCCCCTAGGAAACTATTAGAATCATTCTTATGGGTCAAAGGGGGTCATAGGTTGACCTATGACCCCATTGAACCCATTACATCACAACATATCTCCGTAGGGGTCCTAGGACCCCTAGGGACATATTAGAATCACTCAAATGGGGCAAAGCATACCATAGGTTGACCTATTATCCCCTTCGACCCATTACATGATGATATATGTCCCTATGGGTCCTAGAACCCCTAGGGACATATTAGAATCATTCAAATAGTTGAAAGGGGGTCCTAGAACCCAGAGGGACATAATAGAATCGTTCTTATGGGTCAAAGGGGGTCATAGGTTGACATCTAACACCCTTTGACCTATTAAATGAAGACATATGTCCCTAGCAGTCTTCGAACCCCTAGAGACATATTAGAATTATTCTTATGGGTCAAAGGGGGTCAAAGGTTGACTTATGACACCCTTCGACCCATTAAATGATAAAATATGTCCCAAGGGGTCATAAGATCCCTAGGGACATAATAGAATCTTTCTTATGGGTCAAAGTGGGTCATAAATTGACTTATGACCCCTTTCGATGAATTACATGATGAGATATGTCCCTAGGGGTCATAGGTTGACCTATGAGCCCCTTCGACCCATCAAATGACAACATATGTCCCTAGGGGTCTTAGGACCCCTAACGACATAATAGAATTATTTTAATGCGTACCTATGACCCCTTTCGACCCATTACACAATGAGATATGTTCTTAGGGCTCATAGGATCCCTAGGGAAATATTAGAATCATTGTTATGGGTCAAAGGGCGCCATAGGTTGACCTATGACCCACTTCAACCCATTACATGATGACATATGTCCCTAGTGGTCCTAAGAACCCTCAAGACATAATAGAATCCTTCTTATCCGTCAAATAGGGTCATAGGCTGACCTATGACCCCGTTTGACCCATTACATGATGACATATGTCCCTAGGGGTCCTAGGATCCCTAGGAACATATTAGAATAATTCAAATAGGTCGAAGGGGATCAAAGGTATACCAATAACCACCTTCGACCCATTACATTATGACATATTTCCCTAGGATTCTTAAGATGCTTAGGAACAAACTAGAATTGTTCAAATGTGTCAAAGGGCATCATAGATTGACCTATTACCCCATTTGACCCATTAAATGATGACATATGTCCCTAGGGGTCCTAGGACCCCTAGGGACATAATAGAATCTTTCTAATGCGTCAAAGGGGCCCCTTCGACCTATTACATGATGACATATGTCCCTAGGACTCCTAGGATCCCAAGGGACATATTAGAGTCTTTCTTATAGGTCATAGGGGGCCATAGGTCGACCTATTACCCCTTTTAACACATTACATGATGACATATGTCCCTAGGGGTCATGAGAACCCTGAAGACATAATAGAATCATTCTTATAGGTCAAGGGGGGTCATAGGTTGACCTATTACCCGCTTCGACCCATTACATTACGACATATGTTCCTAAGGGTCCTAGGTCCCCTAGGGACATATTAGAATTGTTCAAATGGGTCAAAGGGGGTCGTAAGTTGACTATGATAGCCTTTGACCCAATAAATGATGAAATATGTCCTTAGGGGTCCTAGGACCCCTAGGGACATAATAGAATCAATCTTATGGGTCAAAGGGGGTCATAGGTTGACTTATGACTCCCTTAGACCCATAAAATGTTGAAATATGTCCCTAGGGAACCTAGGACCCCTATGGACATAATATAATTTTTCTTATGGGTCAAAGGGGGTCATAGGTTGACCTATGACCCCCTTCGATCTATTACATGATGACATATATGTCCCTAGGGATCCTAAGACCCTTAAGGACATATTAGAATTGTTCAAATGGGTCAAATGGGGTAATAGGTTGACCTATGACCCCCTTCAACCCATTACATGATGTAATATGTCCCTAGGGCTCCTAGGATCCCTAGGGACATTAAAATCGTTCTTATTGCTTAAAGGGCTCAACCCATTAAATGATAACATATGTCCTTAAGAGTCCTAGGAACCTTAGCGACATAATATAATCCTTGTTATTGGTCAAAGCTGGTCATAGTTTGACCTATGACCTCCATCAACCCATTAAATGATGACATGTGTCTCTAGGGGTCCTAGGACCCCTATGGACATATTAGAATCATTCAAATGGGTCAAAGGGAGTCCTAGGTTGACCTATGACCCCTTCGACCCATTACATGACGACATATATCCCTAGGGTTCTTAGGACCCCTAGGCGCATATTAGAATCATTGAAATCGATCAAAGTGTCAAATGGGTCAAAGTGGGTCATAGGTTGACCTATGACCCCCTTCAACCCATTACATGACAACATATGTCTCTAGGGGTCTTAGGAACCATAGCGACATAATATAATTCTTCTTATACGTCAAAGGGGGTCATAGGTTGACCTATAACACCCATCGAACCATTAAATGATAGCATATGTCTCTAGGGGTCTCAGGACCTTTAAGGTCATCTTAAAATTATTGAAATGGGTCAAAGGGAGTCTTAGGTTAACCAATGACCCCCTTCGACCCATTACATGATGACATATGTCCCTTGGGTTCCTAGGACTCGTCGGGGCATATTAGAATCATTCAAATGGGTCAAAAGGGGTAGGTTGACCTATAACCCCGTTCGACCCATTACATGAAGGCATATGTGCATAGGGGTCATAGAACAACTAGGTACATATTAGAATTGTTCTTATGTATCAAGAGGGTTGATAGATTTACCTATGACCCCCTTTGACTCATTAAATGATGACATATATATTAGAATCGTTCTTATGGGTCAACGTTGACCCATTACATGAAGACATATCTCCCTAGGAGTCCTAGGACCCTTAGGGCCATATTAGAATTATTCTTATAGGTCAAGGGGGGTCATAGATTGTCCAATGACCCCCTTTGACCCATTACATGAAGAGATATGTCCCTAGGGGTCCTAGGACCTAATAAATGATGATATATGTCCATAAGGGTCCTTAGACACTTAGGGACATAATAAAATTGTTCTTATGGGTCAAAGGGGTTCATAGGTTGACCTATGACCCCCTTCGCTCTATTAAATGATGAAATATGTCCCTAGGGGACCTAGGACCCTTACGAACATAAAAGAATTCTTCTTATAAGTCAAAGGGGGTCATAGGTTGACCTATGACACCCTTTGACCCAATACATGATGACATATGTCCCTAAGGGTCTTAGGACCCTTTGGGACATATTAGAATCGTTCAAATAATTCAAAGGGGGTCATAGGTTGACCTATGATCCCCTTCAACCCATCAAACGATGACATATGTCCCTAGGGGTGCTAGGGCCCCTAGGGACATATTAGAATCATTCAAATGGGTCCAAGGTGGTCATAGGTAGACCTCTTACCCCTTTCAACCAATTATAGGGCGACATATGCCCCTAGGGGTCCTAGGACCCCTAGGGACATATTAGAATCATTCAAATGGGTCAAAGACGATCATAGGTTGACCTATGACCTCATTCAACCCATTACATGACGACATATGTTCGTAGGGGTATTAGGACCCTTAGGGACATAATAGAATCATTCAAATGGATCAAATGGGGTCATAGGTTTACCTTTGTCCCCCTTCAACCCATTACATAGGAACCCTAGGGACATATTAGAATCGTTCTTATGGGTCAAAGGGGGACATAGGTCTACCTATGACCCCTTTCGACCCATTACATGACGACATATGTCCATAGGGGTCCTAGGACCCCTCTAGACATAATAGAATCCTTGTTATGGGTCAAAGGGGGTCATATGTTGACCTATGACCCTCTTTGACCCATTACATGACAACACATGTCCCTAGAGACATATTAGAATTGTTCAAATGTGTCCAAGGGGGTCATAGGTTGACCTATTACCCCCTTCAACCCATTACCATACGACATATGTCCTTAGGGGTCCTAGGACCCCTAGGGACATATTAGAATCATTCTTATGAGTCAAAGAGAGTCATAGGTTGACCTATGACCACCTTTGACCCATCACATGATGACATAAGTCTTTAGGGATCCTAGGACCATTAGGGACTTATCAGAATCGTTCTTATGGGCCCTATGACTCCCTCTGACATATTAAGTGATGACATATGTCCCTAGGGCTCCTAAGAACCATAAGGACATAATAGAATCGATCTTATGGGTCAAAGGGGGTCAAAGGTTGACCTATGACCATCGTTGACCCAATAAATTATGACATATGTTCCTAGGGGTCCAAGGACCCCTAGGGACATAATAGACTCCTCCTTATTGGTCAAAGGGGGTCATTGGTTGACTTATGACCCCTTTCAACCCATTACATGACCACATATGTCCCTAGGTGTCCTAGCACCCCTAGGGACATATTAGAATCATTCAAATAGGTCAAAGTGGGTCATAGGTTGACCTATTTTGAACCATTACGTGATGACATATGTCCTTAGGGGTCCTACAACTAGTAGGGATATATTAGAATCATTTTTATGGGTAAAAGGGTGTCATAGGTTGACCTATGACCCCCTGTGACCTATTACATGATGACATATGTCCCTAGGGGTCCTAGGACCCCTAAGGACATATTCAAATCATTCAAATGGGTCAAAATGGTTCATAGGTTGACCTATGACCCTCTTCGACCCATTACATGATGACATATGTCTCTAGGGGTCTTAGGACACTTAGGGAAATATTAGAATCATTCAAATAGGTTAGAGGGGGTCATAGGTTGACCTATGACACCCTTCGACCGATTAAATGATGACATATGTCTCTAGGTGTCCTAAGACCCCTAGGGACATAATAGAATTGGTCTAACGTGTACCCATGACCCCCTTTGACCCATTAGATGATGACATATGTTCCTAGGGCTCCTGGGATCTCTAGGGACACATTAGAATCGTTCTTAACTGTCAAAGGGGGTGATAGGTTGACCTAAGACACACTTTAACCCATTACATGATGACATATGTCCCTAGGGGTCCTAAGAACCCTAAGGACATAATAGAATCCTTCTTATGGATCAAAAGGGGTCATAGGTTGACCTATGACCCCCTTCGACCCATTACATGATGACATATGTCCCTAGGGGTCCTAGGACACCTAGGAACATATTAGAATCATTCTTATGGGTAAAAAGGGGTCATAGGTTGACCTATGACCCCTTTCGACCCATTACATGATGACATATGTCCCTCCCTTAGGGACATATTAGAATCGTTCAAATGGGTCAAACTGGATCATAGTTTGACCTATGACCCCCTTCGACCTATTACATGATGACATATGTCTTTAGGGGTCCTAGGACGCCTAGGGACATATTAGAATTGTTCAAATGAGTCAAATGGGGTTATAGATTGACCTATAACCCCCTTCGACCCATTAAATAATGACATGTGTCCCTACGGGTCTTAAGAATCGTAGGGACATATTAGAATCATTCTTATGCGTAAAAGGGCATCATAGATTGACCTATGACCCCCTTCGACACATTACATGATGACATATGTCGTTAGGGGACCTAGGACTTCTAAGGACATTTTATAATCATTCAAATAGGTCAAAGGGGGTCATAGGTTTACCTGTGACCCCGTTCGACCCATTACATGATGACATATATCCTTAGGGGTCCTAGGACCCCTAGGGATATAATAGAATTGTTAAAATGGGTCAAAGGGGGTCATAGGTTAACCTATGACGGCCTTCAACCCAATATGACATATGTCCCTAGGGTTCCTAGGACCCCTAGGGACATAAAAGAATCATTCTTATGCATCAAAGGGGGTCATTGGTTGATGTATGATCCCTTTCAACCTATTAAATGATGACATATGTCTCTAGGGCTTCTAGGACCCCTAGGGACATAATAGAATCGTTCATATGGGTCAAAGGGAGTCATAGGTTCACCTATGACACCTTTCGATCCATTACATGACGACATATGTCTCTAGGGTTCCTAAGATCAATAGGGACATATTAGAATCATTCTTATTAGTCAAAGGGGGTCATAGGTTGACCTATGACCCCCTTCAACCCATTAAATGATGACATATAGGACCCCTATGAACATAATAGAATACTTCTTATAGGTCAAAGGGAGTCATAGGTTGATCTATGACCCCCTTTGGCCCATTACATGATAACATATGTCCCTAGGGGTCCTAGGACCCCTAGGGACAAATTAGAATCATTCAAATGTATCAAAGGGGGTCATAGGTTGAGCTATGACACCCTTTGACCCATTAAATGATGACATTTGTCTCTAGGTGTCCTAAGACCCTTAGGGACATACTAGAATCGTTCTTATGGGTCAAAAGGGGTCATAGGTTCTCCCTGGGTGTCCTAAGAACCCTAGGGACATAATAGAATCTTTCTTATGGGTCAAAGGAGGTCATAGGTCCTTCGATCTAGTACATTCATGAATATGTCGCTAGGGGTCCTAGGACCACTAAGGACATATTAGAATCATTCAAATGGATCAAATGGAGTCATAGGTTGATCTATGACCCCCTTCGACCCATTACATGATGACATATGTCCTTAGGAGTCTTAGGACCACTAGGGACATATTAGAATCATTCTTATGGGTCAAAGGGGGTCACAGGTTGACGTATAACACCATTTGACCCATTAAATGATGACATATGTCCCTAGGGGTCCTAGAAACCCTAGGAGCATAGTATAATCATTCTTATAGGTCAAAGCGGGTCATAGGTTGACCTATGATCTCTTTTGACCCATTAAATGATGACATATGTCCTTAGGGTTCATAAGATTCTTAAGGACAAAAGATAATCATTCTTATGGGTCGAAGGGGGTCATAGGTTGACCTATAACCCCCTTCGACCAATTAAATGAAGACATGCGTCCTTAGGGGTACTTGGAGCTCTAGGGACATAATAGGATCATTCTTATGGGTCAAAAGGGGTCATAGGTTGATCTATGACAACCTTCGGCCCATTACAAAATTACATATATCCCTAGGGCTCCTAGGACCACTAGGGACATATTAAAATCATTTTTATGGGTCAAAGCGTGTGATAGGTTGACCTATGACCCCTTTCGACTCATTAAATGATGACAGATGGGACCCCTAAGGACATAATCCAATCTTTCTTATGAGTCAAATGGGGTCATAGGTTGACCAATGATCGCGTTCAACCTATTACATAATGACATATGTCCTTAGGGGCCCTAAGACCCTTAGGGACATATTAGAATCGTTCAAATGGGACAAAGAAGGTCATAGGTTAACATATGACCTCTTTCGACCTATTACATGATGATATATGTCCCTAGGGATCCTAGGACCTCTAGGATCATTTTTGAATCATTCTTATAGGTTAAAGGTGGTCATAGGTTGACCTATGAGCTCCTTCTATGCATTACGTGATATTATATGTCCTTAGGGATCCTAGGACCCCTATGGACATAATAGAATCCTTCTTATGGGTCAAAGGGGGTCATAGGTTGACTTATGACCCCCTTCGACACATTAAATGATAACATATGTCCCTCGGCATTCTAGGACCCCTAGGGACATAACATAATCATTCAAATGTGTCAAAAGGGGTCATAGGTTGACCAATAACCCCCTTCGACCCATTACATGATGACATATGTCCCTAGGGCTCCTAGGATCCCTAGAGACATATTAGAATCGTTCTTATGGGTCAAAGGGGGTCATAGGTTGATCTATAACCCCTTTTGACCCATTACATGATGTCATATGTTCGTAGGAGTCCTAGGCCCCTGCGGACATAATAGAATCCTTCTTATGAGTAAAATGGGATCATAGGTTGATCTATGACCCTCTTTGATCAATTAAATGATGACATATGTCCCTAGGGGTCCTAGGACCCCTAGAAACATAATAGAATCATTCAAATGTGTCAACGACCCATTACATGATGACATTGTCCCTAAGGCTCCTAGGATCCCTAGGGACATATTATAATCGTTCTTATGGGTCAATGGGTCAAATGGGTCAAAGTGGGTTATAGGGTGACCTATGACCCCCTTCAAGCCAGTACATGAAAACATATGTCCCTAGGGGTCCTAGGAACCCTAGCAACATAATATAATCCTTCTTATGCATCAAAGATGGTCATAGGTTGACCTATAACACCCATCGACCCATTAAATGATAACATATCTCCCTAGGGGTCCTAGGACCTCTAAGAAAATATTAAAATTATTGAAATGGGTCAAAGGGAGTCTTAGGTTGACCTATGACCCCCTTCGACCCATTACATGATGACATATGTCCCTGGAGTTCCTAGGACTCCTAGGGGCATATTAGAATCATTCAAATGGGTCAAAAGGGGTTATAGGTTGGCCTATGACCCTGTTTCACCCACTACATGAAGGCATATGTGCATAGCGGTCATAGAACACTTAGGCACATATTAGAATCGTTCTTATGGGTCAAGAGGGGTGATAGGTTAACCTATGACCCCCTTTGACCCATTAAATGCTGACATATATATCAGAATTATTCTGATGGGTCAAAGGAGATCATAGGTTGTCCTATGACCCCCTTCAACCCATTACATGAAGACATATGTCCCTAGGGGTCCTATAACCCATTAAATGATGACATATGTGCATAGGGGTCCTTGGACCACTAGGGACATAATAGAATTGTTCTTATCGATCAAAAGGGGTCATAGGTTGACCTATGACCCCCTTCGACCCATTAAATGATGAAATATGTCACTAGGGGACCTAGGACCCCTACGAACATAATAAAATCTTTTTTATGGGTCAAAAGGGGTCATAGGTTGACCTATGACACCCTTCGACCCATTACATGATGACATATGTCCCTAGGGGTCTTAGGACCTTTAGGGACATATTAGAATCATTCAAATGCCTCAAAGGGGGTCATAGGTTGACCTATTACCCCCTTCGACCCATCAAATGATGACGTATGTCTCTAGGGGTTCTAAGACCCCTAGGGACATATTAGAATCATTCAAATGGGTCCAAAGGGATCATAGGTAGACCTATTGCCCCCTTCGACTCATTATAGGGTGACATATGCCCCTAGGGGTCCTAGGACCCCTAAAGACATATTAGAATCATTCAAATGGGTCAAAGGGGCCCTTTGACCCATTACATGATGACATATGTGCTTAGGGGTACTAGGACCCCTAAAGACATAATAGAATCATTCAAATGGGTCAAAGGGGGTCATAGGTTTACCTTTGACCCCCTTCAACCCATTACATGATGACTCAAAACCCTAGGGACATATTAGAATCAATCTTATGGGTTAAAGGGGGACATAAGTTGACCTATGACCCCCTTCGACCCGTTATATGATGACATATGTCCCTAGGGTTCCTAGGACCCCTACCGACAAAATAGAATCCTTGTTATGGGTCAAAGGGGGTCATAGGTTGACCTATGACCCCTTTTGACCCATTACATGACAACATATGTCTTCATATTAGAATCTTTCAAATGTGTCGAAAGGGGTCATATTTTGACCTATGACCACCTTCAACCCATTACCGTACAACATATGTCCGCAGGGGTCCTAAGACCCCTAGGAACATATTATAATCATTCATATGGGTCAAAGGGGGTCATAGGTTGACCTATGATCGCTTTCGACCCATTACATCATGACATAAGTCCCTAGGGGTCGTAGGACCCCTAGGGACATATTAGAATCATTCTTATAGGTCAAAGGGGGTCATACGTTGACCTATGATCCCCTCCAATCCATTAAATGATAACATATGTCCCTAGGGCTGTTAGGACCCTTAGGGACATAATAGAATTGTTCTTATGGGTCAAAGGGTGTAATAGGTTGACCTATGACCCCCTTCATCCCATTAAATAATGACATATGTCCCCAGGGGTCCTAGGACCCATAAGGACATAATAAAATCGTTCTTATGGATCAAAAGGGGTCAAAAGTTGACCTATGACCATCGTCGACTCATTAAATTACGACATATGTCCTAATAGACTCCTTATCGGTCAAACGGGGTCATTGGTTGACCTATTACCCCTTTCGACCCATTACTAGATGACATATGTCCCTAGGGGTCCTAGGACCCATAGGGACATATTAAAATTGTTTAAATGGGTCAAAGGGGGTCATAGGTTGACCTATGACCCTCTTTGAATCATTACATGATGACATATGTCCCTAGGGGTCCTATAACCAATAGGGATATATTAGAATCGTTCTTATGGGTAAAATCATGTCATAGGTTGACCTATGACCTCCTGTGACCCATTACATAATGACATATGTCCTGAGGGGAAATAGAACCCCTAGGGACATATTTGAATCATTTAAATGAGTCAAAGGGGATCTTAGGTTGACCTATGACCCTCTTCGAGCTATTACATGATGACATATGTCCCTAGGGGTCCTAAGACGCCTAGAGACATATTAGTGTCATTCAAATGGGTTAGAGGGGGTCATAGGTTGACCTATGACCCCTTTCGACTCACTAAATGATGACATATGTCCCTATGGGTCCTAGGACCCCTAGGGACATAATAGAATAATTCTAATGTGTCAAAGGGGGTCATAGGTTTACTTATGACCTCTTTCGAACTATTACATGACAACATATGTCTCTAAGGCTCCTAGCATCCCTAGGGACATATTAGAATCATTCTTATAGGTCAAAGGGGGTCATAGGTTTACATATGACCCCCTTCAACCCATTTCATGATGACATATGTCCTTAGGGGTCCTAAGAACCCTATGGAAATAATAGAATCCTTCTTATGGGTCCAAGGGGGTCATAGGTTAACCTATGACTTGCATCAACTCATTAAATGAAGAAATATGTCCCTAAGGGTCTGAGGACCCCTAGGGAAATAATAGAATGCTTCTTATGAGTCAAAGGGGGTCATAGGTTGACCTATGCCCCCCTTCGACCGATTAAATGATGACATATATTTCTAAGTGTCTTAGGACCCCTAAGGACATAATAGAATTGGTCTAATGCAAACCTACGACACCCATCGACCCATTAGATGATGACATATGTCCCTAGGACTCCTAAGATCCCTAGAAATATATTAGAATCATTCTTATGGGTCAAAGGGCATGTGATAGGTTGACCTATTACCCCCTTCAACCCATTAAATGACGAAATATGTCCCTAGGGATCATAGGACCCCTAGGGACATAAATGAATCTTTCTTATGGGTCAAAGTGCATCACAAGTTGACCTATGACACCCTTCGATGTATTACATGATGACATATGTCCCTAGGGGTCATACGACGACTAGAAACATATTAGAATCATTCAAATGGGTCAAAGGGGGTAACAGGTTGACCTATGACCTCCTTTGACCCATTAAATGACGATCTATGTCCCTAGGGGTCCTAGGTCCCCTAGCGACATAATAGAATCGTTATAATGCGTACCTATGACCCCTTTCGACCCATTACATGACGAGATATGTCCTTAGGGGTCCTAAGATTGTTAGAGACATATTTGAATCGTTCTTATGGGTCAAAGGGGGTCATAGGTTGACCTATGACCCATTTCAACCCATTACATGACGACATATGTCCCTAGGGATCTTAGGAATCCTCGGGACATAATAGAATCCTTCTTATGGGTCAAATGGGGTCATAGGTTGACCTATGACCCCCTTCGACCCATTACATGATGACATATATCCTTAGGGGTCCTCTGACGCCTAAGGACATATTAGAATCATTCAAATGGGTCAAAGGGGATCATAAGTTTACCTATGACCACCTTTGACCCATTACATGACGACATATGTACCTAGGGTTCCTAGGATGCCTAGGGATATATTAGAATAGTTCAAATGTGTCAAAGGGCATCATAGATTGACCTATGATCCCATTTGACCCATAAAATGATGACATATGTTCCTAGGGGTCTTAGGAACCCTAGGGACAAAATAGAATCGTTATAATGTATCAAAGGGGGTCATAGGTCATTCGACCTATTACATGACAACATATGTCCCTAGGGCTCCTAAGATCCCTAAAGATATATTAGAGTCATTCTTATAGGTCAAAGGGGGTCACAAGTTAACCTATGACCTCCTTTAACACATTACATGATGACATATGTCCCTAGTGGTCCTGAGAACCCTAGGGACCTAATAGAATCCTTCTTATGGGTCAAAGGGGGACATAGTTTTACCTATGACACCCTTCAATCCATTACATGATTACATATGTCCCTAGTGGTCCTAGGACACCTAGGGACATATGAGAATCATTCTTATGGGTCAAAGGGGGTCATAGGTTTACCTATGACCCCCTGCGACCCATTACATGACAACATATGTCCCTAGGGGTCATGGGGCCCCTAAGGACATATTAGAATCGTTCAAATGGGTCAAAGGGGGTCATACGTTGACCTATGATCCCTTTCGACGCATTACATGACGACATATGTCCCTATGGGTTCTAAAATGGTTAGAGAAATAATAGAATTGTTCAAATGGGTTAAAGGTGGTGATAGATTGACGTATGACCCCCTTGAACCCATTACATGATGACATATGTCCCTAGGGGTCCTAGGACCTCTACGGACATATTAGAATTATTTTTATGGGTCACAGGGGGTCATAGGTTAACTTATGATCACCTTCGACCCATTACATGACGACATATGTCGTTAAGGGTACTAGAACGCCTAGGGACACAATAGAATCTTTCTTATGGGTTAAAGGGGGTCATAATTTAACCTATGACCCCCTTCGACTCATTACATGATGACATATGTCCCTAGGCATCCTAGGACACCTAGTGACATATTAGAATTATTCTTATGGGTCAAAGGGTGTCATAGGTTGACCTATGATCCCCTTTGACCCACTACATGATGAAATGTGTCCCTAGGGATATATTAGAATCATTCTTAAAGGTGAAAAGGGGTCATAGGTTGACCTATGGCTCGCTTTGACCCATTAAATGTCAACATATGTCCCTAGGGGTCCTAGGACCCTTTCGGACATAGTAGAATCATTCTTATGGGTCCAAGGGGGTCATAGGTTGACCTGTGACCCCCTTCGACTGATTAAATGATGACATATGTCTCTAGGGGTCTTAGGACCCCTAGGAACATAATAAAAATGTTCTTATCAATCAAAGGGGGTCACAGATTGACCTATGACCTCTTTCGACCCATTAAATGACAACATATGTCCCTCATGGTCCAAGGGCCCCTAAGGACATAATAGAATATTTCTTATGGGTCAAAGGAGGTCACTGGTTGACCTATGAGCCCCTTTGACCCATTACATGATGACATATGTCCTTAAGGTTCCTAGGACCCCTAGAGACATATTAGAATCATTCTAATGGGTTAAACAAGGTCATAGGTTGACCTATGACCCCCTTTGATCCATTACATGATGTCATATGTCCCTAGGGGTCCTTGGACCCCTACGGATATAATAGAATCCTTCTTATGGGTCAAAGGGGGTCATAGGTTGAGCTATGACACCCTTTGACCCCTTAAATGATGACATAAGTCTCTAGGGGTCCTATGACCCCTAAGGACATAATAGAATCATTCAAATGCATCAAATGGGGTCATAAGTTGACCTATGACCCCTTCAACCCATTACATGATGACATATCTTCTTAGGGCTCCTAGGATCCCTAGGGACATATTATAATCGTTCTTATAGGTCAAAGGGGGTCATAGGTTGACCTATAACCCTTTTCAAACTATTACATGATGTGATATGGCTCTAGTGGTCCTAGGACCCCTACGGACATAATAAAATCTTTCTTATAGGTCAAAGGGAGTTAGAGATTGACCTGTGACACCCATCGACCCATTAAATGATTACATATGTCCCTAGGGGTCCTAGGACCCCTAGGGACATAATAGAATCATTCAAATGTGTCACAGACGGTCATAGGTTGATCTATGACCCCCTTCGACCCATTAAATGATGACATATGTCCCTAGGGCTCCTAGGATCCCTAGGGACATATTAGAATTGTTCTTATGGGTCCAAAGGTTTCATAGGTTGAGTTATGACCCCCTTCAACTCATTACATGATGTCATATGTCCCTAAGAGTCCTAAGACTCCTACGGACATAATAAAATCATTCTTATGGATAAAATGGGATCATAGGTTTACCTATGGCCCACTTAGACCCATTAAATGATGACATATGTCCCTAAAGGTCATAGGACCCCTAAGGACATATTAGAATCATTCAAATGTGTCAGCAACTCATTGCAAGACAACATATGTCCCTAGGGCTCTTAAGATTTTTAGGTACATATTAGAATCATTCTTATGAGTCAAAGGTTTGACCCATTACATGACGACATATGTCACTACGGGTCCTAGGAACCCTAGAGAGATATTAAAATCATTTTTCTGGGTCAAAGGGGGTCATAGGTTGACCTATGACACCTTTTGACCCATTACATGATAACATATGTCCCTAGGGGTCCTAGGACCCCTAGGGACATATTAGAATCATTCTTATGGGTAAAAGGGCATCATAAGTTGATCTATAACCCCCTTCAACCCACTACATGACGACATATGTCTGTAGGGGTCCTAGGAACCCTATGGACATAATAGAATCTTTCTTATGGGTCAAAGGTGGTCATAGGTTGACCTATGACCCACTTCGACCCTTTAAATGATGAAATATGTCCCTAGGCATCCTAGGACCCATAGGGAAATAATAGAATGCTTCTTATGGGTCAAAGGGGGTAATAGGTTAACCTATGACCTCTTTCAACCCATTAAATGATGATATATATCTCTAGGTGTCCTCAGGCCCCTAGGAACATAAAAGAATTAGTCTAATGCATACCTATGACCTGCTTCGACCAATTAGATGATGACATATGTCCCTAGGGCTCCTAGGATCTCTAAGTACATATTAGAATAATTCTTAGCTTTCAAAGGGGGTCATAGGTGGACCTAAGACACAATTTAACCAATTACATGATAACATATGTCCCTAAGGGTCCTAAGAACCCTAAGGACATAATAGAATCCTTCTTATGGGTTAAAGGGGGTCATAGGTTGACCAATGACCCCCTTTGACCCATTTAATGATGACATATGTCCTTAGAGGTCCTAGGACCCCTAGGGACATATTAGAATCATTCTTATGGGTAAAAGGGTGTCATAAGTTGACCTATGACCCCCTTCAACACATTACATGATGACCTATGTCCCTCGACATCTCAGGACCCCTACGAACATATTAGAATCGTTCAAATGGGTCAAAGGAGATCATAGGTTGAGCTATGACACCCTGCAGCCCATTACATGATAACATATGTCTCTAGAGGTCCTAGGATGCCTAGGGACATATTAGAATTGTTCAAATGGGTCAAAGGGGGTCATAGCTTGAACTATAACCCTCTTCTACCCATTAAATGATGACATATGTCCTCAAGGGTACTAAGACCCCTAAGGACATCATAGAATCATTATAATGCATACCAATGACCCCCTTTGACCCATTACATGATGAGATATGTCCCTAGGGCTCCTAAGACATATACAGACATAATAAAATTGTTCAAATGGGTCAAAGAGGGTCATAGGTCATGCAACCAATTACATGATGACATATATCCCTAGAGGACTTAGGACCCCTAGAAACATTTTAGAATCATTCAAATAGGTCCAAGGGGGTCATAGGTAAACCTATGACCCTCTTCGACCCATTACATGACGACATATGTCCCTAGGGGTCCTAGGACCCCTAAGGACATAATAGAATTGTTTAAAAGGGTCAAAGGGGGTCATAGGTTGACCTATGACGCCCTTCGACCCATTATGACATATGTCATTAGGGTTCTTAGGACTACTAGGGATATAATAGAATCATTCTTATGTGTCAAAGGGGGTCATAGGATGACCTATGACACCGTTCAATCGATTACATGATGACTTATGTCCCTAGGGTTTCTAAGACCAATAGGGACATATTAGAAGCATTCTTATTGGTCAAAGAGAGTCATAAGTTGACCTATGACCCACTTCGACCCATTAAATGATGACGTATGGGGCCCCTATAGACATAATAGAATATTTATTACGAGTCAAAGGGGGTCATAGGTTGATCAATGACCCCCTTCGACCCATTACATGATGACATATGTCCCTACGGGTCCTACGACCTGTAGGGACAAATTAGAATTGTTCAAATGTGTCAAAGGGGGTCATAGGTTGAGCTATAACACCCTTCGACCCATTACGTGATGACCTAGGACCCCTAGGGACATATTAGGATCGTTCTTATGGGTCAAAGGGGGTCATAGGTTCTCCCTAGGTGTCCTAGGAACCCTTGGGACATAATAGAATCTTTCTTATGGGATAAAGGGGGTCATAGGTTGACCTATGAGCCCCTTCGACCCACTACATGTAGGCATATGTCCCTAGGCGTCCTAAGACCCCTAGGGACATATTAGAATCGTTCAAATGGGTCAAATGGGGTCATAGGTTGATCTATGACCCCCTTCGACACATTGCATAACAACATGTGTCCTTACAGGTCCTAAGACCACTAAGGACATATTAGAATCGTTCTTATGGGTCAAAGGGGGTCACAGGTTGACCTATGACACCTTTTGACCCATTAAATGATGACATATGTCCCTAGGGGTCCTAGGACCCCTAGTAACATAATAGATTCATTCTTATGGGTGGAAGCAGGTCATAGGTTGACCTATGACCTCCTTCGACCCTTTAAATGATGACATATGTCCCTAGGGTTCATAGGACCCCTAGGGACAAAATAGAATTATTCTTATTGATCAAAGGGGGACATAGGTTGACCTATAACCCCCTTCGACCAATTAAATGATGATATGTGTTCTTAGGGGTACTTGGGGCCCTAGGGACATAATAGAATCATTCTTATGGGTCAAAGGGGGTCATAGGTTGACCTATGACAACCTTCAACCTATTACATAATGACATATGTCCCTAGGGCTCTTAGGACCCCTAGGGACATATTATAATCATTCTTATGGGTCAAAGTGGGTGATAGGTTGACCTATGACCCCCTTTGACCCATTAAATGATGACATATGGAACCACTAAAGACATAATACAATCCTTCTTATGGATCAAATGGGGTCATAGGTTGACAAATCACCCCCTTCAACCCATTACATAATGACATATGTCTTTAGGGGCCCAAAGACCCTTAGGGATATATTAGAATCGTTCAAATGGGTCAAAAGAGGTCATAGGTTGACCTATGACCCCCTTTGACCCATTACATGACAACATATGTCCCTAGGAGTTCTAGGACCCCTAAGGACATATTAGAATCATTCTTATGGGTTAAAGGTGGCAATAAGTTGACCTATGACCCCCTTCGACCCATTACATGATGTCATATATCCCTAGGGGTCCTAAGACCCCTATTCATATAATATAATCCTTCTTATGGGTCAAAGGGGGTCATAGGTTGATATGTGACACCCTTCAACCCACTAAATGATGACACATGTCCCTCGGCATCCTAGGACCCCTAAGGACATAATATAATCATTCAAATGCATCAAAGGGGGTCATAGGTTGACCTATGACCCCTTTGACCCATTACATGATGACATATGTCCCTAGGGTTGCTAGGATCCCTAGGGACATATTAGAATTGTTCTTATGGGTCAAAGGGGGTCATAGGTTGACCTATAACCCCTTTTGACCCATTACATGATGTCATATGTCTATAGGAGTCCTAGGACCCCTACGGACATAATAAAATCTTTTTTATGGGTAAAATGGGATCATAGGTTGACCTATGATCCCCTTCGACTCATTAAATGACAACATATGTCCCTAGGGGTCCTAGGACCCCTAGCGATATAATAGAATCATTCAAATGCATGAATGACCCATTTCATTAGGACATATGTCCCTAGGACTCCTAGAATCTCTAGGGACATAATAAGATCGTTCTTATTGGTCAAAGGGATTCATAGGTCTACCTATGACTCCCTTCGACCCATTACATGATGACATATGTCCCTAGGGGTCCTAAGACCCCTAGGGGCATATTAAAATCAATCTTATAGGTCAAAGGGGGTCATAGGCTGACCTATGACACCCTTCGACCCATTACATGATGACATATGTCCTTAGGGGTCCAAAGACCCCTAGGGACATATCAAAATCTTTCTTATGGGTCAAAGGGGGGCATAGCTTGACCTATGACTCACTTCGATCTATTACATGACAAGATATGTCCCTATGAGTCCTAAGACCCCTAGGGATATATTAGAATCATTCAAATTGTTCAAATGGGTCAAAGGGAGTCATAGGTTTACCTATGAACCCCTTCAAACTATTACATGACGACATATGTCCATAGGGCTCCTAGGACTGCTAGGGACATATCAAATTTTTTTTTATGGGTCAAAGGGTTTCATTGGTTGAGCTATTAGCCCCTTCAACCCTTTGCATGACAACATATGTCCCTAGGGGTCGTAGGAACCCTAACGACATAATATAATCCTTCTTATGGGTGAAAGGGGGTCATAGGTCATCGACTCATTAAATGATGACAAATGTCCCCTAGGGACATATTAGAATCATTCAAATGGTTCAAAGGTGATTCTTTGGTTGACCTATGACCCCCTTCGATCCATTACATGATGACATATGTCCCTAGGGGTCCTAGGCCTCCTAGGGACATATTATAATCATTCTTATGGGTCATAGGGGATCATAGGTTGACCTATGACCCTCTTCGAGACATTACATGATGACATATGTCCCTAAGGTTCCTAGGACCCCTAGGAGCATATTAGAATCATTCAAATGGGTCAAAGGGGGTTCTAGGTTGACTTATGACCCCCTTCAACCCATTAAATGATGATATATATATTAGAATCGTTCTTATGGGTGAAGGGGGTTCATAGTATGACCTATGACCCCCTTTGACCCAATAAATGATGGCATATATCCCTAGGGGTCCTAAGACCCTTAGGAACATAATATAATCATTCTTATGGGTCAAAGGGGGTGATAGGTTGACCTATGACCCCCTTCAACCCATTAAATGACAAAATATATTTATAGGGGGCCTACGATGCCTAGTGACATTATAGAATCTTTATTATGGGTCTAAGGGGGTCATAGGCTGACCTATGACCCCCCTTCGACCCATTACATGATGACATATGTCCCTAGTGGTCTTAGGACCCTTAGCGACATATTAAAATTGTTAAAATGGGTCAAAGGGGGTCATAAGCTAACCTATGATCTCTTTCGACCAATTACATGATGCCATATGTCCCTAAGGGTCCTAACATATTAGAATCTTCCTTATGGGTCAAAGGGGGTCATAGGTTGACCTGTGGCCACCTTCAACTCATTACATGATGACATATCTCCCTAAAGAACATATTAAAATCATTCTTATGGGTCAAAAGGGGTCATAGGTTGACCTATGACCCCCTTCAACCCATTAAATGATGACATATGTCCCTAGGGCTCCTAGGACCCCTACCGACATAATATAATTGTTCTTGTGGTTCCAAGGGGGTCATAGGTTGATCTATGACCCCCTTTGTCCCTTTAAATGACAACATGTCCCTAGGGGTCCTACAACCAATAGGGATATAATAGAATCATTCTTATGAGTCAAAGGGGGTAATAGGTTGACCTATGACACTTTTTGATCCATTAAATGATGACATATGTCCCTAGCGGTATTAGATCCCCTAGGGCCATATTAGAATCATTCTTATGAGTCAAAGGGGGTGTGATAGGTTGACCTATGACCCCCTTTGAACTATTAAATGACAAAATATTTCCCTAGGTGTCATAGGACCCCTAGGGACATAATAGAATCCTTCTTATGGGTCAAAGTGGGTCACAAGTTGATGTATGACCCCCTTTGATGCACTACATGATGACATATGCTCTTAGGAGTCATAGGACGACTAAGAACATATTAGAATCATTCAAATGGGTCAAAGGGGGTCATAGGTTGACCTATGACCCCCTTCGATCCATTAAATGATGACATATGTCCATAGGGGTCCTAGGTCCCCTAGCGACATAATAGAATCGTTCTAATGTGTACGTATGACCACCTTCGACCCATTACATAATGACATATGTTCCTAGGGGTCCTAAGATCCCTAGGGACATATTAAAATCATTCTTATGGGTCAAAGGTGGTCATAAGTTGACCTATCACCCACTTCAACCCATTACATGATGACATATGTCCCTAGGAGTCCTAGGAATCCTCAGTATATAATAAAATCCTTCTTATGGGTCAAATGGGGTCATAGGTTGACCTATGAGTCCCTTTCATCCATTACATGATGACATATGTCCCTAGGGGTCCTCTGACGTCTAGGGACATATTAAAATCATTCAAATGGGTCTAAGGGGATCATAAGTTTATCTATGACCACCTTCGACCCATTACATGACGACATATGTACCTAGGGTTCCTAGGACACCTAGGGCCATATTAGAATCATTCAAATGTGTCAAAGGGCATCATAGATTGACCTATGACCCAATTTGACCCATTAAATGATGACATATGTTCCTAGGGGTCATAGGAACCCTCAGGGCATAATAGAATCATTCTAATGCATCAAAGGGGGTCATAGGTCCTTCGACCTATTATATGACGACATATGTCCCTAGGGATCCTAGGATCCCTAAGAATATATTAGAGTCATTCTTATAGGTGAAAAGGGCTCATAGGTTTACCTATGATCCCCTTTAACACATTACATGATTACATATGTCCCTAAGGGTCCTAGGAACCCTGGGGACATAATAGAATCCTTCTTATGGGTCAAAGGGGGTCACAGTTTGACTTATGACACCCTTCAACCCATTACATGATTACACATGTCCCTTGTGGTCCTAGGACACCTAGGGACATATGAGAATCATTCTTATGGGTCAAAGGGGGTCATAGGTTGACATATGACCCCCTTCAACCCATTACATGACAACATATGTCCCTAGGGGTCATATGAACCCTAGGGACATAATAGAATCTTTCTTATGGGTCAAAGGGGGTCATAGTTTGACTTATGACACCCTTCAACCAATTACATGATGACATATGTCCCTAGGGGTCCTAGGAACCCTAGGGACATATTAGAATTGTTCTTATTTGTCAAAGGGGGTCATAAGTTGACCTATGATCACCTTCGACTCATTACATGATGACATATGTCTCTAGGGCTCCTAGGATGCCTAGGGACATAATAGAATCTTTCTTATGGGTCAAATGGGGTCATAAGTTGACCTATGACCCCTTTTGAACCATTAAATGTTGAAATATGTCCCTAGGGATCCTAGGACCCCTAGTGACATATTAGAATCATTTTTATGGGTCAGAGGGCGTCATAGGTTGACCTATGACACCCTTCGACCCATTACACGATGAAATATGTAACTAGGGGTCCTAGGACCCCTAGAGACATATTAGAATCATTCTTATAGGTGAAAGGGGGTCATAGGTTGACCTATAGCCCCCTTCGACCCATTAAATGTCGGCATATGTCAGTAGGGGTCCTAGGACCCCTAGGGACATAATAGAATCGTTCTTATGTGTCCAAGGATGTCATAGGTTGACTTATGACCCCCTTCGACCCATTAAATGATGACATATGTCCCTAGGGGTCCTAGGACCCCTAGAGACATAATAGAATTGTTCTTATTGGTCAAAAGGGGTCACAGGTTGACCTATGACCCCCTTCGACCTATTAAATGATGACATATGTCTGTTTGAGTCCAAGGACCCCTAAGGACATAATAGAATCCTTCTTATGGATCAAAGGGGGTCATTGGTTGACCTATGAGCCACTTTGACCCATTACATGATGACATATGTTATCATTCTTATGGCTTAAAAGGGGTCATAGGGTTACCTATGACCCCCTCTGACCAATTACATGATGTCATATGTCCCTAGGGCTCCTTGAACTCCTATGCACATAATAGAATCCTTCTTATGGGTGAAAGGGGGTCATAGGTTGACCTATGACACCCTTCAACCCATAAAATGAAGACATATGTCTCTAGGGATCCTAGGACCCCTGAGGACGTAATAAAATCATTCAAATGCGTCAAAGGGGGTAATAGGTTGACCTATGACCCCCTTCAACCTATTACATGGTGACATATGTTCTTAGGGCTCTTAGGATTTCTAGGACATATTAGAATAGTTCTTATGGGTCAACGGGGGTCATAGGTTGACTTATGACTCCCTTCATACCATTAGATGATGTCATATGTCCCTAGTGGTCCTAGGACCCCTACGAACATAATAGAATCTTTCTTATGGGTCAAAGGAGGTCAAAGGTTGACCTATCACCCTCATCGATCGATTAAATTACAACATATGTTCCTAGGAGTCCTAGGACCCCTAGGGACATAATAGAATCATTCAAATGTGTCAAAGGTAGTCATAGGTTGATTTATGACCCCCTTCGACCCATTATATGATGACATATGTCCCTAGGGCTCCTAGGATCCCTAGGGACATATTGGTATCGTTCTTATGGGTCTAAGGGTGTCATAGGTTTACCTATGATCCCCTTCAACCCATTACATGATGTCACGTGTCCCTAAAAGTTCTAGGACCCCTATGAACATAATAAAACCTTGTTATGGGTAAAATTGATGGGGACACAACCCAACAACCAGAATAGACACAATAGAAAGGGGAGATTATATTAACTGAGAAAATAAGCTGGTACAAACAGTGCAGAGAAAATAAACTCAAAACATGCCCTGCGGGCTTACAATAGCATAAATCTGGAGAATATTTCTCCTTTTAGCACCTCCTCTCAAGCTCCAATCTGAACTGCCTTTTACAATGCCAGAAATCTCCTTAAGGACTAGGAGTACATTCTAGAAAGTACTAGTAGGCATCCACCGACAAAATAGAAGGTTCTGGAAGCTGCGTTAGAAGTCGGTGCAATTCTAGAAGAATCCAGAAATGGTAGCCGAACTTCCGGGAGGCATAACTTTTGAACCGTAACTCTGATTGACGAACCGTTTACATTTTCGGAAAGCTCTTGAAGCGCTCTATAGCCCTATGGACCAGCTTTGCTCATCCCCCATTTTTTGACCCTTTTTGAGGTCATTTAATGCCCCAAACTTGACTCTGAAGCATTCTTAGGGGGTCTCCAAAACCCGAAAAACTGCAATAACTTTCAAACCGTGGGGCCTTTTGACCTGATTCTTTTTCTGGAATGCTCTAAATCTTGATTGCATTCATCTGGCCAAGTCACACCTTCTAGGTCACCAAAATGATGGTCAAATTGCATGCTCCTATTTTTTCAGGATTTTTAAATGAACTGATAGTTGAACTATGAGAGTTGGAACCTTTATTTGAGCCAAATGGGTATCCAAAAATGCAAAGACATAAAATAGAAACTAAGTCTAAGTACTTTTTTTTTTTTTTGGTGACATAGGATTGCCCTTATACCTCTAGATGCTCCTGCATCAGACACCCAGGGTAGATTGAAAAGTGACCCTGTCACTTTATGGATGGTAGAGGAAATCCCAAATGGGAAACCTCAGCTGCTGAAATCCAAGTTGAGTCTTCGATCGGTTGTCCTTTCCATTTGACCAAATACTCTTCATACTGCCTGTTTCTGGTACTCCTACCCACACGATGATCTAGAATGTCTTCTATCTCCTCCTTCTTAGAAGCAGGAATTGGACACGGCTCTAAAACCAGCTCCTCATCTGCACCATCATCATGATACTCTGTCAAATCTGCAATGTTGAAAATGGGAGAAATGTGAATACCATCTGGCAGCTCCACCTCATATGCATTTCCTGAGTTATGTTTCTTCAAAATTTTGCAGGGGCCAAATTTCTTCATTTTCAGCTTGTTGTAAGTACCAACTGGAAATCTTTCTTTTCGTAAGTGCACCATGACAAGATCCCCTACTTGGAATTCCTTATGTCTTCTCCTTGCATCAGCCCTAGCTTTATACTCTTGATTCATCTTGATAATGTGTGCTTGAACCTCCTCATGTAGACGCTTGATGTGTTCAGCAAATTCCTCAGCTTCAGCACTTGTTCTCTCCCCTTGTTCTATCTTCCTCAATTCTGGTGCAGTCCTTGGGCTATTTCCATATACAATTTGAAATGGTGATTTTCTAGTACTCCTATTTACAGAGTTATTATAAGCAAACTCTGCCTGTGGTAGAATCAAATCCCATCCCTTGGGCTTATCCCCAACTAAACATCTCAGCAAATTGCCCAGACTTCTATTTACCACTTCTTTTTGGCCATCAGTCTGTGGGTGATGTGTGGAACTGAATTTCAAGTCTGTTCTCAACTTTTTCCACAATGTCCTCCAGAAATACCCCACAAATTTAGTATCTCGGTTAGAAACTATACTTCTTGGAAGACCATGTAGTCTTACCACCTCCTTGAAAAACAAGTCTGCAATATGGACAGCATCATGAGTTTTGTGGCATGGAATGAAATGTGCCATTTTGGAGAACCTATCAACCACCACGAATACTGAGTCATTACCCCTTTGGGTCCTTGGCAATCCAAGAACAAAATCCATACTTATGTCCTCCCATGGCCTTGATGGAACAGGCAATGGCTGATATAGGCCAGTATTTTGACTAAACCCCTTGGCCACTTGACAAACCTGGCAACTCTGTACAAACTTCTTCACATCCTGTGTAATTTGAGGCCAAAAATAATGTTCTCTAAGAATGGCAATGGTCTTATCCCGACCAAAATGTCCTGCCATCCCTCCACTGTGTTTCTCCTTAATCAGATTTTCCCTCATGGAACTCCTTGGAATGCACAATTGACTACCTTTGAACAACATGCCATCCTGAATCAAATAGTCTAACCACTTGGTTCTATCTACAGCAACAGGTTCTTTACAAGCTTTCCATGCTTCAGCAAAATCAGGATCCTCAGGGTACAAATTCTTGAGTTCATCAAACCCAACTACTTCAACCTGCATTGTTGTAAGCAATAGCTGTCTCCTACTTAATGCATCTGCAACCTTGTTAGATTTTCCACTTCTATGCTTCAACACAAATATATAACTCTGTAAGAATTCTACCCACTTCATATGCCTCTGATTCAATTTACCTTGGCTATTTAGGTACTGTAATGCCTGATGATCAGTATACAAAACAAATTCCTTTGGCAATAAATAATGCCTCCATTTCTTTAAGGCCTGAACTATCGCATAGAACTCTTGATCATAAACAGAATACTTCTTCTTTGCATCATTCAATTTTTCACTAAAATATGCAATAGGCTTACCTTCTTGGCTTAATACAGCCCCAATAGCGCTACCACTAGCATCACAATCCACCTGGAATACTTTTCTAAACTCTGGAAGTGCCAACACAGGCTGTTCAGTCACCTTCTTCTTTAGCAATTCAAAACTTCTCGAGGCTGCTGCAGTCCATTTGAACTCTTTTCTATCCCCTCTTATTGTATCAGTTAGAGGTGCACATATGCCACTAAAATTCTTAATAAACTTCCTGTAAAAACTAACCAGACCATGAAATGATCTTACCTCAGTAGCAGACCTTGGAGTAGGCCATTCCAAGATGGCTTTTACCTTCTCTGGATCCATTTTGAGACCTTCAGGTGATATAACAAATCCCAAATAGACTAACTCCCTTTTTGCAAAGACACACTTCTTTAGATTAATTAACAATTTCTCTTCCCTTAGCCTTTCAAAGACACTACGAATATGCAGTAAATGTTCTTCCAAAGTCTTGCTGAAAATTAAAATATCATCCAAATAGACAATAACAATTTTTCCCAAGAACTTCTTAAGTACCTCATTCATGAGCCGCATGAAGGTGCTTGGGGCATTCGTCAATCCAAAGGGCATGACTAACCACTCATAAAGGCCCTCCTTGGTCTTGAAGGCTGTTTTCCACTCATCTCCTTCTCGAATCCGTATCTGATGATAGCCACTCTTCAGATCTATCTTTGTGAAGTATTGAGCTCCACTCAAGCAGTCCATAAGATCATCCATCCTTGGTAAAGGAAACCGGTACTTGATGGTTATCCTATTTATAGCTCGAGAATCTGTACACATCCTCCACTCTCCATCCTTCTTTGGTGCAAGTACTGTAGGTACTGCACATGGACTCAGGCTCTCTCGAATCAAGCCCTTCCTCAACAGCTCCTGAACCTGTCTATTTAGCTCCTCTTTTTCAGTGGGAGTCATCCTGTGAGCAGCCTTGTTAGGCAAACTAGCTCCTGGAATCAGATCTATTTGATGACTGATTTGCCTTACTGGTGGCAATCCATCTGGAACATTATCAGAGATAATATCTCCAAATTCTCCTAGTAAATCTGAAACTTCAAATGGTATTTCACTACTACCTTCTTTATCTTTTCTAGGAATCAAAGCATAGCACATGCGCTAATGTTTCATGCCATCTAAAAACTTCCTTCCATCAACAAGACAAATCCTAGCACTGCTACATACCTTTTCACCTTCCTTTTTCATGGGCTTCAATTTTTGGCGAACTCCATCCTTTGTCAGAGAGTATGTGTTTGCATGTCCATCATGTATTGCATGTCTATCAAACTGCCATGGTCTACCCAACAATAGATGGCAAACATCCATGGAAATAACATCACAGAGAACTTCATCATGGTAACTTCCAATTTTGAATTTTACTAAACATTGTTCACTTACCAGGACCTTATGATCATCTTTTACCCAAGAAATCCGATAGGGCTGGGGATGTTTCTCCCTCTTGAGCTTCAGCTTAGAGACCATCTCTTCTGATACCAAATTATCAGTGCTACCACCATCAATGATCACATCACAACATTTATCCTCACACTTGCATCTGGTACGGAACAAACTCCTCCGTTGTCCTGGTTCATTTTCGCCACTTAGTAGGACTCTTTCATTTACCAAGGTCTCTCCTCTTTCTGCATCCTCTGAATGTGATGATTGTGCATCCTCATCCACATGAGCAACCCTAGCTTGGCCCTCAGCTCTCCTATCTGTCCTTCCTTGTTGTTGAGGGCATTCAAAGGCACGATGACCTTCTTCATTGCAATGGAAACAGGTACCACGGAAGCCTCCTCTTCCTTGCCCACGTCCTCTACCTCTTCCTCTTTGATTTCCAAAGTCTTGATCACGGGAGCGGTTGAAACCCTCATTCCTCTGGTTCCTGCTAGTACCCTCATCTTCATTTTTCTTTTGAGTTTCATTGCGGCCTCCAGATGATTTACCGCTTCCCCTTCCTCCTTGACCACGCCCTCTTTGTCTTCCTTCAAACCTTTTACTCAGCTTCTCTTCAACTCGTAGGGCAAACTGGTATGCTTCTTCAACACTGGTCATTCTTACCAGACTTAGTTCTTCCTGGATGCTAGGTCGTAACCCACTGATATAACGAGCAACCTTCTCCTTATTTGCTTTTGCATGCCCCGCTCTAATCAGGAGTCGGTAAAACTCCTCTGTATATTCTTGCACTGATCTTCCTGCTTGCTTTAACCCATGCATCTTCTTAAACAGATCTAGCTCGTAGTCCACAGGAATGAACTGCTTCTTCAATTTGTCCACCATGTGATCCCATCTTTTGATCTTCTCCTTTCCTCTTCTAAGTCTTTCTAGTTGAACCTCTTGCCACCAGATTTTGGCATGGCCTTTTAGTTTGGCCTTTGCAAACTTAACCCTATCTGGGTCCCTTATATCCTCATACTCAAAGTATTCATCCAGTTCATTGATCCAGTCGATCAACTCATCTGGTTTCAAATTTCCCGAAAATATACCCACTTCAATTGTAGGTCTTTTCCCAAACCTAGAAATGGCCCTAAAAATCCTTTCCTCTACAGGATTCAGAACTTCCCCGTCAACTTCCATTACTTCCTCTTCATTGTCATCCTCACTATTGTCATCTGCGGCAATATTTTCTCCTCTACGAAGCTCCTCTTGCAATGCTTGTACCTGTCTCTGGAGGGCTCTAACCTCCTCAGGATCAACAGCTCTGGCCCTTGCACCACGCTCTCTTCATGGAGGCATCTTCTAACTCGAACCCACAACCACACAGTCCTGGTGCAAACTGCCTCACAGTCGGCGCTCTGTCTACACACTCAGGAAAACTAGGCTCTGATACCACTTGATGGGGACACAACCCAACAACCAGAATAGACACAATAGAAAGGGGAGATTATATTAACTGAGAAAATAAGCTGGTACAAACAGTGCAAAGAAAATAAACTCAAAACATGCCCTGCGGGCTTACAATAGCATAAATCTAGAGAATATTTCTCCTTTTAGCACCTCCTCTCAAGCTCCAATCCGAACTGCCTTTTACAATGCCAGAAATCTCCTTAAGGACTAGGAGTACATTCTAGAAAGTGCTAGTAGGCATCCACCGACAAAATAGAAGGTTCTGGAAGCTGCGTTAGAAGTCGGTGCAATTCTAGAAGAATCTAGAAACGGTAGCCGAACTTCCGGGAGGCATAACTTTTGAACCGTAACTCCGATTGACGAACCGTTTACATTTTCGGAAAGCTCTCGAAGCGCTCTATAGCCCTATGGACAAGCTTTGCTCATCCCCCATTTTTCAACCCTTTTTGAGGTCATTTAATGCCCCAAACTTGACTCTGAAGCATTCTTAGGGGGTCTCCAAAACTTGAAAAACTGCAATAACTTTCAAACCGTGGGGCCTTTTGACCTGATTCTTTTTCTGGAATGCTCTAAATCTTGATTACATTCATCTGGCCAAGTCACACCTTCTAGGTCACCAAAATGATGGTCAAATTGCATGCTCCTATTTTTTCGGGATTTTTAAATGAACTGATAGTTGAACTATGAGAGTTGGAACCTTTATTTGAGCCAAATGGGTATCCAAAAATGCAAAGACATAAAATAGAAACTAAGTCTAAGTACTTTTTTTTTTTTTGGGTGACACAGGATTGCCCTTATACCTCTAGATGCTCCTGCATCAAAAATGGGATCATAGGTTTACCTATGACCCCCTTTGACCCATTAAATGATGATATATGTCCCTAGAGGTCATAGGACCCTGACGAACATAATAGAATCATTCAAATGCGTCAATGACCCATTACATGATGACATATGTCCTTAGGGCTCCTAAGATATTTGGGAACATATTAGAATCATTCTTATGGGTCAAAGGTTCTACCCATTACATGACGACATATGTCACTAGGGGTCCTAGGACCCCTAGGGACATATTAGAATATTTTTTATGGGTCAAAGGGGGTCATAGGTTGACCTATGACACCTTTCAAACTATTACATGATGACATATGTCCCTAGGGGTCCTAGGACGCCTTGGGACATATGAGAATCTTTCTTATGGGTCAAAGGGGGTCATAAGTTTACCTATGACCCCCTTTGACCCATTAGATGACAACATATATTTCTATGGGTCCTAGGATCCCTAGGGACATATTATAATCATTCAAATGGGTCAAAAGGGGTCATAGTTTGACCTATGTCCCCCTTCGACCCATTACATGATGACATATGTCCCTAGGGGTCCTAGGATCCCTAGGAACATAATAGAATCATTCAAATGGGTTAAAGGGGGTCATAGGTTCAGCTATGACCCCCTTAATCCATTACATGATGGCATATGTCCCTAGGGGTAGGGATATATTAGAATCGTTCTTATGAGTTAAAGGGGGTCATAGGTTGACCTATGACCCCTTTCGACCATTTAGAGGATAACATATATCCCTATGGAACCTCCTTTGACCCATTACATGATGACATATGTCCTTAGGGGTGCTAGGTTCCCTAGGGACATATTAGAATTTTTCAAATGTGTCAAAGGGGCTCATAGGTTGACGTATGACCCCCTTCAAAACATTACATGATGACATATGTCCCTAGGGGTCCTAGTACCCCTAGGGACATATTAGAATCGTTCTTATGGGTCAAAGGGGGTCATAGGTTAACCTATGATCCCTTTCGACCCATTACATGATGACATATGTCCCTAGGGATCTGAAGACCCCTAGGGACATATTAGAATCTTTCTTATGGGTCAAAGGGAGTCATAGGTTGACCTATGGCCCCCTTTGACCCATTAAATGATGACATATGTCCAAAGGGGTCATAGGACCTCTAGGGAGATAATAAAATGGTTCTTATGGGTCTAAGGGGGTCATAGGTTGACCTATGACCCCTTTCAATCCATTATATGATGACATATGTCCCTAGGCGTCTTAGGAGGGACATAATAGAATCATTATTATGGATCAATGGGGGTTATAGGTTGACCTATGACCTCGTTCAACCTATTAAATGACGAGATATGTCCCTAGGGGTCCAAGGATCCCTAGGGACATAATAGGATCCTTCTTATAGGTCAAAGGGGGTCATTGGTTTAGCTATGACCCCCTTTGATCTATTACATGATGACATATGTCCCTAGGCATCTTAGGAGGCCTAGGGACATATTAGAATCATTGAAATGGGTCAAAGGAGTTCATAGGTTGACCTATTTCCCCCTTCGACCCATTACATGATGAAATTTGTCGCTAGGGGTCCTAGGACCCCTACAGACATATTTGAATTATTCTTATGGTTCAAAGGGGGTTATAGGTTGACCTATGACCCGATTTGACCCATTACAACACAACATATGCCCCTAGGGGTCCTAGGACCCCTAGGGAAATATTAGAATCATTCAAATTGGTCAAAATGGATGATAGGTTGACCTATGACCCCCTTTGACCGATTACATGATGACATATGTCCCTAAGGGTCCTAGGACCCCTAGGGATATATTAGAATCATTCAAATGGGTAAAAGGGGGTAATAGGTTGACCTATGACCCCCTTAGACCTGTTAAATGATGACATATGTCCCGAGGGGTCCTAGGAACCCTAGGGACATAATAGAATCGTTCAAATGGGTGAAAGGGGGTCATAGGTTGACCTATGACCCCGTTTGAACCATTACATGACGACATATGTCCCTAGGGCTCCTAGGATCACTAGGGACATATCATAATCATTCTTATGGGTCAAATGGGCTCATAGGTTGACCTATGACCCTCTTTAACCCATTATATGATGACATATGTCCCTAGGGGTCCTAGGAACCTTAGGGACATAATAGAATCCTTCTTATGGGTCAAAGGGGGTCATAGGTTGAGCTATGACCCCATCAACCCATTACATGATGACATATGTCCCTAGGGGTCCTAGGACCCCTAAGGACATTTTAGAATCATTCAAATGGGTCAAAGGGAGTCATAGGTTGACCTATGACCCCCTTCGACCCATTACATGATCACATATGTTCTTAGGGTTCTTTGGACTCCTAGGGACATATTAGAATTATTCTTATTGGTCAAAGGGGGTCATAGGTTGACCTATGACCCCCTTCGACCCATTACATGATGACATAGGTCCCTAGGGGTCGTAGGACCTCTAGGGACATATTAGAGTTATTTAAATTGTTGAAAGGCGGTCATAGGTTGACCTATGATGCCCTTCGACCCAATAAATGATGACATGTGTCTCTAGGGGTCTTAAGACCCCAAGCGACATATTAGAATCATTCTTATGGGTCAAAGGGGGTCATAGGTTGACCTATGAACCTCTTCAACCGATTACATGATGACATATGTCCCTAGGGGTCCTAGTTTCTCTAGGAACATATTAGAATCATTCAAATGGTTCAAAGGGCATCATAGGTTGACCTATGATCCCCTTTGACCCATTACATGATGACATATGTCGCTAGGGGTCCTAAGACCCCTAGGAACATATTAGAATCATTCTTATCATTCAAAGGGGGTCATAGGTCAACCTATGACCCCTTTCGACTCATTAAATGATGACATATGTCCCTTGGGGACACATTAGAATCATTCTTATAGGTCAAAGGGGATCATAGGTTGACGTATGACCCTCTTCGACCTATTAAATGATGACACATGTCCCTAGGGGTCCTAGGTCCCCTAGAGACATAATAGAATCATTCTTATGGGTCAAAGGGGCTCATAGGTTGACCTATGACCCCCTTCGATCTATTAAATAATGACATATTTCTCTAAGGGTCCTAGGACCCCTAGGGATATAATAGAATCATTCTTATGGGTCAAAGGGGGTCATATGTTGACCTATGACCCCCTTGGACCCATTAAATGATGACATATGTCCCTATGGGTCCTAGAACCCCTAGGGACATAATATGATTATTCTTATGGGTCAAAGGGGGTCATAGGTTGACCTATGACACCCTTCGACCCATTACATGATGACATATATCGCTAGGGTTCGTAGAACCCCTACGGACATATTAGAATCATTCTAATGGGTCAAATGGGGTCATAGGTTGACCTATGACCCCATTTGACCCATCAAATGATGACATATGGGACTCCTAAGGACATAATAGAATCCTTCTTATGGGTCAAAGGGGGTTATAGGTTGACCTATGACCCTCTTCGACCCATTACATGACCACATATGTCCCTAGGGGTCTTAGGACCCCTAAGGACATATTATAATTATTTAAATTGGTCAAAGGGGGTTATAGGTTGAACTATGACCCCCTTCACTACATTGCATGATGATATATGTCCCTAGGAGTCCTAGGACCCATACAGACATATTAGAATCGTTGTTATTGGTCAAAGGGGGTGATAGGTTGACCTATGACCCCCTTCGACCCAGTACATGATGACATATGTCCCTAGGGGTCCTAGGACCCATAGGGACATAATATAATCATTCTTTTTGGTCAAAGGGGGCCATAGGTTGATCTGTGACCCTGTTCCACCCATTACATTATGACATGTTCATTTCATCCATTTTCCATCCATACTCCTACATAGTTCCGTCCTTTTTTCATATGTCCTTGATCTTGGTCAACCCTTCCATCCCATCCCCTTCATATTGCACACTTCATCCATACCCTTCTTATCATTACCCCTTTTTGATACCCTCCCTCCCATATCCCTTATTCATTCTGCTTTCATATCCATGGTCATGATCACCATTAGAGGTAAAAAAACCAAATGTTCATACATACTTTGGATGCCCGCATGCCTTTCCTTCATACAATAAGCCTTCACACCATCTTTCCATTTTCATGCATCCTTTCCCACCATATTTTCTTCCATTTTCTTATCCTTGGTATGGGGCATTTGGACTCCTTTAAAACATTGTCCTTGACTCCACATTTTTTTAGATACCATTTCATTTGGCCCCTCATATCCTTTCACCATTCCTGTCATCCACCAACTCACATTACTTTTCCTCCATTTACCATGCCTTGATTCTCCCTTGTCATTGGTCCCAATCCATTCTATTCCACATTCATTCAATCAATTCATTTCTATCCATTATATGCATTTTTTCATATCACATTCAATCTAATTCTTCCACTCATTTCAATCAAATTCATTTATCCTCTAATCCAATCCATTTTCCCTTCTTCTAAATCCTTTCACATCAAATGTATTCTACTCTCATCATTCTTCATCCTATCAACATCATTCTTCCAATCTCATCCACATTCATTCTTCTACTATTCATCCAACTTCCCATAAAATCAAAAAATCAAAAATCTCACTATGTAATCAATACTAATCCAATCAATCTAATCTTGTACTCATGTACATCAATCTTTAATGAATTCATCTATTTGACCCAATCAGCTAAAAATCCATTAACCATATTCAAACATTATCATGGGATGAATCCTTCCCAATCCTTGGATGTGCATTATGCTTATCGTTAGCTCTACCATTCTTAATCAATCATCATCAATCAATCCATTAATGGGTTTTTAGCTTGACTAGGGCCAAATGTTGGTTTTCTTTTGGTTTTTTGTTCATGATTTCTTGTTACTTGTATGCATTAGTATTTTTTGCATTTATCATGGTCATTGCATCCTATTGTCCCCAGGAATCATGGTCTTCCATATCATGGTTTCATAGGGCATATGGTTGTATTAGACCCCTATTTTCACATACTTGACACATTGTAATCTTGGTTCCTCATACCTTGGTGCATAGTGTTAAATACAATATCAAACTTAGGTTGTTCACGCCATTGCAACATAACTCCCTTCTGTACTCCCTTCCATTTTGAGAGAACATCCATGTTCTCCTAATTTGCATGTCCTCTCAAGGGGGCATACCCTTCCATCCTTGTCATCCTTCCTCATCCTTCCATGACTGGGGCATCATGGTACTAGTCTTATCCTCCCATCCACTATGTTTTATTCTTCTTTGATATAACATTACTAATGCTATATCAAAGAGGGGCAAAATGTAGACACCTAAAATTGTCCAAATCCCATTTCCTAGACAATTAAATAAATATTTATTATTTATTTAATTAACCCACCTTTAATTAAATAAATTTTACATTTATTTAATTATGTTCACCTTTTCTTGATTTAAATAAACTAAGGTTTATCTAAATCCTAGCCTTTCCTTGATTTGAATAAACTAAGTTTTATTTAAATCCTAACTCATTCACTTTAATTAAGTACTTCGTTTACTTTATTAATCCCTTTCTTAATCCTACTTAGAATTAAATATTACATTTAATCCTATTTGAGGACATGGCTCCTACCTTTAACTCTCACCTAACCTCACTACTCCTAACCTAACCCATCCTGCTAAACCTACCCACTTCCTTAATCATGCTTTCTTTGCATAATCACCTTGCTAATTACCTTTTAATCCTAAGTGTGTGCTCAAACATGTGTGAGGAATCCTCACACATGTGTGATGAATGTTCACACTTTCCTCATCCCTCATGTCTTCCATGCCTCTTGCACACTTGTCTTCTTGCATGAGAGTCAAGGTGTCTCACACATGTTTGAGAAGCCATGCCTTCTCACACCTCTTACACACTTGTCCTCTTGCATGAGAATCAATTTGTCTCACACATGTGTGAGAATCCATGCTTCTCACACCTCATTGATCATCTCATCATTAAAGGTTGCTCACACATGTGTGAGCATATTGCCCCCTTTGAATGGTCAAAACCCTAATCCACTTGGAGTCTACTTGGCCTCCACCTTATGGACACCTCATTGATCCTGAGAGATCCTAGCCTTTCATCTTGCATTCAATTTCAGCCATCTTTTGTATCTCATTTCCTATAAAAGGAGAGCCCTCTCCTCATTTTCACAAGTACTATCTACCCCATTGTTATGCTGCAGAAATTGTGAGCAACCACATCCCATGAGCAAGGAAATTATCTACACTTGATGGTTTCATGAGGTTTGCATAGTGATATTTTGAATGGTTTTATGCTCTTTTTTGTTTCATGTTGCTTATTTACATGTTTATCTTTCATATTTTGAGGTTTGCATAATCATGTAGGAATAGATGTTAGTTTCTTAATGTTTATTCCTTTAGCTCCATTTTTATGCAATACAATAATATATATTATATTTATAGATCATAATAAGAATAATATATTATATTATATGTTATATCTTTACGTTACATTATTATATATATAATATATTATAATATATTTTTACATAGTAATATAACTCAAATAATTGATAAGTTATAAACTATAAATCAGAAACTCAATTTTCACTCTAAAATGTCTTGCGATTTGAAATTTCTCTCCAAAAGTGGATGGGGGCTCACCGAGCCATATCGGATATTCGATTTCATATCGAATATCTGATTTGAGATCAGATATCTGATTAGGCCTGGTATTCACCAAACCTGCCCAGTCAATCCAAAAAATATGTTTGAGGAGGGTTTTAGTGACACTTAGAATTTAGGCAGCCATTTGACAATGTTATTTTGATCGAAATTGAATGAAACAAAAAGGGTTTTTTAATATCTCTCTCGAGATTCCATCGATATAATTTCTATCAAATTTTGAGTTCGATAAGTATTTATTAGTTAATTATCAATGAAGATTATTGTAAAGTATTGATTGACATACTGATTGAAAAATAGCTATAACTTTCAAACGGTATAACATTTTTTAAATCTAAAAGTTGCGTCACATTCTATGCTTTTCCTAGTATAAGAAAAATAAAATAAAAATTAAATTTGGTAAAATTTTCTATGAGTTAAGGTGGTCAGACACGGGAGTATTTTTTTTCAAAAACATTTTGGTAGAAAATTCATACTTAATTATTTATATTTGGAATAAAAATACCAAAAAATATGCGTCACATCGAGGCATGAGTCTACTTTTTATATCTATAATTATATTAAAAAAAATTATCATTTGATTTTGATTAAGGTGGTTAGACATACACCTACTTTTTATTTTTGCCCTAAAATTTTTGTAGTATTGCATTAAAATCCAAACTTTTGATCAATCAATTATTTTTTTCTCTTGATAAGGCTTAGTAGTTTAGAAACTACATTCAATTTTCTACAATTATTTTCTTACAAATTTTTGATATAAAGTCCATAACCACTTTAAAATTATTTGTCAAATTGACAAAATCTTGATTTGCTGATTTTTTACTGCCACTTAAGGCCATAGTTTGGTACACCATGATCTTGCACATACCCATTAGGCATCTTGACCTCTTGACCATTCACCAACTTAGCTAATAATTTATTGTTCCTTCATGTGAGAATCCCTAAATTATCTCTTTCAAAAAAAAAATAGTTGTGTTTTGTCCTAAAATTTTGGGCATGACATTCTGGTACCAGAGCAAGGTTTCAACACTAGGAGCCTAACCCATTATGTTTCAACTTATGAAATAAAGTACAACCTTGTGTAGGATGTATTAGTGCAACCAATTAAACCACAATCTATGGATGAAGCACTACAAGACATAGAGGATAGGAGACTTCTTCCTAAGCCAACATTTTTTATAAAAATGACAAATTCTCCTCTTCTCCATCAGGGGACCTTGGTATGGCCATATCATGCCTATGAAATTGTTATTCAATGTGAATTCTTGTTGGTTCTTTGTTGCAAAATTTTCATTTATATGTTTTTCCAATAATGTGACATTTATTTTTTTCTATTTAGCTAGATTTCATGATTTTGGTCACATTGTGCCTTAGGGACATGTCTTGTTTTAATTGGGATTTACCAATGTGGCCACAGTTGTGTTGTTTTCCTATAAAAATTTTCCTTTGATTTTAAGTTACTTCTGAGGAATTTTCTTGTTAATTATTTTGGCAAGACCCTTGACAAACCATCTAGAAAATTAGTGCACTATTAAACCTTCTTGTTATGCATTGCAGAGCTACTACACAAGATCCCTAAGATGCCACCCTTTCATATGTCGTAAATATGAAAATGGTCAAACTCCTTGGAAACTCTATTAGCATAGATATAGATTGTATCTTATACTTGTTAAGACTATAGGAAAACATTATGTTAAGAACCTTAAGTAAGGGCATAAAAAATTATCGGTTAGACCTTGGTAAGGTAAAGATTGGTTTATTAGCACCAATAAGTAGAAGACTTAAGTTGGGCCAAACTTGATAACTGCAACATAGATAAGATCATAGTACTTGCACCTTGTTAATGAACTCTAGGAAGAGGTTCATGCCTAGGGGGGGATGATGTGAGGCCTCACCTAATCTGCCCTAGCATAGATGACATATTTGCATTATGATACTTCTAATTCAACATTTTGATACACTTTTGAGACTATAGGGTTATGTCATTTTAATATCAACATTTTGATGATCCACACTTATGTCTACACATTAGGACCTAATTGATATATTTAATGATCTCATTTCATGTTCTAAATTATTTCAATTGCTTTAATAGAAATTGAATTTTAGAAATGCTTGAAATGTCAAATTGTAATGTTTAAATAGAAATTAGCATTAAAGAATAGGTTGTGATATGCAATAGGACCTAATTCACATGCTTGGTGACTTAACAGTCATGGATTCAATATTTCATCACTATAAAAGAAAATAGATTATAAGATTATTCAGAATGTTATTTAGATCATGTTAAGTAAACATCAATATTGATTTGTAGGGACTGATATTTTAACATTTCAAATATTTTACATGAAAATGATTAGAAAACGAAAAGTTAATTTGAAATGATGAAATATGGAATCCCAATGTTAAATGGGATAATGATTTATTGCACATATTTACTTATTGCTTACATGATTTTTTTGGACTACTAATGCTTGAGTTTAGTGTGTAGGAGTTTGACCATGGGGTTTAACAAGGAATCAAGGCTCAAGCCCATCTGATAATAACATAGCCAAGGTGAATCTTTGGAAGATTCAAAGCCTCATTGTGATGTATTTATTTTATAAATGTGAGTTTTCATATGTAGTAAATTTAAATTCATGAATACATTAGAGACATGTCATTAAGAATTGTGATGTGTTTTAATGTGTCACTTGACACTTGTGTTGTCCATGTGGAGATGACATTTCATTCAGGGTTTGGAAAGAAGTAGCCTAACCAAAGCCTAACCCTAATGTAGTACCCAAGTTAACCTCACATGAAAAAATGCTATGAGAAGTCTCCATGAAGGGAAATTCGAATTCCAACTTCCTATTGACTCTTAAGGATCAAAAAGTGGTCCTAAGGGATTATTTTGGTGAAAAATAAGTGCTCTCATGATAGTAATATGTGTTGGGGGTCTAAATTTAACCTTTGGTAGGCCTAGATGACCTTGGGAACCCTCCAAACAAGTCACTTTCAAACCAATTCGAAATTTGAGTTGTCCCATGAGTTTACCCCCACTTTTTCCACTTAGTCAAAGCAACAATTTTGGTAGGGACAAGGGTGTGAGAAATAGTGGCTTGATGTTTTTTGCCAAAAAGATAAGGGAAGAGTCTTTTTAGTGGACTTGGATGAACTAGTGGAGTTTCTACCCACTCCCTAACTTTAGAGTATGTTAGGGTTTGTAAGCTTGGGAGGGAGCTCTTCTACACCCATTCATTACCATTTTGCAAAAGGATTCAAGGTTGGTTTCTTCTTGGCCATGTTGCATTTCTCTTCAAACTTTCATAATGGTGTTCCATTCATGAGCATGAAGGAGTGTGAGATTCATATTCTATGTAGATTGCATGGTGTTGTATTATGATGTAGCATTGATATAATTTTTTTAATGGTGATCCATGTTGTGGGAAGACTATGATATTGTTGTGTTGGGAAGACTATGATAGTGTTTTGTTGAGAAGAAATGTGTTGTTGCTTTGATTTTATCTCTATTTCCTCCATTTTGTTACATTTTTCTTTTATGGATGTGAGGAATTCACTCACCCTTTGGGAAGGGAAGAGAAGTCCAGGGTGAAGGGGTTAGTTGGGCTTGAAAATGTATTTGAGAACCTTGGAGTATAGGCTTCATTGTATGCCATAATCATTAATATCTTGTTGGGGGTGATAAGGGAAGTATGGTGTAGAAAGGAAGTTTATGTAGTATGGGCTCCAAGGAAGCTACAACTGATGGTAGTGTAATTGGAGGATGACTATGAAAGCCCTGAAAGGACATCAAATTTTCTGATTTATGATAGCCCTGAGAGGGCATGAAAATTGTTTATTGCAAATATTTTTTGATATGGAAAGTCTCCATTTGAAAAGAAAACCTTCACCCTATTTTTATGGTTCCATTGGTAAACCATTGTGAAATATCCGTGGGTTGGAATTGCTCAAGTTTTGAAATATAATGTATATGAATTTGCAAGATTGTATGTGAAACCCAGTTTGAGCCTTGTTCCCCTTGTGTGGGGGTGATCTCTTTGGAGGCCTATGGTTTGGTGGAGAGCACCCATGGTCATTTTTGTTTTATTTTGTGTCATTTTGCAAGTTTTGTGAGAATGGTTCCTATGAAAAGATTAGGGTTTTACTGCTTAGAATTATTAAAGAATTGAGTTTTGTGTTGATCTACCATGTAGTTGAAGGAATGAATCCTTCCCATGTCAGTTCATAATGTGTTATAATGGAAAATAATCTCCATTTTCGTCTTATGTATTATGAGAAGGATTTACATCCTATTGTATATTAATGTGAATGTGAAAACCAAGGTTGAATGCTATGCATTTAGTTGGCATTGTAAGAGTAATCTCATATCATCTTCATAGTTGTAATGAAATAGTTTCATGTGAAGGAATAACCATTGTTGTGAAGTCCATGTAGAAGTTTTGTAAATGGAATAATTCTTCTCATGTAGTCTATGAATAAAACAATAGATACATTTCATAGGTTACTTGTGTGGAAGGCAATCATTATAATAGGTACGCAATTCAAAAAAAATTAGTTGTGTTTTTCCCTAAAAATTTGGGCATGAAACTCTAGTTGTTGTACTTATAAAAATCAATTTTCCATGCATGCTATTGATTGTAAACATATTCTCACTAAATTGCAAATGATATCCCTTATCAACAAGTTGTCCAATACGCAACAAGTTATGTTTTGATCCATCAATTTTTTTTTACATCTTTGGTGTTAGTTTTACCATCAAGTGTAATAGATCCATTTCTCTTTACAAGATATGGAGAATTATTTCCAACTCTAACTACACCACCATCATAATTGTTAAAATCAACAAATTTATCTCTATCACATGTAATGTGATGTAAGCATCCACTACCTATTATCCTATTAGATTTATTTTTCTCAATCTATAATGTACAAGTGTATTTTCTTCTTTAATACAACTCTTTTCCTTTGGAGAACCACAAGCTATATTATCTTCATCGTCACTATATAATAAATTTATTTCCTTGAACTCTATTTCATCATCAATAACATTGAAATCATCTTTTGGAATCTTTTCTTGTCCTAGTGAGGCCTACTAGGCATAGCATTTCATTCTCTTTTTGAACACTGCTATGAAAAATGACCAAATCATTTTCAATACCAAGAAGAAAAATATTTCTTACCTATAGATTATCTTTTTATAATTAGTTAAATAAGGTCATGAAATTTCCTTTCTTCTTCCTAAATTTGTGCTCAATGTCGAGAATAACTACCACTAGTGCTTGAACTTTCAGTTAGTATAATTTTGTCATTATGCACACTAGCTTTGAAAATATATTTTACTCTAGGAAATTTATTATATTTCAGTCTACTAGATTCAAATGATTATAGTTTTCCAATCATACTCTCTTTATTAAAGCTCAGCATAACTAGAATAACTTCTTTTATTGCAATCACCTTAGTTTCATAAGCAAGATTTAAAGATGTCATAATAGTGCAGGAGCACCTAGGTAGGTCTATTTTGTCACCTAGGGTTCCTAGTCAAGTTTTGGCTTATAGTGATCTTAGCCAAGACACTAGTAAAATAATAGGGCTAGGTAGTCCTAGGATATTTCTTGGTCATGAGGAGGCCTAATGAGTTTATTGGAAGTATTCAATGATACCTATTTTTTGAAAGGTGCGAGGTATTGTGCAAATGTTGTCAATGTTGCCAAACATGACATTTGTACATTTAGAGTGCTAGATTAGACAAAGAAAGGGTGACACAATGTTTTATTGTCCTAAGATTCATATTTAAGCACTTGGGGAATTTTCATGAGGTTTTGACAAATTTTGGTCCAACTATGCAAAATATTGTCAAGTTGCATGACAACTTTGCAAAATCTCAAAAGTTGTCATGACAACTTTTGTTGTGGTGAGTGCATTTTGGAGAAAGGGGTTGAATAACGACCTCAAAATATGGGACATATGGTTTGGACCTATATAAGGCCTCCCTTGATCTATGATAAGGGTTGGTGAACACTGGAAATAAGTTTGATTAATAGGTAAGCTAGATTACTAAGCAATTTTACCACAATTATAGCATTTTGGCTTATATCTGAAAATAAATGGGTTGAACTCATCATGTTATCTTGTGCATGAGTTAGTAGTATTAATTTATTCATTTTTTGTGTGGTTAGATAGGTTGTTTACTTTTATTTCATAGAATTTTGTATTACAAAAAATTGACATTGTCGCTAGTCTGAACCAGGTAGTTGGCAATCATTAGGTCATAACTCATGTTACCACCATGGTATCTATATAGTTCCTTGGGATTTGTGAGATGACTATCTATACAATAATTATGCAAGATCTTGGGTCCTAGTAAGAAAGCTTGATTTTTTTACAGTGATGTCCTACACAAGCCAAAGTAACATGGTTAGAGATCATAGAGGTTGCAAGAATAGTTTGGTGGGTTGAGTTCAATCAATGCTTCAATATGACAATGTGGAGAGGTGGTCAGGAGTGTGAAGAAGCCTCATGCCAAAGGAGAAGCCATGATGTTAATTTTTTCTATGTGTTTGACCAAACCCTTGTGATGGCTGATAGTAACCTACTATATGGACAGGTTGGAGAAGTAAGACCTGACAAATCTGAAAGGTCTTCCAAAAGAGTATCCAGAACTGAAGTTTTTTTGTGATCTTGTTAAAGTATTTTTAGATTTATTAGCAAAAATGTATGTTTTGAGGCCTAATTCCTTGTAGCCCTATTAGGCCTAGTTATGAGAAATTTATTTAAATCAATAGGGATTTCTTTGCATTTAAAGTTGATGAGCATTGGAATGGATCCAATGCCCTAGAAATAAACCTTTCTCTATATTATTGATTGGTTATGGTCATATTATATCACTTGATGTGGGTGGAGCAAGAAGACATCCATGAAGCATGTTAGGGGTTGAGTAGATTTTATCATTGGTGTAGACAAGTTGAAGAGGTGGAGGATTTAGAAAAGAATCCTCTTGAGTTAGGTTTAGTGAAGAACCCTAATATGCTAGAGAAGTGGCCTGGTAAAGATGATAGAAGAAGGTAGTGTTGAAGACAAAGACTTGTTGTTACATCAGAGTGGTATCAAATGCCCAAAATATTGGTCTTGTGGTTAGATGTTTCAAACTAAAGAATTAGTAGGTGAGACAATAATGGTGACTATTGTAGAGAGTTAGCCAAATAAATGGGTGAGAAAAAGGAGTGAAATAGAGTCACCATATAGGAAATAAAGACAAAGCTAGAAGAAGTTGTTAAGGAAGTGAAGAATAAAGAAAAAGAAGGTGAAAGTAGTGACAGAGGTAAGGAAAAGATTGATGAGTAAGACATCATTCCTGAACCACACCCTCCATTGAATGAGAAACCATTCTTGAAAGCTATCAAGAAACTAGGAGGAAAATCACTAGAAGGAATTACATTGTTTAGTCAGAAGTGAACATTGATATAGTGGTAGAATGGATTAAGGGGATGGAAAATCATTTTGAGTGTGAAGGTGACTTGAAGGTTCAACATTGACATGGTGGAAATACATGCAAGATGGAAGGGTCAATATGGGTAAAATCCTATAGCTAACTAGAATGCCATTGTGACTAAAGTGAAGGAAAATTATCTGCTAGAAGATTATGAAGTACAATTGCATAGAAAGAGGAAATATTTGAAGCAAAAAGACTTGGATGTTTCCTCTTAGATAGAGGAATTCCAAAAACTATTCTTAAGTTCCAAGATCCAAGAAAAGGAACCTATCAAGGTAGCAAGATATTGGGGTGGATTGATGTGGAACATCTTGGAAAAGTTAAGCCTATGGACCCCTACAACTATTCAGAGGTTTCATGAATTGTCTCTTAAGATTGAAGAAAAGAATTGAAAGAAGGATTACTCTAGTTTTAGAGGTAGAGGTAGAGGAAAATACCAAAGAGGGCATAGATGTGGATACCAAGGTAGAGGTAACGATCAGAAAAACTAAGTTGGGTAGTTAAAATACTCTAAGAGGATGTTATACAAGAGGAAGAAGTACTCAAGAAGGATCTAATATAGGGAGAAGTTTAGGCATAAGAGATTCATAATTTGCAAGTATGAGGTGTTATACTCATGGATAAATACCCTTACAAATCTACTTCTTCAAACAATCATAAGAGGGTTGAATATACTCATGAAGACACAATGGGTGGAAAGACATCTCAGGTGGATCATATTGAGTTACAGAGGAGATAGAACTTAATATTCAAAAGAGATTTGATTAGACAAAAAATCAAGGATGAACCCAGCATAGTAGGGCCTTGTTCAGAATTAGGTGCAAGATTTTGGGAAAAGTGTGTAAAGTTATTGTAGATTTAGGCTAATAAAGAGGTCGTGGAAAATATCAAGCTAATAAAGATATCTAATGTTAACCCATGCAAGGTTACATGGTTAAACAAAGGTTAGAGTGTGTTGGTGAATGAAAAAACATGGGTTGAGTAAATTCAGTTGTAGGATATAGATAAACTACTTTGTGATGTGTTTCCTATGGATGCATGTCATCTACTATTAGGAACACCTTTGAAATATGAAGAATGGTGGAAGAAATTTTAAGATCCAGTCCTTATTGGAGGAAAATGAGTCATAGTCCAAGACTTCTAGTGTGCTATTAAGTAGTGGGAAGAAGTTCAGCAATGGCCTTAAGAATGGAGGAAGTTAAGGGTATTCTATTCTTCTTAAGCATAAGGAAGAAGATAAACCTAAACAAGAACCTTTTCCAATTGAAATCAAAGAGATGCTTCTGAACTACAAATACATAGTCAATGACGAAACTCCTACAACCTTACCTCCTAGAAGAATGATAAATAATTAGATTGACTTTGTACCTAGTGCATCATTGCCAAATAAATTAGACTTATAAGCTTACTCCAAACTAGAATAGAGAGGTAGTTAGACAAGTACAAGAACTCCTAGATCAGGGGTTGATAAAGAAGAGCAATAGGACTTGTGTAGTGCCAATAGATTTAGCATCCAAGAATAGAGAAAATGGAGACTTTATATAGATTCAAGGGCCATAAAAAAAATCACCATCAGGTATAGGTTTCACATACCTATAATTGAGGGGTTGATGGTGATGGTCTGATTTTTCATAGTGTAGAGAAATTTCAAAAATATTTTTGAAAAATCATGTAATCCTTGTGTCCTACAACTTAGGGTTTCTCTTTTTATAATTTTTCAAAATTTTGTGCTATCCTAGTCATGCCTTGATCTCTATGTTGTTTGAATTTTATTAAATTCTCAAGGTTTGTCATCAATATAGTCATTAAAGTGCCCTAAGTATGTTAAAACCCTAGATTTATCTTCAATTTTTTGAAAGAGTTTGCAAAATTCCTAAGTTTCGCTCCTTTACAATGTTATGGTGTTAGGGTTTCCCATAGGAGCATTGAGCTCTCTTTCTTTTGTTTTCGTGGTCATGCTTCATTGAATAGCATAAGGGCATAAATAAATCTTTGGTTCATAGGTATATGGTTGAGTAGCTAGTAACAATGAAGCGATGGGCTTTCAGGCTTTTCAGTCATACGATTCATCCTTGGGTGAAGGCGCATAAAATGTTTTATTCTTTGTAAAGTTTGTCTTACGGTTCCATGGTGATGAGTTAACCCAAATGAGTGAAAGCGATTCATTAAGGAACCTCCGGTCATACATTTATCTTTTAAACATATGAGTGCAATAAGTTTTAAAATGGTTATGTCTGTTGATTTATGGGGTTACTAGTAACAATCTAAGCAAATGAGCAGAAGGATGGAATAGTATGGTTCAAGCCCTTATGTTTTGTTGAATGGCATAAGAGCGTAAAGACCCATCGTAGCATAAAAGGTATATCATGGAGATATAAAATGGGTTTTATGGTTCTACGTGGAAGGGAAGCTTGTAAGAGTGAAGCAAGATTTAATTTCTTCTATGAACCTTCACTATTTTGGTTTGTAGACAACGGTAAAGTGATGTCATAAGAAAGAACGTGCTGTGTGGGACTTGATAAATTTCCACTTAGGCCTTGAGGAGAATGAATCAAATGATAACACGTCATATATGGTAGATGGGCCTAGTCCGTGTGGAAAATAACTTGAGTCTTTCATTTTGCATGTGCTTAAATCAATGGTGAGGTTTTTTCTGAGATTTAATTTGGGTTGTTGATTTATTGAGAGAAATGTTTTCCCTTACGCTCTACCATTTTTAAGTATATTGTGTGGACGAAGAGGTGCTTCATCTCCTTCTCCATGGATATGAGATTAGTTTAAGTGTATGAGCATGAGAGGTAAAATGGGGAATGAAAAGAGTACTTTACATTGCTACAAAGGGGATGAAATGTAAGAGTGGGATGTAGATTGTAAAGGCTTCCTAATGCTATGAGAGATGCTTGCAGTGTATGGTTAGGAGTAATTTTTTAAAGGGTTCCAAGCTACGAAATATGAAGAAACTCGTATGGGCGTAAAGAAAAATAAAAATAAATTCAAAGGGCTTCGGTGGTATGCCAACATGTGTAAGGGTGTAAAGCAGATTTCAAAGAGCATAGGAGCATAAAACAGATTTGCCAAGCCATGCTTAAAGAAACCTAATGCTTCTACGCTTGAAATTTTATGAAGCATCACTAGACAACCATAAGGGTTTGATAGCTATATCTCTAAGGTTATGAGGATTAAAGGGTTTGGAATTAGTGTATAAGCAGAAGACCAAATTTGAAAAAAGAGATTGGCTAAGGTGTCATGCTAGTTAAGAGAAAAGGACAAATTCATTGTGGCCAAGTAAAATAAAAAGAAAAAACATACTTTAGGATCAAATTACATGGTTGATATTCTTTGCTAACATCCTACAAAGGTGGTATTAAAACTTGTTCATGTAGAATTTATTAAAGCTGGTAGATTGCATAATTAAAATATAAAGATTTGATTGAACATTCAGAGTATTTGCCACTTCGAAGAGCTTGTGTTTTTTATTCTGAAAATTCTCCAGTTGTCCATGGCTTTACAATTTTCTGTGCTATTGTTGCAAGAGTTTGAGTTGTAAGTTTGAAGAAAATTATGGTTGATATGGATATTGAGGATGTTCTTGTTGACAAAGTAGAAGTTGAAGATGAAGGTGATGATGTCGTATAGGTCATAGCCACAGGAAAGAAGAATAAGGGGACAGTTAAAGTTGAAAAGAAAGCAAGGTCCTAAAATCAAACAAACATGTAGGGGACTAGATAAAAATACTCCCAAGGTCATCCAATACAATTTAAGCTAATGATCATATTTTCAAAGACCCTTACTTCTTGTGCAGGGATGCAAAATGCCCTAAGATTGATGGTTTTAATTTGTTCATGCATTTCTATCAGAACGACACAAAAATGGTACCAGTGTGCAACCCATGGAATAGGAATATGACAAAATTGATATTCCCTAAGGCATTTTTTGATGTGGACTTGTTGAAGGCACTGATAAATTCTTATAATATAGTCACAAGGTCATTCCATAGGCACAATGGGAGTATTCTAGGCACAATTGAGAGGACTTCTTTCATAGAAGCTTTTGGTTTGGAGGGGCAGATGGATGTGCCCATTGATATTGATGATTTTCAGGGAAAATTTGGGAGGAATAGGACTCATTATCTGAACAATATGATGCTACCCCACATCTCCTACAATGTCAAAAAGGTAGGGCAGATATCAAAGAAAGTAGAGGATCACTTGCCTCTAAGAAGATTCAAGAACTACTTCAAGAATATAGTGTATGGATTACATAAAGTTATGGGAAGTGATGGGGAAAAAGACTATGTGTATGGCCCATTGTTTTTAATAGCATGTGACATACATGACCCTTTCCACAATAGTGAATATGATTATGTGGGTTTCATTAAGGATAGCATGCACCATTAGATTGTGAATGCCAAGAGGGGAGAGATGAAGGACTTCAAATTGTACCATTATTCATTGCTCATGCACCTAATCCTGTAAAAGAATATTGGCTACATCAGTCAAGATTTCATTGATCAAACTTTTGATGAATTTGGTGAGTTGCCTATGCAATTGTGGACTCACATTTGGGATAAGAATTTTCATTGTTCAAATGCAATTGTATTTTTCAATTTGTTTAGTTTTGTTATCATGAGGATGGTAGACCATAATTTCTTTAGGGCCCCTAATGTTTTGAAAACATTACTTAGACCTTCCTTTTTGGATGAGAAAATAAAATTAGACCATAATTGCGGTGATATTTTTTTTTTTTTAAGGAGTGCACTTTGATGAGAGTTTATGTATGTCCTAATATCTACCCCCTAGGTTAGCTATTATTAAATTCTTTTGGCAATTTTTACTGATGAACAAAGAGATGATTCCTCCTTCTTTGCACAAACCTACATTTCTTTGTAGAAGTTTTAAAGTAGCAGATTTTATAATTGGGAAGAATGACTTTGAAGAATTGAGTGAGTATCTAGGTTAGTATAAGTTTTCTACTAGACCTTACAAAATGTATGACCTAGAAAATTAAATAAACAATGAGGTCAAAGCCATTAGGGGTTACATTCTACCTCCTAGCAAACCAATACCTTTAGAAGATTTAATTACTAATATAGTAGCAACAGGGGAGGCTGATGAGTTGCTGGGAAAGTATTGTGAAGTTAGGAAAGTGGAGGATGCCTTGAAGATGACTAGCTCAGATTTCAAGGGTTTTTACACCGATATCCCTTATCCTAAAAATTTGAGGAAAATGGTTGAAAACTTTAATCATATCATGGCCCAAATGCCAAATGGGCTAGAAGGAGAGGAGGCAATAGTGAACAGAGAATCCCTTGATCCTGATGTTCAATTATAAATTAATGTTGAAGAGGAGGAGCAACCATAATCTTCCACATGGGTGGAAAAAGTAAACAAAAGATAGAAAACCATGCATATCCAAGAGAGGGTGGTGAGCAGAGCCTTGCAAGTCATACCACACACTGATAAGTATTTTGATGATATCAAGCAGAACTACTTGTAGGAAAGGGCAACAGAGGTAGGAAGAGCCTCAAATGATTTACAAATTGTAGCCTCCAAATTGGAAGATAGACTCATCCAATCTGAGAAACTCATAGAAGATGATGATTTTATTAAATCATCTGAATTTAAAAGCTTTTAATATAAAATCAAACAAAATGAGCTCACATTGAGCCTTATACTAGGAGAAGATCCTAACAAGAATAAAGAATTGGTGGACAAACTACTGGTTCATATGATCCATACAGTAAAACTATGACCTCTACAGAAGCTAGGGAGTTGGTGCACAGAAGTGGCATGATATTAGTGCTAGGATGGGACATAGAAAGAGCCTTTGTACTTGATCAAATTAGAAGGAAAGACAAGACAATCAGTTATGAAGCCAACAATAGTGAGGGTTTGAAGTGAGGGTTAGGATTTAATATAGACACAAAGACACGAGTTGTATGGAGTGTTTCCCTTGACACCAAGAAACCTAAAATGATGAATATAGAAGAGACTACTTAGGGAAATATGATAGTTTGGACACTAGACAACACCACTGGCAAGGAGATTTCAAGCCTAGTTAAACACTTTTCACTCATGAATGAGGCAAAGATGGATCAAATTGAGGATAGGCTTGCTACTTCCTATAATAAATTGTCTATTTATTAGAAAGTTTAATGAGGAAGAGCTAAAAACAAGCTATGTGAAAAAAAAAGAGAATAGAAGAGTTGGAGGGGAAAGTATAGAGCCTAGAAGAAGAACTTACATCTTTGAAGGACCAACTCAAAACTGTAGTAGAGGCAGAACATGTACAAGGGAGTGCGGAACAAGATAGGAACATTGTTGAAGCAAAGGCCTAAATAGAGGATATACCTATAGAGGTAACAATAACAATGCTAGTGCTAGTGGTAAGTGTGGAAGGTGAGGTTTCTCAATCTAATAGTGTAATAAAGAAGGGTGTAATCATGAATATGCTAAATCACAAGGTAAGCATCTTGAAGAGGATATCTCAAGATGCATATAATGCATTCACCAAATTGCAAGCTATAGAGAAAATGTGCAAAGAAGCAATAGGCTAACTTAACCCTATTTTTTAGCAATGGGGACCTTACATGCAACTTTTTGATGGATGAATACCTCTGTTAGCTAAGAAGTCAAGCCTTCTTGATAAAGTCATTGCTATCAAAGAGGGTATGGAAAAAGTAAAGGATTTGCTGCAATTCTTTATAGGGAAATTAATATTCATTTAGAATAAGATGAAAGTGATGGGTTTTATTCCTTAACCCTTTCTATTCTTAATTCTAATAACTTGGGATTTAAATGAATGGTCTAGTTCTTTTGACCATGTTATAAACTTGCCATAGGTGACATCCATTTTTGAAGGTGAAACTGATGAGTTTGTTTTTAATGAACTCATTGATACTCTTTTCAAAATTGAAAATGAAATGAATAAATTCATAACAAAAGGGAAAGTAGTTACAGATGCAGGTGGCAAAATTTTGTTGGTGAACTAACAACAATCAAAACATGCAAGTGGACAAGAAAAAGAGAAGTTATTGTATGAGAGGTAATCACATAAATAAAAGCTTTACCAATAGGGGGCAGTTGAAGAAGAAGACAAAATTGAAGATTTGATGCTCCAACTATCATGTGCAACTATTTCTATTCTTTCCTGTTTGTGTTAATGATTCAAAGATATTTTGAAAAGTTTTTTGTATTCCTTCTTGTAAAAGGAAACCTCTCAGTCACATTTTCCCTTTGCTTATTGCAACTCACGTTTACATAAATAAGTTTTCAAGGCATTATGACAAGTCTAAATGGCTTGTATAATTTTATTTTCTTTCAAAGAAAAGTACAGTCGATCTAGTTATATGTAGTTGCTTTGAGTTTACTTTCAATTATGTACTCTCTAATAATATTTAGAAATGATAGAATCAACAAGATATGTTGGGCTTTTCATTGAATTTCTATTGGTCACTATATTAGTCATCTAAAAGGATAATACAAAGTGGTACTTACATTAAATTTGTGTCATCAAATTTGTATCCATTTTATGAGTTTGTTTACTTTGAAGTCATTTTAATAAGGTTCAATTGATTGAATGTAGTTTGGATAGGTTGTATGTTGGTTCTATTGTTGTTTTTAATTCAAGGAATTATGTAAATGCTTCAGTAAATTAGTAGAGTTTATGAGTTTATAAAAATGATATTTCATAAGAATGGAAATGGGTGATTACAATTGATAGATTCATTTATAGGTTATTTGAACTAGATCTCCTACCAACAATTAACCTTTTACCCAATGGATAAGGCATTAGTCACATAAGTCAGAAGTGAGCAAGAGTAAATTCTACCACTACTTATCAAATCAATTATAAATTCACAATCATTTTCATTCCATTTTGTTCAAGGTTAAATTTTGGTTAGCACTCATTTATATGTAATTTCTATGTCTTAGGTAGCTGCTATTTCCAAAAATATTTTAAAACTCAATGAGAATTATGACCAAATCTACTTATGAGGGATGTATATGAATCCAAGGATATCAAATAATAGATAAATTGTCCATGTGTTTAAAGATAGAAGATGAAAATCAAAATGCAACTAATATAATTTGAATCATCCATTAGGTATACCTTCCTTGGTCTTGCAGAGTCTAAAGAGTAGAAAACTACCCTTGGTTTTGTTGAAGTTGGATCCAAGTGATTTGTACATGTAACTGTTCATAGGAAGTGGCTAATCCTTAGATTATATGAGTATGATCATTTTGGTATTGAACATTTTGTTGTTTAGTAGTGTTAAACACCAACAGATGGATTGTCTTAGAGGGGCTCAATATTTCACAAAGTTGGATCTCAAAAGTGGTTATCATCAGATAAGAGGATAAAGGAGGATGATGAGTGGAAGAATTTTTTTAAAACTTTTAAGCCTTTTGGGCTCTAAAATACTCCTAGCTTATTCATGAAGCACATGAGTAAAGTGTTGAAAGACTACACTAGGATATCATTGGTAGTATATCTTAATGATATACTCATTTTCAGTAAGATAAGAAAAGAGTGTCTTAAACATGTGGAGATGGTGTTAAATTAGTTGCATGAAGAGAAGTCAGCAATAAATTTGGGAAAATGTGAGTTCCTAAAGAAAGAGCTTATATATTTGAGATTTGTGGCAACCAAGAGATCTTTGAAAATGGATCAAGACAAAGTTACAACTATCCTAAGTTCTAGACACCATTAAAGTTGGGATGAAGATAAGGTTTAGGTGGGGCTCCAAAACAAGGGAAGCATTTGAAAAGTTGAAGAAAAATTTAGCAAGACAACCTTGTTGGGAATATATATGATAGGCTAAGTTACTGAGAGGGGAGGAGTGAATTAGTAACCTATAAAACTTAATCCTTTTATTAGCAATTAATCCTTCTTGTATATTTTGACCTAATTGCATGCATGAAAAATTGAAAGCATAAAAATATTCATAACACTTTTGAGACACAATATGGCGACCCAAAAACCTTCCAAATAGAAAATAAAACTGGTGTTGGGATGATACCCACAAGCTTTAGTACTATAGTATAAAGTTGGCTTGTTAAGGCTTACAATGTTCACTTTTGATGATTTGCCCTATTAGGAGCAATAAGGACTACTAGGTACACCTTGCAAAAGGATTTATAAATGTATAATGAAGTATGCATCTGGTAGATGTAGAAGTTTAGTGCATACTGATCAGTTCCAAGTAGTATGACCTTAGTCTACACTAGTGACTTGGTGAATATTGTGAAACTCAACATATAAACTGAATCACTTGATTCACACTACATAGCTTAGTCAACACTATCACAATGAGTTCGGTATAAATTAAATCACTTGGTTAACGTTGAGTGGCTTGGTTAACACTAAATTCACATTACTATAACTATGAACTCAATAAGAACTAATGAGCTTGGTTTACATTGAGGAACTTGACATACATTGAGATGTTTGGTTTACATTGTTGATTACCAACATGGTATAAACTGCTCGATGCAAACTAAATATTGTTCCTTGAACTCGGTAATAACTATAGAACTCAGTAAAGCCTAAAATGCTTGGTTAACACTATTAACTATTCAATAAGCTCAGTAGATAATATCTATCTGAATAAGTGTGTGTCACTAGAATAAAAAAATGATTGTAAAGTCAAAAATCCCCCCCTTTGGCATTAGTGAAAAAGATACTTATCAGTCAAAACTAAATTCAAAAAGTTCAAGAACACCTTTTATTCATCATCTATGCCTCAACTTGGTAGAGTACTCTATTTTTGAGATTTTTCTAAAATTTCTTTTGTGAGAGATGTTTCTTTGAGTATCTATACATATATGATATGATAATGCTCCCCCATACATATATATACACTATACTTTACATCTTTTCACATCTACTATATACATTTTCTCCCCTTTATGTATACTAAATATTATATCATATCTTTTCCTCTTTACAATATACATCTTCTCCCCCTTTATGACATTAATGCCAAAAATGTATGTTGTATAATATACAATAATGCTAAAATTTGAATGTACCTTGAGAATTAGTGCCATTGTCTTGTCCCAATTTTATTTTAACACCTTGCATGTGTGCAATGCAACTTGAATTTCTACTAAAAGTTATATAATGTCATCTGCAATTGAGAAGTTGTTATCATGGATGAGGGTTTTAGCATGTGCAATATATTTTTCCAATACATCCATGTTTGGGAGAATCATGCCTTGTATATTTACCAGTATAGCTCTTATTCTGGCTTCTTCACTTAGCAATTCTACTTGCATATTAGTTAAAAATCTAATCTTTATGTAATGATTAGAGCTATAACTTGAGTCAAGTTGCAACTGTTGTGCTCTTGCCTTTAGATCTTCATCAATCTTTGAAAGTTTATCTTTGATTTCCTTGGTGAAAATTGAAGTATCACAGAGTTGACTGAATAGTGAAGTTACATTGCTACAAGAGGTCTCCAATGAGCTTAAAATAGTAGATGAATCTACTTGATGAATTGCAATATTTTGTGCAATTAGCTCCAAAACTTTATTTTCAAATTTCTTCTCTGCTCTATGCAATAATTTCTCCTATCCATTTAAATCTTCATTAAATTTCTAGACTAGCTTTGCTAACTAATCCAAAACTAGTTGAGAAGTGTCAAACTCAGTGCTAAGTGCCTCTGCTAGAATATTCTTGGCATCTTCAAGCACTTTAAATTCTTTATTTCTTTCTTCTCTAAGCCTTTGTTGCTTAGCTTTCTTCTGAAGTAACTCTCCAAATATATGCATTTGATTAGGGTTAAGTTTAGAGATGTCCCAATTCAGAATAACAATCTCCTCATCAAGATCAATTTACTCTTCTTTCTCTTTGCCTTTACTAAAGAATTTTGTACTCAGTTGAGGCTTTTTCCTCAATTGTCATTGTACTTATTATTTGCATGCTAGGAATGAAAATAATGGTAGAAATAGTAGGACTAGCTGAAAAAGTAGATATTGTACATATTGACAAAATACCTTGAGTAATCAAAACTAATGAAGGAGGAAGTGTTGACTGCTTGGTAGATGAAGTGCTTGTCACTTCTATCAATGAAGTACTAACCTGAATAGGTGCAAAATTGATCGATTTCTTGTACTGAAAATGTTTGACACAATAATTCCCATAGTAACTTTCTTTGGGCTTGATGTTTTCAATGCTTGGCTCAAAGAATGAGGAAGTGAGGCTATGACTGCTACTGCATTTTTCTCTAGGTTGGTCTTCTCTATGTTCTAAAATTCAAGTAAATCTTCCTCGGTAGCTTCCTATCCCTATTCCTCGTCATCTATGTTATCATAATGTGCCACTTCTTCATCATAAATTTCCTCATTTTTTTCATGTTCACCATCATCTTCCTTGTCAATAACATTAACAACAAAAATCACTCCTCATATGAAGATTATAGATGTTTTTCCATAAGTTTGTAGAATTTTCAATACATGTTCAATGTTATTGATAAAAATTAGATAAGCTTTTCTTCATTCTTCTTTAAAGATTCTTTTACTTCCTTGTCACTTAAACTTGGCATGAGTTGCCTCAAGGTCTGCTCATATATGTTAGTAGCAGTTTGCCTTGCATGCTCCCATCTTGGCTTTATCTTCTCTATTAATTGACTTGGAATGTGCTGAATAAGTTAATCTGATGAATATTTCCATTTTCCCAACTTAGACATAACCATATCTTCAATTTTCTTCTATTGTACAATTCTAGTTTCATACCTTAATTCTTTGAAGTTTTCCATACCTACTCCTATGTCAATTTCTTTCAAATTTTCTTGGAAAGAGGGTGGTGGCATTTTGAAGATTACATCTCCACCTTGTTTTTTCCTGGATACCCTCCTTGTGAACATGGTAGTAGATGGTTTGGAAGGTTTTACCTTTTTTCTTTATAGGGTTTATTTCTTCTAATTTCTCTTCATCTTCTACTTGTTCATCCTCAATGTCATCTCCTTTGCCTTTAGTCAACATAAGAGTGGAGCTAGTTTTCAAATTTGCAACTCTCTTCTTTCCTTTATTGACTTCCTAAGGGAGTTTCATTTTAAATTCTATTATTTTCTTTGCTTCAACATGGGTGCCAAAGTATATAGCTTTTGGTTCAACAGGCTAAGTTAACAGTGCTTTAATAATGTCCTTGGTTTCATCAATGTTAACCTCATAACCTAGAGGCTTAACCTATTGATGTAGAAGCATCTTAGGTGCAAGGGCAATCTTGCATCACCCAAAAATATTTTATTATTAGTCCTTTCTATTTTAATAAGGACTAGTAGCCAGGGTGGTTACTATTTATGGGAACTTGCTATTTTTAGTAAGTTTTTCATACGATCTCGGAATGTTCTCATTTTATAAAGGAAGCCATAAAAATCTCATTGCACAAGCATTGGTATCTGAGAAGGTATTGCAGATTTTTGGTGGAGAAATTTGCAAAAAAATCTTTAGGCTCACTATTGGAGGCCTTAGAGTGCCCAAATGAGGTCTAAAAACTTGACGAAAGGGCACTACTGTGGTTCCAATCTTGTAGATGCAGAGTTGGCATCTTCAAAAAGTGGTTATAATAACCAATTGGAGCAATAGTTTGTGAGTTATGGCCTTCCAAAGTTGGGCTAATTGAAACTTCTAAAATAATTGTCAAAGATATATTTGGCTAACTCTATATGTTTTGTTAGCATCTGTTGGCCCTAGGTATTAAGTGTGAGCATCTAGAACCTTCTCGAGCAATATAAAACTACCTATTTAAGAAAGGCCTGAACATTGTCTAGGACAACTTTGTGTGATAGTTCACAACTTGTCTTGCAAATTATTATACTAAAGACACCCATATGGGTTAGCATATTGTACTTATGAACTTTCTAATTCTATATTTGTGGTGCAAATATGAAGTCCATATTTTGTTCTCGCATTTTTTGTTGTTTCTTTGTTTCTATTATGAGTTTATGGTATTAAGGGGAGTGCCCTACATCAAGTGGTATTAGAGCTAGAGTTCTTGAGTATATGGAAAAATTGATGATTGTGAAGTAGTTTACACCAGGATTGTGGTTTGGGCTGAGCATGTAGACAGATTGCCAATTGTGAGGTAGTTTGTACTAGGGTTTCAATGGAAGCACAAAAATGCCTCCATGAAGAGAGCATGGTGCAAGAGCTGTAGGTGTTACACTTGAGAGTTTCCAAGCCCTCCAAAAGAAAATGCAAGCATTTAAAAACCAAATGTGAAGAGGAATAAATATTCCTATAAGAGATGAAAGCAAGGATGAGGATAATGTAGAAGAAAATTTCGAAGTAGAGGTAGTTCTAAATCCAGAGGAAGAGAGGCTTTTTAGAGCCATCTCCAGGATTGGAAAAAGACCTAAGTTTGAGGTTCTGTATCTTCAAGACATCTTAATCTAGAGGAGATGATCGATCAGATCAATCAACTAGAGGAGTACTTTGAGTATGAAGATATTGATGATCCTAATAGGGTCAAGTTTGTGAAGGCAAAACTGAAGGGACATACAAAGATCTAGTGGTAGGAGGTTTAGTTGGAGGGAAATAGAAAGGGAGAGAACAAAATCACCAGATGGGATTGAATGAAAGATAAACTGAAGTGAAAATTCATTCCTGTGGATTATGAGCTTGATTTGTTGAAGAATATGCAAGGTTTGAAGCAAGTGGAAAAATCTATTCAAGAGTATACCAAAGAGTTCTACAGAGTTCTCATTAGAACCGGCCATATAGAAGCTAATAAGGAGAAAGTTTCCTATTATCTTAATGGGTTAAGGCCCAACATTTAGGATGAGCCAAGTCTAGTTTGAATGAGTAGTATTGAGGAGGCATACAAGTTTTCCCTTGGAGTTGAGAAGAAACTAAGCAAGAAGTTTGTCAATAAGAAAAATGGAAGAGATTGTGGTGGAAGATCCGATGGATGATCTTATGGTGGTCCTAATGATGATCAAAACAACATGAATGAGGTTGGAAGTAGAAATCAAAACTAGAGGGGAAACAATTTCAATCATTTCCATGATCAGAACAATAAAGATAAGAGAGGAAGAGGCAAAGGACAAGGATCTAGAAGAGGAGGCTTCTGTGGAAAATGTTTTCACTATGGAGAAGAAGGGAATAGAGCATTTGAATGTACCTAGTGTCAAGGAAGGATAGATTGAAGAATAGAAGGTTAGGTGAGAGTTACACACGTTGATGAAGATGCCAAATCCTCACATTCTAGAGATGCTAAAAGAGGAGAAGTCCTAGTTAACCAAAGAGTCCTTCTAAGTGGTGAGAATGAACCCGAGTAAAGAAGCAACTTGTTTCACACAAGGTGCAAATGTGAAGATAAGTGTTGTGATGTGATCATTGATGGTGGAATTATTGAAAATCTAGTGTCAGAAATGATGTTCACCAAGTTGAAGCTGAAGAGGTAGAAACACCCGCATCCATATCATATTGCTTGAGTGCAAGATGACCACAAGGTCATGGTCAATGAGCAATGCTTAGTGAAGTTCAAGATTGGAAGCTGCTTGGATGAGGTACTATGCGATATCATCCCTATGGACATATGCCATATATTGTTGGGTAGGCCATGGCAGTTTGATAGGCATGTTGTACACGATGGATTCTAAGGATGGAGTGAAACATATGTTGAATTCAATAAAGGATAACGAATAAAAGGTATGTAGTGCTGCCAGAATATGTTTTGTTTATGGGAAAGAGTTTCTTAAAGGTATGAAGCATGAGCATATGTGTTTTTCTATAATTCCTAAAAATAGTAAAGAAGAAGTAGAGGAGATACATGCAGAAGTTGCAGATATGTTGAGTGAATTTTATGATATAGTATCAGATAATGTACCTAAAGGACTGCCCCCAATGAGGAAGATCAGTCACCAGATGGATTTGGTTCCAAGAGCTAGTTTTCCAAACAAGGAAGTGCACATAATGACACTAGCAAGAAGTGAAGAGTTGAATAGGCAAGTTCATGAGTTTTTATAGAAGGGGTTGATTCAAGAGATTCTAGGTTCATGTGTTGTACCAATAGTATTAGCACCAAAGAAGAATAGAGAATAGAAGATGTGCACGGATTCTCACACTATCAACAAGATCACAATAGAGTATAGATTTCCATTGCCAAGGATGGATGATATTATGGACTATTTGAGTAGAGCTAAGTATTTCACAAAGATAGATCTAAAGAGTGGGTACCATCAAATTCATATTAGAGAAGGTGATGAGTAGAAGACTACTTTCAAGACAAGGGAAAGACAGTATGAGAAGTTATTCATACCTTTTGGGCTAACAAATGCACCAAGAACTTTCTTGAGGCTCATGAATGAGGTACTAAATGAGTTTCTCAGTAAGTTTGTCATTGTTTACCTAGATGATATATTGATCTTTAGTAATATATTAGAGGAGCATTTGATTCATATTCATAATGTGTTTGATAATTTGAGGGAAGAAAAGTTGTTGATAATCTTGAAGAGGTGTAGTTTTGTAAAGAAAGAGTTGGTGTACTTGGGATTTGTAGTCTTAGGAGAAGGTCTGAAAATAGACCTAGAGAAAGTGAAGGCTATCCTTGAATGGCCTACTCCAAGAAGTGTGCTAGAGGTAAGATCTTTTCATGGACGAGTTATATTTTATAGGAAGTTCATAAGAAGTTTTAGCGATATTTGTGGACCCTTGACTAAAATAATGAGAGGGGATAGAATTTTTTTTAAGTGAACTATAGGAGCAGATAAGAGTTTTAATTTGTTGAAACAGAAAGTTATTGAGCAACCTATTTTAGCACTTCCTAATTTTAACAAGGTGTTTCAAGTAGACTCTAATGTTAGTGGTACTGCAATAGGAGTTGTTTTGAGTCAAGAAGATAGACCTATTGCTTATTTTAGTGAGAAGTTGAATGATGCAAAAAGAAAATATTTTGTTTATCATTAGGAATTTTATGCTCTAGTTCAAGCATTAAAGAAGTGGAGACACTATCTTCTTCCTAAAGAGTTTTTTTTGTATACTGATCATCCAGCTTTGCAATATTTGAATAGTCAAGGAAAATTGAACCAAAGGTATTGAAAGTGAGTTGAGTTTTTTCTGAGTTATACATTTGTTTTGAAAAATAGGAGTGGGAAGTCTAACAAAGTTGCAGATGCTCTTAGTAGTAGACAAATTTTGTTGACAGAAATGCAGATAAAGGTGGTTGGGTTCAAGAAACTCAGTACTTTGTATCCAAATGATCCTGATTTTAATGAAACTTGGAAGGCTTGTACATAACCTGTTACACTTGATAGGATAAAATGGTTGGATTTTATGATCTAGGATAGTATGTTGATCAAAAGAAGATAGTTGTGGATTCCCAAGAGTTCAATGAGAGAGAACCTCATCAAGAAGAAGAATAGTACAAAGATAAAACTATAGCCTTAGTTGCTAAAAATTATTACTGGCCACAATTATAGAAGATGTGACAAAGTTTGTACAAAGTTGTTAGGTATGTTAGATGGTGAAAGAGTGAAGTAGAATATAAGGTTGTATCAGTCATTACCTATACCAAAGAAGCCATTGGAGGATGTAAGCATTTATTTTGTTCTTGAATTATTGAGGACACAACCTGAGCATGATTCTATTTTTGTGGTGGTTGATAGGTTTTCAAAGATGGTACATTTTATTCCTTGCAAGAAGACTAGTGATATTGTTCATATAGCAGAGTTATTTTTCAGAGAAGTGGTGAGATTACATGGTCTGCCAAAGAGTATAGTTTTAGATAGAGATACCAATTTTTTTGGATATTTTTGGCATACATTGTGGAAGAAGTTGAAGATAGATTTGAAGTTTAATTCATCACATCATTCATCGATTGATGGATAGACAAAATCCGTGATTTCCAGTTTGGAGAACTTGCTGAGATGCTTGGTTGGAGATAAACCAAAAGGATGGGATATGATTTTACCACAAGTGGAATTTGCATAGAATAATTTTTTCAATAGGAGTACTGGTAAATCACCATTCCAAATTGTATATGGGAGCAGTCCTAAAGATGCTTCTAAATTGAAGTAGTTGGATAAAGGAGAAATAAGTAGTGTTGAAGCAGAAGATTTTGTTGAACATTTGAAGAACATCCATGAGGAGGTAAGGAAGCACATCATAAAGATGAATACACAATATAAGGCTAAAGTGGATGTGAAAAGTAGATATAAGGAATTTTAGATTGGAGATGAAGTCATGGTTCATTTGAGAAAGGACCATTTTCCAATGGGTACATATAATAAGCTGAAGACGAAGAAGTTGAGACTGTGCAAGATAGTGAAAAGGCATGATTCTAGAAATACGTATGAAGTGGAGTTGCCTAGTGAATTGAATATTTCACTAGTATTTAATATTTTAGATTTGATAGAGTATTATGAAGGAACTGATGGAGATGAAGTTGTAGAAGTGCAATGGAGTATTCCAGCAACTAGTTTGGCTACACAGGAGATTGAGGAGATACTGGATAGTTGTATTGGAAAAAGTACTAGAAACAAAACTTATGAGGAATATCTAGTCAAATGGAAAGGGAGACCAGTTGAGGATTCATCATGGCTATCAAAGGAGGACGTTAGCCATCTTGGTTTTTCTCTAAACACCTAACACGTGATGGGGTCACTTCTCAAATTACCTTAGGTGTCTGATGTAGAAGCATCCTGGGTGCAAGGGCAATCTTGCATCACCCAAAAATATTTTATTTTCAATCTTTTCTATTTTAATAAGGACTAGTAGATAGGATGGTTAGTATTAATGGGAACTTACTATTTTTAATAAGTTTTCCATACAAGCTTAGAATGTTCTTATTTTCCATAGGAAGCCATAAAAATCTCATTACTCAAGCATTAGTATCAGAGAAGTTATTGCAGATTTTCGATGGAGCAACTTGCAGAAAAATCTTCAAGCTCACTGTTGGAGGCTTCAGAGTGCCCAGATGAGGTCCAAAAAAGTTGATAGAAGGGTGCTAGCATAGTTTCGAGCCTGTAGATCAAGATCTAGCATTTCTAAAAAGTGGCTATAATAGCCAATCATATCAAAGGTTCACGAGTTATGGCCTTCTGAAGTTGGGCTACTCGAAACTTCTAAAATAATTATCAAAGATATATTTGACAAACTCTATATGTTTTGTTAGGGTCAGTCAGTCCTAAGTATTAAGTTTGAGCATCTAGAACCTTCCTGAGTGGCATAAAACTACCTATTTAAGAAAGGCCTGAACATTGTCTAGAATAGCTCTAGGTGATAGTTCACAACTTGTCTTGCAAATTAATGTACTAAAGGCACCCATGTGGGTTAGCATATTGTACTTATGAACTTTGTAATTCCATATTTGTGGCACAAATAAGAATTCCATATTTTGTTCTCACATTTGTTGTTGTTTCTTTGTTTTGTTATGAGTGTATGGTATTAAGGGGAGCACCCTGCATCACCCATACATTTCTTGGTCTAACTGCTCGAATGTATACTTTATCACAATCAACTATAAAACAAATATCATATTTGTAATCATCAACAAGTTTCTTTGGTATCCTGAATCTATTATTCATTTTTTCCTCAAATGCATCAAAGTAGTTATCCATAATACTATTATAGTTTTCTCCCATTTCAGCTATATATTTATTGGGTACGTGTAGGATCATGGTCAACCAAACTATGCTCTCAAGTGGCAATGAAAAATTAGAAAATTAGGGTTATGTCAACTTGACGTGCAATTTTCTACTTGTTATTAAATTTATATCAAAAAGTTGAGAGAAAAGAATCTGTAGCAAATTGAATCTAGTTTCTAAACCACTAGGACTTAGCTCAAAACATTTAAAATTGATTGGTCAAATTTTTGAATTTTAATGCAATATTACAAAAAATTTAGAACAAAAATAAGAAGTAGACATATGTTTGACCACCTTAATCAAAATCAAATGATAATATTTTCTAATAATATTCTAAATATAAGTAGTAGACTCATGCCTAGATGTGACACATATTTTTGGGTATTTTTACTCTCAATAAATAATTAATAATTAATTTTTGACTTTAGTACTTCTGGAATTAAAAAACTCTTGTTTGACCACCTTAACTAATTCAAAACTCTGTAAAATTCAAATTTTCATTTTTTTTCCTTATAGTAGAAGAAACATAGAATGTAATGCATCTTTTGGATTTAAAAAATGTTGTACCATTCGAAAGTTATAGTTCGTTTTCAAGTAGTGTGTCAATCAGCATTTTATATGTAACTCCATTTGAAAATAAGTAATAATTACTTACTAAACTCATAATTTGACAAACCTTACATTTGTGGTAAGATATGAACATTCTTAAGAAACCCTTTTCATTTCATCAAATTTTGGTTAAAAAAAGTTGTCAACTAGATGTTTGAAGTAAAAATCATAGAAAAATAGGCCAATAGTGCATTTTAAGGATTTTTTAAAGTTGACCATATAGGTTTGGTAACAAAAGATATAGTAGACCTTATAAAGATTTTAATTTTTTTCATTTAGTATTAGGGTGGGTGGGAAAAAAGTTGGAAATTTTGTGAAATGGTTTGAGATATTTTAGAACTATACATTTTTTAGATCACCACTTTTTGGCACACCATGATCCTGCACATACCCTATTGATCTGATAAATAATAGGTACATCCTTCCTCCGTATGATGGTACCTTTAGATGGGAAAAACTTTTCCACGTAGAAAAATAGACAAGTTAAGAGTGAATTGAACTTGCAAGGATTATTCTTTGAAGTCCTTATACTCTCCATATTTTTATTAAACTTATTCAGCATCAACTTAGCAAGGTCAAGTTACAAGTTATTTTTGACCACTTTGTATACAAGATCCATTACTTCGCATGATACACTGTTGAGTTTGCTTGAGCTATATATTTTGTGTGTGATGACATGTATCCAGAACTTCAATTCCATGTATGTAACACAACTAATCTTCATTCCCCTTCCATCCCATTTAGCAAGGGATTTCTTTTCTAGTTCGACTTGACTTAGGGTTTTAGTAGTTTTTAATTTTGCCAGCATATGAAGACTAGTGATCCTATGAGTCATCTTCTTTCTATTCATAATGGTTTGCTCCAACCATAGCTAACCATTATGCACATGGCTGATGATAAATTTTATCTGGATTTGATCCGAAAATCTCATGGCATTTACGAAATATGAGTCATACTTTTAACTTCAAGGTGTTGATGTTCTAGTTTTAGTACACCATTCACAAATAGCTTCTCTAGGGTTTCATCCATTTCAGGAGTTCCAATATCTTGAATAGCACACCAAAAATGTGAATGAATATCATTTATCAATAGTGCCTTTGATGGAATTTGAGATTGTGCTCCACTCGAATCTAGGGTTTCTACAATAGCTGGACATAGCTTGAAGTTTGGTGCCTTCCATTCCATGCCTTGAACCAACATATCATATCCTTTCTTTGATTTGCTGCTAGTGGATTCCATTTTTTTTTGTAGGGTTTGAGAGAACACAAACACAATTTCATGGCAATTCACATAGATTGCTCGAATGCACAAAAAATTCTCTGCACAAATAGCTTAAAAAATTCATGGTGAGAAATGAATTCAATTTTTTCTTCCAATCACCATAAATACCTAGTACAATTGTTTTGCTGATGATAGACTACCTTCCACTTGGCTTGAATTAAATGCTCAACAAAGTCATCCATGACAGTGACCACACAACAATCTTAGTAGCTCCCAACTATGCTTGGTAGGGTCTGTAAGCCAACCTTGCTTGGTAAAGACTAGCATTTTCTTGAATGCTTGGTGATCCCTTTGCATCTTCAATGCTGATATGTATTTTTTCATTCTACTGACTAGAATTGATGTGAGATGTCTTCTTGAGAATCCTAATACCAGTTCTCCTTGTGAGAGATCAAGTGGAAATTCTTGAGTCACCCAATTCTTGAGTGACATGATCATCATTGCTCGAACTTGCATTTTTAGAAGATTTTGGAATCCATTGCTATCTCATCTACTTTCTAATCTTATCAAGCTTGGCTTACTTTTCATCTTCAATTCTTCCAGTATTCATATACTTCTTGGCAAGATGACCAAGTTTTGTACAAAGGAAACATTTTCTTTTAGTGTCACTTGTCCTCATGTGATGTTTTACACAATTCATTCCAATGTGTCCAAATTCTCCACAGTAATGACATCTGGACCAAGTGTTATAGTCCCAAAAAAATATAGCTTTTATAATCTATTCTGCTGGGTTCAATGTCTTAGTTTTGCATTCTAAAGATTTGTGCCCATGTGATTCTTACATTTGTGACATTTTCCTTCAAATTTAGGTTTCTCTTTGCATTCATTAGCTCTATGACCATGCTAATTGTAATTATAAAATTTTCCATTGAATTTAGCTTTCACATTGCTCCAACATTTGTTTGATGTATGACCTATCTTACCACAGTGACTACAAACATGTCTTTGATTCTTTTGAGCTCCTTGCTTCATGATTCACCTTCTTCTATATATCCAATTCTTGATTTTCCTTTTTTTCTATAATGGCTTTGCTCATTCAATTGATCCATGTCTACTTAAGATTTCATCATTCTCTCATTCATTTTCTTTGTAGTGTTTAGGTAATCTTTCATTTTCTGATCTTAGATTCATGATTTCTTCATTTGCATTGGTGAGCTGATCAATGAAGTCTATCTATTGAAGGGATAGGTGTTGAATTGCATTGTTCTTTCCTTCTATCTCTTATTTTGTCTTTTTTTTTTCTCTTTCATGACTTCACACAATCTTACTAGCTGAATTTCTTACTCTCTTCTTAGTTTTCTTACTTCTTCTTGAAGATTACCATTTTTCTCTAATAGCTCTTTAATTGCTTCATTGGCTTCATCTAAATTGTCTGAATGGATATCTTTAATTCTTTCTTCAAAGTAGAGTTTGTCATTCATATGGGTTGTAAGATCTTTTCTTCCTTTCAAGGATTGAGAGAGTTGTTCCTTTGCTTTCTTGAGTTGTTCAATAGTCAATTCCAAACATAGCTTCTCATTGTCAATAGCCTTATCAAGTCTGAATACCTACATAGCCTCTGATCTTTTCTCAAGTTGTTAAACTTCTTTCATGAGAACCACAATGCTTTGATCCCAATTGTTGGAAATATATATGATAGGCTAAGTTATAGAGAGGGGAGGGGTGAATTAGTAACCTATAAAACTTAATATTGTATTAACAATTAATCCCTCTTATTATATTTTGATCTAATTGCATGCATGAAAAATTGAAAGCATAAAAAAATTCATAACACTTTTGAAACACAATATGGTGACCCAAAAACCTTCCAAATAGAATGTAAAATTGGGGTGGGGATGATGCCCACAAGCTTTAGTATTGTAGTATAAAGTTGGCCTATTATAGCTTACAATGATCACTTTTGATGATCTGCCTTGTTAGGAGCAATAAGGACTGCTAGGACCACCTTGCAAAGGGATTTACCAACATATAATGAAGTATGCACTCAGTAAAGAGATTTACCAAAGACTGTTAAGTCTACCTTGTGAAAGGATTTAACTGATACACTAGTTAGGATGAAATAGTGGCTAATCTCTAGTCTACAACTTGGTTTGCTGAGTGAGATTCCTTTGAGTATAATAATCACCTTGCTGTGATAGATAAATCTTTGCCACTCCTTATATTATTATAGCCTTTGTACTTCACACTTATGCTCTTCTCTAGTAGTTACACTACTTCCATACTACATCTCATTGCTTTGGATGTGATAGAATACATTACATATATACCAATCAAAATTAAAATTCAACAAAGTCGACTACAATACAATTTTACACAAAAATACATAAAGTCAGCCCAACTAAGAGAACTCAGGTTTTGAATACTAGCTCGATTAGGTTTTGATACTCAACATCTACTATTAATGCTTGACATTGTCATGCATTTGGTAGACATAGAATCTTGGTCCATGTTGATCACTTCTAAGTAGTCTGAACTTAGTCTGCACTAGTGACTCAGTGAATACTATAAAACTTGACATATAAACTAAATCACTTGATTCACATTGCATAGCTTGGTCAATGCTATAAAAACAAGCTCAGTATAAATTAAATCACTTGGTTAACACTAAGTTACTCGATTAACATTGGATTCAAGTCACTACAACTGCAAACTCGATAAGCACTAATGAACTTGGTTTGCACTAAGAAACTCAACATACACTGAGATGCTTGATTTACACTGCTAATCACCAACTTCGTATAAACTACTTGGTGCAAACTAAATATTGTTCCTTGAACTCAATAGTAGCTATAGAACTTGGCAAAGCCTGAAATACTTTGTAACACTGTTAAGTGTACAATAAGCTTCGTAGGTACTATCTATCTGAATAAGTGTGTGTCATTAATAACAAACATGATTGTAAAGACAACAAACCTATCCTTAGACTACCTAGTTTTGATGAGTTATTTACCCTAGAGTATGATGCAAGTTGGATGGTAGTAGGGGTGTGTTAAGTTAAGAAGGTAGGCCAGTAGACTTCTTTAGTGCGAAATTAAATGAAGCTAAGAAGAAATACTCTTCTTATGACTTGGAGTTGTATGCTCTAGTTCAATCTCTTAGGAAGTGGAGGCATTACCTTCTACCCAAGCAGTTTGCAGTGTTTACTAACAACCAAGCACTTAGCTACATCAAAACACAAGAAAAGTTGAGCAATAGACATTTGAAGTGGATGAAATATCTCCAAGCATTCAAATTCACCATCAAGTACAAGAAGGGGCAATTAAACAAGGTTGTAGATGCACTAAGTAGGAGAATGTTGACCATTTAAGAGGTTCAACTACATAGCATTGTTGTAGAGAGTTTCAAGGACATCTACAAGGAAGATGACGAATTTTTTGAAGCTTATAAGGTATGTTCTAATTTTTAGAATCATTTTCATAGTACTTTTGATGATTATACCTTGCAAAGTGGCCTATTGTTTAAAGGGAACCAGTTATGTATTCCTAGGGTTCCATCAGAGAGAGCCTTATTCTAGAAAAACATAATGGAAGTATAAGCTATCATTTTGGTGTTAATAAGACCACGGAGCTAGTTCAAAGGTTTTACTATTGGCCAAAGCTGTCAAGGGATGTAACAAGATATGTGCAACAATGTGTAGTGTGCATGAAAGAAAAATGAGGAGCTAGCAAAGAAAGTTTGTACCAACCTTTACTAACTCCTAATCGACCATGGGAGTGTGTCAACATGGACTTCATTGTAGGATTACCTAAGAAAAGAGTTATGATAGCATCTATGTTGTGGTAGATAGACTTAGAAAAGTGGGCCATTGTATACTTTGTAAGACTACCCATTATGCTAGCTATATTGCACATTTTTTCTTTAAAGAGATTGTTAGGATCCATGGACTACCCCTAAACATTGTGTTAGAGAGAGATGTCAAATTTATGAGCCATTTTGGAAAACATTATGGAGTAGGTTAATTACTACCTTATCATTTGGTTTAACTTGCAACTCTCAGACTGATCAACAAACTAAGGTGGTTAATAGGGTGTTGGGTAACTTGTTAATGTGCCTAACTAAGGAATATGGTCAAACATGGGATGTGGTTATTCCTCAAGAAAAGTATGCATATAATGATAGTGTGAATAGGACAATAGGTAGGAGGCCATTTGAACTTGTCTATGAAATGCATCCAAGGGTTGTGTGTGAACTTAGAGATCATGGAGCTATGGAGTATAGGAGTAGTCAATGTGGAGAATTCACTCAAACCATGCAGGAGATTCAAGCATAGGTGAAGAGGATCAGATATGAAACTACACAAAAATTGAAAGGCTAAAGCCGATTAGAGGAGAATGGATGTTCAGTTTATAGTAGGTGATTATATCATGATCTATTTGAATAAGTCTAGGTTGTAGAAAGGGTCTCCTTCTAAGCTACATATAAAGAGAGTGGGACCCTATAATATCCTAGCTAAGTATGTAGCGAATGCCTATAAAGTGGATCTACCTAATGATTTGAGCATCTCACCTATCTTCAATGTAGTAGACTTAATCAAGTTTATAGGAAACTATACTAGGATAGATATGAATAACAAGGAGGTTGGCTAGGATGTAGAACCTGATATCTTATCTCCCAAAATACAACTAGAGGTAGAAGGGGTACTAGACTCAAGGATCAAGAAGAATACTAGACACAAGGTGTACATGGAACACCTCATCAAATGGAAGAAAAAGCCAAAGTTAAAAGCAACATGGGTTATAGGTATAGACTTCAAGAAGTTATGGATTATTGATGATATCTTGTCTATAGAAGTGACATGATTTACTTTTGTGGGGGAGTACAGTGCAGGGGCACCTAGGTAGGATTATTTTTTCACCAAGGGTTCCTAGTTAAGTTTTGGCTTGTGGTGATCTTAGCGAAGCCATTAGTGAAATAATAGGGCTACCTAGTCCTAGGATATGTCTTGGTCATGAGGAGGACTAATGAGGTCATTTAATGTATTGAAGGTTACTTGTTTGTCCAAAGGTGCTAGGTATTGTGTAAATATTTTCATTGTTGCCAAACATGACATTTGTACATTTAGAGGGCTAGATTGGACAAAAAATACATGGCATAGTGGTTTCTCATCCTAAGTTTTATATTTAAACACTTGTGGAAGTTTCATGAGGTTTTCACCAAGTTTGGTTCAACTATGCAAAATATTGTCAAGTTGTACGACAACTTTGCAAAATTACAAAAGTTGACATGACAACTTTTATTACTATGAGTGCATTTTTGGGAAAGAGGTTGAATAACTACATCAAGAGGTTTAGAAATGTGGGTTGGACCTATATAAGGCCTCCCTCGACCTATGACAAGGGTTGGGGAACACTCTAGAAGTAAGTTTGATTAATGAGCAAGCTAGATTACTGAGTAACTTTACCATAGTTATAACATTTTGGCTTACATCTAAAAATTAATGGATTGAACTCTACATGGTAGATTGTACATGAGTTAGTAGTAGTAATTTATTCATTCTATGTGTGGTTAGATAGGTTTTTTAGTTTCATTTCATAGCATTTTTTAAATTCTTTTTTTTTTTGGCATTCTCACTAGTTTGAACCAGGTAGTTGGTGATCATGGGGTCATAACTCATGTTTTGACCATAGTATTTTTATGGTTCCTTGGGATTTGTGAGATAACTCCCTTTATAAAAATCATGCAAGAGCTTGGGCCTTGGAAATCAAGCTTGATAGTTTTACAGTGATGCCCTATGTAAGCCAGAGCAACATGGTTAAGGATCATTAAGGTTGCCAGATCAATTTGATGGATTGAGAGCATTCAATGCTTAAATATGAGCATGTAGGGAGGTGGTCATGAGTGTGAAGAAGCCTCATACCAAATTAGAATCCATGATTTTAATTTTTTTTGTGTGTTTGACCAAACCATTGTGATGGTTGATAACATTTTGCAAAGCTCTTATTTTTAGGCTTAATTTTAGTAATTCGCTATACAAATAGGTTCGGGAAGTGAGACCTAATAAATTTGAAAGGTCTTCCAAAAGAGTATCTAGAAATAAAGTTTTTTATCCATCTTATTAAAGGATTTTTGGAGTTATTATCCAAAAGGTGTGTTTTGAGACCTAATTCCTTGTAGCCCTATTAGGCCTAGTTAGGAGAAATTTATTGAAATTGATAGGGATTTCTTTTCATTTAAAGTTGATGAGCACTGAAATGGATCCAATGTCCTAAAAACAAAGCTTCCTCTCCACTGTTGATTATTTCTAGTCATATTTCATAACTTGGTGTGGGTGGAGCAAGAAGACATCCATGAAGCATGTTAGGGGATGAGTGGATTTCATCATTGGTGTGGATAAGTTGAAGAGGTGGATGATTGGGGATAGGATCCTCCTAAGTTAGGGTTAGTTAAGAACCCTAATAGGATAGAATAGTGGCCTAGTAAAGACCCTAAAATATGGTAGGGTTGAAGAGAAAGACTTGTTCTTACATCACATAACTTTGTAGCATATTACATATTCATATATTGTTCCTCCAGAACCTTTTACACTTGTAAAAAAATCAATAATACTTGGAACCTATGACCTAATAGAATCATCTTGTTGCATTTTGGTATTTTCAAGCATAGAAAAAGTTGTTGAATAGGTCAAAGACTATTGTGTTCCTTTTTCGTGGCTATTAATATAATGATTGATAATTAGTGTTAATGTTCCAATATATTTAGTTGGGCCAATCACATTCAGGTGACATGTCCTCATGATTGGAGTGAAGACCAAACATTACCTTAATTAATGATAGTGTATGAAGAATATTTTAGAGGAATCAAGTAGTTGGTCAAGTTTTGTTTGACCTCTTGATACATAATTGTATGTAAATTAGAGAATTAGATTTTCTAATATTGAAAATATTTCCGTGGTTTGATATGAGTCTTATGGTGTATTGGATCAGAGTGAGATATTTAAAATTCACATTGATTTCAAATTTATGATTTGATTAAGATGGTGAACTTACAAGTCTAGTATAGTTTGGTAGAAGTTTTTTTCCATGGTTACACAACTGCTATAAAGGAAGCAATTTGTGATCAAGCCAAGGTAGAGTTTATTATGTTTTGAAGAGTGTTTGCACTATTTAGTAGATCTAATTAAGAAGTATTTCTATTCTAATAACATTCTCTATGTTTTTCCCTAATAGTTACAATAATAACATTCCTCAAACAAATTGATCCTAACATGTCCTTTATTGTATATCCTTTAATAGAGTGGAAACTTGATAAGTTTTTAAAGTTCTTTAACTAAGATACTCCTAATAGGGTAAAGCTCCTAGCAGGGCTAGAGGTAAATCCCTTAATTGGGGGGTACCTTACAATGTCTTTATAATTGTTTATTTGGTTGAGCTCTGTTGGTGTAATTAAATATTCACTAATTATAGTTAAGCTTACTTAGGATAATGCATTTCACAGTAGTTTTTGATTGAAACACTTAGGAGTTTGCACCTTAATTAAACACATGGTGTAGGAGAATTTCACTCTAGTTGGTCATAGTTGTTATCTCATTCCACCTTTAGTGCACTTATCACATTATCATCCTCATCATTGCACATACTTTATTGCATAATGGAGGATGATCCACCTTTCATGGGCATGTGATTCCACCTTGTGTGGGTGATAGCTTATCTTCTCCTTATCATTGTCTCTTATTGCCTCTCCTATATAAGGATGCCTATTATGTACATTTAAAATAAATCCATTGGATATCAATCAAGTCCATTATCAATAATATAATTCTTGCATCTTCATTTAACTGACTTGCCATTCTCTTGTGGAATTTATCTTGGTCTTTCATTTGATCTTGGGGATGTTGTAGAGTCACCTAAAACTCTAACATGGTATCAGAGCTCTCATGGTGTGAAGACTTCTTCTCAAGAAGTGCAATATTTTCTTGACTCATTGTTGGTGTAGCATTGCCAATTTGAACATCACAATTTGGAGGGAATTTCGTAAGTCATATTTTGTGACCTTCTATTGCAGTTGAAAATTGGAGCTTGCTAGTGCAAATCAGAGGTTGGCATTAGATAGAGGAGGTCCAAAAACCCCCCAAATTAAATTTTGTTTCATCCAATTCAAACATTTGAGGCAAAATTAAAAGCCATTTGATTTTTGAAGGTGCGGTAGTGGCTATTCAGAAAAATAATTTTAGAGGCGATTTTCAAACAACGATATCTCCCTCATACGAAATCCTTTTTTCAAGTAATTTTTTTTTGTTTTTGGGTAGAATTTTACAATCTACACAATGGTGTAGGTGATTTTGGATCTCTGTTTTTGAAATTTTTCTAAAAATTGCAAATCCCATTTTTTGCAACTTTCAAGGCTCTATTTGGGCACATTCGGTAACATTTTCAAGTGCAATTTTTTTTGAAAATGCATGAATTTTCCTCTTCTTTCAAAATATATAATTAGATTTCAGTGATTTGGAGTGGACATATCACATTTAGAAATAGGTCTTTTTTGGCTATATTTGCACTTGGTGAATACTTGGATTGTAATTTTCTTAATTGAGTTAGTAATTTGAAGGAGTTATGAATTGATTTTAGTCATCATTTGATTTTATCATGGATTTTTCAAAAGTTCCATTACTCACTCCATACAACTATCATGAATGGGAACAAGTAGTTTCTAATCAGTTGATGAGTATTGGATTTCTTAGAATGATTCTTGGATGGGATCTAGAACCAGCTATAGGTGTTGCAAAAAGAAGGAAATGGTTTGATAGAAGGGATAAAGCACTTGGCTCTCTTAGCTCTACCATCTTTGATGATTTATTATATCATATTGCACCCTGCACACATCCTCATGGTGGCCAGACTACTTTGGAAGGAATCTTTGGTAAACCTGATAGAATAAGAAAATTCAAATTGGAGAATGAGCTTATAGGCCCAAGTCAATGTGATTTTGACAATATTGAAGACTTTTTCTCTAAGTTCAATGCCATTAGATTGGATATTTCTAATTATGGTATTACTAAAGATGATGGGCAGTTGATATTATCTATTGTTTCCAAGCTAGGTCCTAAATATTCAATCTTTGTTTCCACATTCTATGCTACTATGGATGCTCTTGGTAATGCATACAAAATGCCTTATCTTGATGAATTTGCAACTCAGCTCATAAGGGAACAAGAAAAGTTAGGACACATGAATCAATTAAAGCCTTCCAAGTATCAAGCATTGGTTGCAAATGACTCCTCTCCAAAAGCTCCCAAAGGAAAAGGAAACAAACAACACAACGATCCTAAGCAATACAAAAAAGGTGATGACTATCCTTCACAAAAAAATATTGAATCCAAGTCCTCTTCAAGAGAGGAAACATCTAGAAGAAAGAGATAAATGTGCTTATTGAAAAAATTTAGGACATGATGAGCATAAATGTTTCCATAAGAAGATTGATGAGCTCACTCACATTCTTCAAAAGAACAATATCTAGTTACCCTCATCAATGTCTTCTCCTTCTCAATATCAGGAAACTTTTATATCTACATCATCATCTAGAGGAAAAGGACAACCACTCATTACTTCCACACATCTTGAGCAAGGTAAATGGCTTCTTGATTCAAGTGCATCACGTCATATGTCATCTTTTATGGATATGTTTTCTTTTATTGAGCCTTGTAATTCTCCACCTATATTGATGGGTAATAATACATACGTGAAGGTTTGTGGGAAAGGTTCTATTCTTATGGGACATGGTACACTTAATGATGTTCTTTGTGTACCATCCTTGACCACTAATATCATTTCCATTTACCAAATTACTCATGGGGCACAACGTAAAATTGTTGAATTCACTCCTAATTATTTCTATATTAGGGACATGGAGACTAGAGATGTCATAAATATGGAAGTTGTTGATCATACATCACACTTGTATTCTTTTGCACATTTTGTTGATAATGATGATGATATTCATGATGTACCTAACCCTTTATCAAGGGTGAATAATTCATGTGAGGAGAACATTGGACACTTGAATCATTTTGTTCTTGAGACAAGTGTTGAACTTCCTACTCCTCCACCTCTTGATTCTTCAAACATGAGTTTTACTATTTAGCGGGATGATCTTTATGCTTTAGATCTTGCAATGTGTGATGAATTCCTAGATGCTCTTTCGAAAGAGTCTCATAATGTAGATTTTGTTAATATAGCTAAAGAGGTTTCTCTTTGAGATACTTCTCCACCTTCTTTGGAGATTGGATTTCCCAACTCTTCATGTTTTCTTGTTTTTTCACATTGCATACATCAGCTTGATGATGTGATAGAATCTTTGAGCTTGGAGACACCTATTCAGTCTTCACAGATGCATACATGGAGACCTTCTCCCTCCTTCCTCACTTTTTACATCTAGTGGCTTCTTCATCTTTTGATGTATTTATCTCTTCCTAAGGAGTGACATATTTCTTGTAGATATTGGATTATATTTTTCTTACAGGTACTCTTCATCTACATTAGAGCTTTTTTATTATGGGGGGGATATCATGTCTCCTTATTTCATTCTTATGTGGAGGTCATTCTTTGTATATACATGATGTATGCAATTTTTGGGGGGTCCTGAGTATTCCATTCATCCATGCATCTTTTTTTCATCTCTTTTTGGAGGAGGGTTTTTCCCATGAGGTTTTCTCTCTTTCTCCACTTTATGAGAGATTACATTTCATGTATTGCATTGCATATTGTCCATGTGTACCTAAAATAGCCTAGTAGCTGGGACCCATCTTGCATTGTGAGTTTAAGTGCATTCTACTAAGTTGCACTTGGGGGAGGGGGGGGTGTTGGTGTAATTAAATATTCACTAATTACACTTACTTAAGCTTACTTAGGATAATGCATTTCATAGTAGTTTGTGATTGAGACAGTTAGGAGTTTGCACCTCAATTAAACACATGGTGTAGGAGAATTCCACTCGAGGTGGTCATAGTTGTTATATCTCATTCCACCTTTTGTGCACTTATCACATTATCATCCTCATCATCACACATACTTTATTGCATAATGGAGGATGATCTACCTTTCTTGGACATGTGATTCCACCTTGTGTGGGTGATAGCTTATCTTCTCCTTATCATTGTCTCTTATAGCCTCTCCTATATAAGGAGGCCTATTATGTACATTTAAAAATCAATCCATTAGATGTCAATCAAGTCCATTATTAATAATAGATTTTTTGCATCTTCATGCAATTGTCTTGCCATTCTCTTGTGAAAGTTATCTTGGTCTTTCATTTGATCCTAGGGGTGTTGTAGAGTCACCTAAAACTCTAGCAAGCTCCTCACAAGGCATACTTAAGAAGAGTGTGTAATTTGTTGGTACTAGTCCCCACTATGCCTTTCACCTAAGTTGGATTTCTATGTTACCAAAACTCTATATCTCTTTTGTACATGTGTTTGTGTATTTTATTTTTTTATATACTTCTCTTAAGTTATTTTTATGATAAGCATTTTAAGTTTGAAAAGATTTTAAATTAGTTTATTAGTAATTACATAGATTTTTAGTCATGTTTCATTAAATCAACAAAATCTTTGTCCATGATATTTGGACACTATGACATGCTTTCTTATGACAACCAAAAAACATTATTCCCTACTTACAAACCATGGAGAGACCCACATGGTCAAAAAAAACATTTTAAATAGGTCACATCATAACATTCCCATAGTGGAAATGAATGTAATGAGGACCACCTAAATCAAAACAACATTCCATGTTTCATGCAAATCCACAAGACCTCCTCTAATGCCTTTGGTTCAAATGGATTAATGTATCACATTACATTAACAAAACTAGAACCAAAAACATCTACACATCTAGATAAGGTCAAACAAATTAATAACAATTTACCATGATGTTTATTATAGTGAAGCCAGTTGGTAAATAGATCAACTATAGATAGATTGTTGATACATTATCAAGTAGGTTAAACAATAATTTATACACCAAATAGTTAAATATGGGTATGTTGACATTAACCAAAACTAATCATTAATGACAACAACAAATGTATAGCATCAATCTCACACTTTAAGAAAAATTGAAAATTTTCTTTACAAAATGTTAGGTTCCATTGACCAATATTTATAATAATTTCCAAATATTAGTATAGGTTGTGGGATCTCATGTGCCATTAGAAATAGAATTATTTGTAACTTTTGTAATAAAACTACAACTTCACATTTAGTGGTCAACTTATTATATAGTATTTAGGTTGGATTTTTTAATCTAAAATTTCTCCCTCTAATTTTCATCTCAAATGTTTCCTTCATTATTAGTAATAGTCATTTGTAGGTTGGAGAAATGAAGAGCTTATCAAAGAGTAGAGACCAACTTAAAGGATATATTTTTATCATTGCTTATAGTTAAACTTTCTTATTTTTGTTTTTTATATTAGATCTTGTGAGTAATTTATATAAGATTTAAGATTATTACTCATTTCCATAAAGATTTATTTAAATTAAATATTAAATACATTTTTAATTGTGTTATTTCAGGTTGAAGATTAAATAAATATCAAGACATTCGTCTTCAAGACATCCTAGAATTCAATTAATATGTAGAGGTGTAGTTTGTCCTGAGAGGTAGAGTCCCATTAGATCATAAATCTATTTAAAATATTAAAAATTCTACATATAATCATGTATAAAATAAATTCTATTATATATATATATATATATATATATATATATATATATATATATATATATATATATATATATATATATATATATATATGTATGTATGTACATACATATATACAATACTAAAATTATAGAGTTTTTCAAAATCTAATGGTTAAGCCTCATCTAGATTATAGTTTACCCAACACTATTATTTTATTCATTGAAAAACATATGGGAAAAATAATAAAAATAAAAATATCCTTAATGGTCTATGTCTCAGTACATGCCACAAAATAAAAAGCTAACTTTTTAAACAAATGTGTAGTTTTCTAGTAGAAAGTATAATTTAAATGAGAACTATATCTTGATAGACAAAGTTAGACAAAGACATTTGTGAAAATATATTTGTCACAAAGTTAAAAAAATTCTTTTTTATAAAAGTATATTAAGATGCAATATACTAGACATTATATTTATTTTTAGTGATATATACATTATATATGTACACATAAATACATTTAAAAAAAAGTTATAGTCATGCACCCACACACATGTATGTATATGTACATGTACCTATACAATATGTTTCTATGTATATTTATATCTATGTATATATTATGTTATGTATGTCTGTATATGTATACACTACATATTAAATAGAACTAATTAAAAAATTTGTTTATAAATATTTTCTAATTAACTAGTTTAAACAAGAAAAACTACACAATATTAGAAAATGAGGGGGGTGGTAGAGAATAATATTTGCAACTTCATAATGGATATTAGTAAATAGAAATAGGATCAAATTCAACAAAGTAAAAAGATTTATAACCAATTAAAAAATATAGATAAATACAATAATTAACTTTATAGGGATAATTTTTTGTATAAAATTAGAATATAAAAATCTTTATTGATACATCAAATTTTGTATCATAAAAATATTTGTGAACATTTATCTATCTCTATATAATATGACATTGTCTATCTATAAACTAAATAAGTTCAAATTATTATAGATATCAACAAAGATTCATTTTCTTCAAATATTGTTGATCTATTCTCCTTGTATTACCTCTCACCATCATTTTTTAGTCTTCACCTATTTCAAAGTAAAATAAAATGATGGGTAATTGCTCCTTATCTTTCTATCTAATGGTGGCATTCTTAAATATAGGCATTGTTTGCTCCTCAATGTTTTTTATGTATTTAGATAGCAAGCAGAAAGGGGGATTGACCCCATAGTATAGAGGGCTCAAGACCAGTTGGTAGTTACCCCCTACTATCTAACCAATCCCTTTTCTAGACATCAAAAACATTGTAACATCAAACCTTGTAGCATTATCCTTCAAACTATCAGTATCTACTATACTACTCCTAACATATATACTATGCAAAAAAAATCTAGAATCCAAGATTTCAAGTGCTACTTCTAAATAGATTAATATTCACAAAAACTAAAACTACCACCAACGGCATAGAGTTCATAGTTAACCATAACATTAAACATAATAAAATAAAAGCAAGCATGGGGGATACACCCATCCTTCTCTTCTAGGTCTTCTCCTTTTCATTAGGATCCTCCATGGCTAGTTTCTCCACCTTCTCCTCGATGGGTTTTTCCATTAGAGTCTTGACGGGTTTCTCCTCTATGTTAATTTTACCGACTCTATTTCATAATTATGTCATCTCTATTAAATCCTTGGCAAGCCCTTCCTTGAAAATGTCATTGACAATTCTATGAAATCCCTCAAATGGTTCTTCTATTATGGCTAAGAAATGCCTCCTATGTATTTTGGAGAACTAGAATACAATGGTCTCTAGTAAAGTTTATATTTATACTTGTACTCTTGGTTATTTTTTTAATTCTACAAAGAATAGTGATTTTCCTCTAATCATGGGTGATTATAAATAAGGCAATACTATGTATCCTTTCCCTTTGTTTCCCTTCCTTAGCTGAATATCCTTTTCCCCCTCGACCTAATGGTGGCCTTTGCCCCACTCTATTTCTAGTAAAACTTTTACTATGAAGCTATTAGTAAAATGTCAAGTTAATTTCTAGATGTCAACTATAATTGATGTAGGAGCATCTTAGGTGTAAATACAATCTTACATCACCTAAAAATATTATTCGGTTTGTCTTTTAAAAATAATGGCTATCATTGGAACCCAAAATATTCTAATTTCTTTTTGAGGGTTCATGTTAGACATATCAACCTACGGTTTAAGTTTCTTTGCAAGATCAAGTCTATTTTTAAAATTTTTTTTATTTTTAGTATTGATAGTTGGCTACAAAAGCTTTGAACTCAATTTTGAGGGCTCTAAAGGCTCCAAAAAGAGATCAAAACTTGGTTGACTAAATATTGTGCAAGTTAATCATTGTAGAGAAGTTGGTGGTGTTTTAATATCCAATCAAAGGAATTGGTAACTGGTAACAATTTTTTAAAGTTGTGCTACTTGAGATTTAAAAAAAAAAATGAATTTTGCTCAAAATTTCTTTGGAGATCTTAAAGTTATTGGGTCATACTCTAATATAATAAATATACATAATAATATCTTAGGGTTGGGAGGTCCCAAAGTTTAAGGTTAAAATTTTGAGAACTTTCTTGGATGGTTAAAAATTGCCTATATAGAGAAGGCACATATGATTATATAGCATAGTTTTGAGAATGTATATGAAAACTCTAGCTTGTAGAATATTGTATGGATAATGTTATATTTCTTTGCATGTCATATTTCTAAATAGTGTAATTATATTGTCTTTGACAAATTTGAAGCCTCATAATCCTACTAGTTAACTATTTTGGAATCTCAAGCTCATATTCCTACTCATATGGCTAGTCTTGTGGCTCCTTTTGTGGCCCTTCTAATTTAGAGCCTCATTTTGTGAATAGTTCCTATATATATGCCATGACCTATAGGGCTCCATTACAAAAGCAGTGTTTAGTCTAGTGATTCATCTTTTATTATTGCCCATTCTTTAAGTTTTACTCTACCAAGCTCTTTTAGTAGAGATTATTTTCATGGGACTATTGTAAGTGTAATAAAAAGAGTCACTCTTCTTTCTCAACAGGAAACTATTTAATTGGTTCTACTAAATAGTCCCAACTTAGATCTTTAGCATAGTCTATTTCATTTTCCATCTTGTTTTTAGTTCCAACTCTATGGTATATATTGGTTAAATCTTTGGTTGGTTACCTGTTGTATAATTCTATTACTCTATCTTTGAAACAATCTTATGATTTGACCATTTTCTATTCTAATTTTTAATAAGTTACGAGCCCTTCTCCACTTACATTAATTAAGAACTTAATTATATATTGATTAATAACATAAAATTAAGTTTACTTATTTTTCAAGATTTTCTAATTAAATTTATTCAATTATAAGAAAATATACAATAAGGAAGGTGCTCGCATCAAAGTTGAAACATGGTTTCAGAGATCCCTATTAGCCAACTTTTCTATTTGATTTGAATTTCGCTCTATTTAGAAAACCAGCCTCGTTGAAAATAAATAAAATTTTGATAGAATGAAAGTTGCGATACATTTTTCCTAATAAACTTCTCTTAATATAATATAAAGGTTTCTAAAACACGTAGAATCATAGTTAACTTCTTGAAAACCCTCAGCAATAAAAAAAAAAAAAAAAAAAAAACCCATGCTTTCATTTAATTTCAGTTTTCTGGGTAGAAGCACCTCCAATATTTTCTGAAAATTGTTGTCCATAAACACGAAATCACGAGTACAAAATTAAACAAATGAAACCCTCAAATGTTTGGCGTACCTGGAGTAATGCCAGGCTTATTTCACCTTCCTTGCATAACAATCAATTTGTTGGACAATGTCGTAAAATCAGACTTCTTTACCTGTATTGGACTTCATCAGTGAGAGTATTATATATCACATTCCTCTAGCTTGAGCTTAGTTGTTACATGATTGTGGAAGTGGATACTTATGCAGTATCAATATCCTTTAAGAAATAAAACCTGAGATTCAATATATCTTCTTCAGAGTAGCAAAATGTAACGATACATCTTAGCATAACGGCTAAATAATGGCTAACTTATTGTGAGAAGGAATATCAACACTGCGATCTGATGATCCATACATGAATCATATTTAACAGTCTCCTTCCCTTTGTGGTAGGGATAGTGGGCTACTATTATTGTCAGTGCAGTTAAGCAGATCACTCCAATCCATTGAGAATATATATGCCTCATCATTGAAAGTGTTTAAACAAGCAGATTGGTAGCTTCCTTGAGGAGACCCACAAGTCAGAATGGATGGAGAAAAAACAAGTGAAATATCATTTGGAAGAAAAGACGCCTCCAATACTGCTGGAGTTTGTAAGTTTGAAGGATTCTGAAATTTGGCTGTCTGATCATATTCCAAAGTAGAATTTGGTGTTTGAGAGGCATTATTATTATTTATAGTAATGCTGTTGGGTGCCTGAATCTGAGAAATACTCATCAAACTCATATTATTTGGACCGTCAGTAAGAGAAGACTCAAGTCTCTCCATGAGTTTCCTAAAAGAAGTATTGTGATCAGGCTCAAGAAACTCCTGATCAAAGGGTTGTTGCAAGTTTAGATGAAATATGGGTGGCTGTGCACTAATTGGATTTGTATCTGAAATGGTGGGTAGCTCAGCAATGGTGGTTTGTTCATATAGCTGTGGAGCTATTCCAGGACTGAAATGAGCATAAGGCCAATTAATGCTCATGTTCATATTGTGCTCTACAACTGGTTTAGGCTGTGTCCCATATATACTTGTTCTTGTGCTGCCCTCTGAAGAAGCAACGTACCTTTTTATGCCAAACATTTCAGCTTGTTTGGCTGCAAGACGCCTTCCATGTTGATCCTTTCGTTTCCCAAACAGTTTTTTCTTCAGTTTTGTGTTCCAGTAGTTCTTTATATCGTTATCAGTTCTTCCTGGCAAATGGGCTGCAATGATAGACCACCTGCACAAGGAACAAGTATTGCATCTTAGACACGTTAAATTTCACACCTGAAAGGACAATCATTGGGGTTTTTTCATCTTTCCTGATATGGGTTTTTTAAAGGCAGAATGAGCATACCTGCTTCCAATACTACCATAGAGGTTAACAATGATATGGTCCTCTTCATCAGAGAATCCTCCATGTTTTATATTGGGTCTCAAGTAATTCAACCATCTAAGTCTGCAGCTCTTTCCACATCTTTTCAAACCTGTGCAAAAAGAGCATGAATCATTCAGTACAAGAAATAGTGTTCAAAACAGCCATATTCTATTAACCATAAAATCATAGAAATCCAAGACCCAGATACCAGTCCTCTCCTGCTTGATCTTAAAATAGTTTAATGGAAACCCCAGATAGCGGCCATTATCATGTAAACCTATACTCTCTATCTATTACCGAAAGCGAAGCACAGAAAACCAAATATTGCCTTTTGGTATGATTTCTACAGAAGAATATAATTGCAGAAGGAAAAGAACATCCATCAATTCCGTTTGAATTGGAATGAAAACCTAGATCTCATACACAACGACGAAAAACCCTAATCAGGTGAATAAATCTAGGTATATGATTCCTACAATCTATGTTATTATTATGTATGGTTTCTGGTATAAATTGTGTGTATTTATTTTCTTTTTAGATTAGAGACAAATTCTATGATCTATTATTTCTATCTTGTCTCTTATTTTTTATAATAATTGTTGAAAACGTTAAAAGAAATCAAATCTACACAATCTATACTCAAAACCATGAACAAACAAATCCTTAAATTCTGTTTCTCTACATAAGAAACTTCACTCGATCATTTTTCTAAGAAGTTGGTCCAAAAAAATTTTGTTCTCAACTTCAGAGACATCAATCCATCGCTCTCTCAAGAAATGAAAACCAAACTCATTTCTTATGAAGAAATTCACAGTTTTGAATGTTACCTGCGGCTTCTCCCGAATTATTGCAACAAACAAGATGGAATCTACTAGTAATACAAACGTGGGTAGACTTAAAAATCAACCATAAGAAGCTTAGATCTGATCTTATACATGAAAGATTCACATACCAACTTTCTGAGGCAGGGCAATCCAGTTGCCTCCAGTTCCATTCTGCTGTATGTAAGCCTTGAGTTTAGAATCTTCTTCTGGAGACCATGGCCCTTTCTTCACGTTGTCTTTGTCACAGCATGGTGCTCTACCCATCTTTTCAGAGATGTTTCAGAACTAAATTATAACCGCCAGAAGATTAGTGGGTGCACAGATTCTACAAAATTAACAAGAGTATCAGACCAAAGAGACGGCAAAAAAGAAAAGGTGTTCCCTAGAGATCCCTGAAGGATAGATTAATGCAAAAAGACAGCCTGATTTCTCTCGTTAGAGGTACTACACTATCCTCCTAGGTTTTCATTGCACGGTCTTCCTTTTCCTTATTAGGTGGACGTTATCTTCCCCCTCCCTAGCAGACCTTAGACCAGGCCCAAATCCCAAACACAAATGAGATGGTCCACACAGCCTCAAATCTCCATGGTGCTGCACTCTGCGCTGAATTCTGATTAGACCTCTGATGGATATGGTCTCCTGACCTACGAGGAACCCAAGATTGATGGAATCAAAGGCCCCTAAAAACAGAGATAGAGGGACGAAGTCTACCTGCTAGAGGTGGGACCCTATAGATTAAATTTCTCCTTTACTGTCCTAAGAAATTAAAGTTTTCACATTGAAACTTAGTGTTTATCTGCTTGTCCTTGTTCTTGAATCTATGACACATTGATACTCTTTACTATTTCATTGCATCATGATTTGAAAGTGGGTTCAAAGGCTTTTTAACAAGCATATGCGCTCCATTGTGTTTAGTAAAACTTAAATTGTTATTAATGCCTAGAGTAAATGGCAAAGGATAAAAGTATTCAAGGTTGTGTTTAGTATAAAAGTATCACTGTATTCTATTTTTTATAAGATTCAATGTGACTATGTGACAATGTGTTGTTACAAGGTGTATGGAGTTTATAAGCACATTAGTTTATTACTTTGCAAAATCTGATTTCAAGTAGATTCATTTGAAATCATTTAATTTAAAATAGATAAAAGATCTATCAATGTCTATTATATTTTTTAACAAAAATTTATTGAAAAAATATTATTTGATAATGTGTTTATTACAACTTGAAATAAAAAAGAAATATGTATTATATAAAAGCAAATAAAGTTAAAATACAAAGTTATAGTCAAAATAATTGTAACATAAGTTTTAATATAACTAATTTACTATAATGGAAAAGTAATTTTCAAGTTTCATATCTTAGTGACGTGATAATTTTCAATGGCTCGTTTTTGTTTTTATAGTAGGTTATATGTCAAGTTCATTGCTTAATATTAAGTTTAAGTTTCGTATTATATAATATGACTTTCAAAAAAATGATGGCACATGTACTAATAGTCGACATGTACTAATTAGTTCATTGGTGGGGTATGGGTGATTATTTTAAAATGACACTTTCTGACCACCTCACACTCTACTAGTTCAGTAATTATAAGGGTGCACAAAGTTAGCCTTGATGACTAGTGAACCATTTCCCCTACTTATAGTTAAATTTAAGAATTTTAATGCCAAGAAATAATTCTTCTTTAATATTCAAATGTAAGGTCCTTTTGAAACTTGATATATGGTACATATCTAGCAAGTTTTAAAATATAGTGATAATGCAATCATTGTGTGAAAATATTTTTCATTCTTTATTCTAGTATGCAATTAACTATTAGATATGTATTTTGTGTATACAAAAGAATGGTTTATAAGAAAAAGAGTATGATATTTCTATCATTATTAAAAGTTGGGCTTGATACCGTCATTATGTGGAGACTATTAGATATAATTTTTGAGTATTAATAGATTACATAAAATTATTATTTGAAGTATTCAATAGTTTCTAACCAATATCTACATGTATTATGAATGAACCATTAATTTTTCACATGACTCATACAACAATTAATTTATCTAAATATAAAATAGACTTTTACCAAAACTCTACCTCTAAAAAATCATATTGATACATTATATTAAAAAATAAAATTACGTGTAGCAATCCATAACTTGACTATACCTATCAATTCAATCTTAGATAATTCTATTCATTCATAACTACCTTCCAAATATGACGACATCTTATTTAAGAAAACAAGTACAATCTCTCCATTTTACAAATCAACCTTTTAAAGAGTTAACAGATCTACCAAAAGTATTTGTATCATAAAAATATTTTCGTAATTTTAAAACAAAGTACATATGAACATCAAATTTGGAACTTTTTCCACACATATTCTAAATCCATAAGGCATACGGTATCCAAAATATTTGGAAACATGTATCTTCATCGTCTAATTTCTACATGCTGATATTGCGTATGAATATCTCAAAGTCGGTCACATCAACTATGAATTAAAGGTTGGTAGAGGAGGACGGACTAACTCCCTAATAATAGTAATTCTAAGCCGACATCTGCAACCTAATGCGCTATTTTCCTTCAACTACACGCTAACATTCTTTTCAAATAAACTACTGGATTCCCTGCAATGTTTTTTCTTCAAATGTAATCGACTCCCTCTTTTATTTTATTTCATACCTCAGCTAATATGCTTTCTTAACTTCACCACATTGCCAACTAATCGTACGTAAATATCCATCCTTAGTTGACCCCAATTTTATATTAGCTGGTATCATATCCATTACCAGTTACATTATGATTTTTGTTTCTGAATTTGGAACATCAATACATCCTACAATCACTCATCCTTTCTTAAAGTTGGTAGAATACGAATATAGTTGTTATTCATTCAGGGAAGAAAACATGACATTCTTGACCATATGATTTGGTCCTAGTGATACACTTATAATTGTCCAAGTGACGCAACACAAAGTATGATGAAGATAAAGGAAATAGTGAGAGGAAATCGTCAAAACTCTTTAGTCAAATTTCTAGAAGATATTCCACTGCTAGGGTTAGTTGTCCATCTATAAGCTAGAACGAGAAAAGGTTGTAAAAGTCTAAGAAATGAATGGATAAAGAGGCACCGACCTCATACATGACTCCAAAATGTTACATCAAATAAATTGGTATCTTTAATCTACTCAAGTGCCGTGGTATAATGTTTAGGCATTCTCTATGCAACAACAAAAATGCATTTGAAGTGACAAGTTGTTTGTATGTTAAAAATAACTTTAAAACAACATTACATTGTTTCATGATATTTAATTTAATTAATAAATACAAAAGGTTGCAATCTCGTTATTTTCAATTAAGAGTTAAAACAAAGTTTTACAGGAGACTGGAAACTCCAATAGTAATTAGAAAACTGGCATCCACTAGCAACTAGTTATCCACCATTGAAACACCAACAAAATATAGCTAGATCCACCCCCTAGACTGAAAAATCCAAAAAGGGGCAATAAGCAAGACCACTAGCTAACCAAACATTAAACTGGCTCAAGAGCCACTTCCTCCTGCATTTTTGTGATCTTTTCTACGACCATATTGACATCCTGCCTTCATCCTTCTTGTAGTAGCCATGATTCCTTTTTTAGCACTAGGAGATTGTTCCACTACATTAGGGTCATCCAAATCTAATATCATAACCTTGTTAGCATTCAAATCTACACTATCAACAATTTTGTTCATGCTCTCCACCAATGGCTCAAAGATTTTTTGGTAATTTTTAAGCATGATGTTAGTAGTTCTTTCCATATTTTCAATTATGTTCACTAGACCCTAAAACATATTGTTCTTCTTTAGGCCATACCCTATAGCTTCATTCTCAAGTCCCTAATTTAGCTTATTCACAACTTCTTCCATTTTGGCATTTAGGGATCTATAATTTATATTGAGCTTTTTAAGGAAATAAAGGCCCATTTTTCCATTTTGAAGGTATACATGGAAATTGCCTTCATAGTTTGTAGGACACAGAAAGGAAGCTTAATATCCACCCCATTTCATATCATCTTTCAACAACTTCACATTGACCTCATTCATATCCACAAGGTTAGAACTAGAAAAAATCCTTTTCCAGTTTTCCTTATTCTGACCTTTCGTTTCTTCAAGGGAGGCTTTCAAAGGCGAGTTCTCAGAAGCAATAAACACATCATTGGTAATACATTATCTTCAAAATATTTTGAAGCATAGGGCTTCTTTATCAAAATTCTCCTCATTTTCATGATTGTCAACCTTCTTGGCATTCACATCTTCCTTCTTCTACATGCTTTCTTTAACTCCCTCTAACTGGACAAAAACAAGGGAAGGGCATGGACACGATGGTCAAAATATTTTCTCAACCAACCAAACAAAGTAAATGTTCTTGTAATACCCTAAAATTGGTCTCCAAAACTGATTCTCTCTTAAATTTGAAATATCAATCCATGATTGACAAAGTCCTAAAATCACTTGACATTTCTAGTCAAACTTGATACAACTTGATTTTTATATCAATTCCATAAAATTCATACACTGTAATAATCATTAAAATTTACTAAATTCTCAAATATTCAATTGAAAATGGCTAGCTAAACCTCTTTGATTAATTAATTTAATATCAAGTTCTAACACTCTCTATTGAATTATATGCTTTAGTCAATAATGCATGATAATGGGATTTGTTAATTTATTTTAAATCAAGTTGTCTCCACATATTCATTTATTTGAATTTAAATATTCAAATATGGGACACAATTTAGGAATATTCAAATGAATCATGCTTTTCAAATATAAATTCCAGTATGAGACAAATGGCAAGTGGGGAGACATATATTTTGTCCACTCTACTTTGACTTTTGACTCACTTTTCCTACAAATAGATAGCTCTTATCTCTCACAAAGGATTCACTTTTTTGAGTATTGAAATGTTGTCCAATTGATGGCTCACTCTTTGCATCCAATTTTTTTGGCATAGTGTTCTCATTTCTAGTTTTCATTGCAAGAAAACAAGCTAGAGGCCCATTATTAGATTTCAAGAATTTATTATCAACTTCCTTAGCAATTTCTTTATTATGGTAAAAGCTCATATCTTTAGCTCTGAGCCCCATTATCATCACCATGATATCAATGTCCATCTTAAGACGTCTCCCCACTAAGGTGACCATTCTTACATCCCAGTCTTCAATGAATCCCTTAGTAATCTCTAGCTTAGCATCTTTTATTCTCTCCATAAATGGCACCAAGCCACCCTTTTCTAGCTATCCCAAACTTTGGGTTCTTTCCTTTATTTTTCATAGTCCCTTGGTTGTCACCTTTTTAGATCACCACCCATTGTTAGGTTGCTACAACTTTCCTAGCCAATGATATTTTCCCAAATGAAATGACCTACAAAGCATGGGAAAATCTCTGAAATCAATACATCAACTTTCCATAAGTATTTCCATCATCACTATACATGTGCCTAGGCTGTCTTCATTAATATAACCTAATTTTTAAAATCCTCCACTTTACATAATAACTTATCATGATTGGTAATTGGTTTTAATTTTTTGTACCATTTTGTGTTGACATTTGAATGAATGGGATTCTAGCTTACAATCGCCATGTTAGAAAGAACATCAACCACATCATTAGCTTCTCTATATATGTGGCTAATAAACATCATATGTAGTTTTTTCAAAATAAATTTATACTCTTTCATCATATTAGCAATGGTCTACAAAGCCTTAACCTTTTCACTTAAGAATTTTAGAATATTCTTGGAATCCCTCTCTATCCATAACCATTTGTTGTTATATTTTTCCATTAGCCTTAACCAATGAAGAAGACCCATTACTTTGGCTAAGTGATTCGATTAAAATCCTAGGGGAACATCAACCACCTTAATAATATCCCCATTCTCATGTTGACTAATTACGCCACAACTAGTAGAACCTACGTTCCCCTTTTTTGCTCAATCAAAATTCATTTTACACTAGCCCTTAGGTGGACAAATGTATTTGGCATTCTCTCTTTTCTCTTTAATGAAGTATTTTTTCATCTCAGGGTAATCTTCTAAAACCCCCTTATCAAAGTCTACCTTTCCCTTCAAGCTTCTATAAAAAAAATCCACTATGATTAACTTGATTCTATCAGCCAACATTGTTGGAGATGAAAAGGAATCCCTAAAACATCTATTGCATCATTATTTCTAGAGGTTCCAAATTACATAGGGAGAAAGTAGAAACCAAATGCCTTTATTTACTAGCAATTTACATCTTCTCCACATAATCCACTACTAAGAAACCATCATTGGAAAAGTTCCAATACAAGTTCTAGCTCTGGAATAAAATCATCCAAGTCTCCCAAGCATATGGGCACTACAAAAAGATATGGTCTCCAGCCTCAGGGGCAACTTCACAAAAAAAGAAAAAGTTGATAGTTATAAACATACCTATTGTCATAAGATTGTTAAGAGTAAGAATTTTCTTCTACAACACCAGCCATTGTAAATTATTTATTTTCGGAATAAGATGATGGTTCCACACTAGGGCCCAGACTAGAGGAGAGTTAATTTGTGTTTGAAAAGAGCTTATCCCCAATGCCAAAGGAAAAATACCACTAGCACTACCATCCATATTAGCATGGATGCTAATGATACTACATTGGGAGAGTATCCTAAGCATTTAAGAGTATTGATTTGTTGCATTCATGACTATATCTTTCATTAATGTCAACACACTAGAAATTCTGTTAAGACTAGAAGAATATTAATTAGTAATCTTACTATGCACAAGAGACAAGGAATTTTTAGATGATGCCTAGTGGAGGACATGTTCCTAAGGTTTTCTTGATGATGTGGTTCAAAGGACTAAGTCTGATTCATGTTGTACAAAAGTTACACTTGATTTACTAGAAGTAGTGCAAAAACAGAGCATTCGAAAATAGAGTTCTTATGATCTATCACTATCTTTCATATGTGATGTAATGAAGGTCATGCATAGAAACATAGTGATAGAGGATGATTGTATGTTGATGCCAATGTGTGCGCAACACATGGTTTCATATGTGTAAACTTTGGTATAGACTGTGAGCCAACAATGTTGTTGTAATTATGAATTAATAAATTATCTTATTTTAAAAAATTGGGAAAGCCTCAAGGCCAATTCAAGGAACTATTATGAAGATATGTTGTAAAGGAAAGTTGTTTTCCTTATTTGTAAAAAGACATAGATTGAGAGTATCAAGTGGAATGCAAAGTATTAGTGTGCAGATCGAGAAGGAGCAGAATGCTTACTGAATGCATGTAAGCAATCCAAGTGATCATTGGATGTGCAATATGAGACTTGGTTACATGATCTGAAGGAGCAGAAGTCCAGTTGATAGGATAGAAATAGAGGAAGAAGAACATTTCAGTTCTATTATTCTGCAAGGAATAATATAGAGATCATTTGGACAGTGGGTTCTTTGATCTTAACCTTGAAGATGTTTGGGTAGTGGGTCTAGTTGTCTTACACAACTCCTAACAAGGTTGGAATCACCTAACATGGATTCAAAGTCTCTTAATAGGAACACATATGTAATGAATGTTGTAACAGACTCCTAACGTGGTCTATCCTCTAACAAGAAATATTTATATTAGTACATCATCTTGTTGGTACCATCCCCACCAAGGTCTTCCCTCTAATTAAGGGTTTCCCTAGCTATTGTATCTGGTGTTAATTGTGCATGAGTATCTTGTTGTGGTTTCACTTTATATTACTCACATGGTTAAGTTCTTAAGGTTAATGTCGGTGATGATAGTTGTATAATTGCTTCATCCCCCACCCCCTTCTTAGTTGTATCAGTGGACTAAATATTCTAACAATTAGTATCAGAGCATTAGGTCCTTGAAGATAAGGCTTAACTGCTTTGGGAGATCAATGGAAAATATGTTTAGGAAAGATAGTCTGAGATTCGATGGGGCCAACTATGATAGTTGGAAGGAAAAGATGAAGACTCATTTGCTATGCATGGGTCCAACATATTGGCTTTTGATGAAAGATAAGAAGGCAATTATTGAAGAATCAAAGCTAGAGGAATGTGGTGAGGGAGAAAGAGATTTGTTCATGTGCAACATGAGAGCCAAAGAAGCCCTACTCTCAACTCTTCTAGAAAATTAATATAATTAGGTAAAGAAATTTTAATCTTCTCATGAATTAGAAGTTACAAGTTTGAAGGTGACGATCATTTAGAAAGAATGAAATTACAAAGTTGGATTTGCTCATTTTAAGATGCTAAGATGACAGAAGATGAGTCCATCACAAATTATATATGAGGAATATCATAAATTTTTACAGGTATTCGATCTGCTTGTGGAACTAAACATGATGATGGGATTATATGGAAGATCTTGAAAATTCTATCACCACCACTCAAGCAAACAAATTAGATGATTCAGCTAGTAATGCCCTACACCAAAGATTTCCCAAAGGAAACTTTTCTTGGAAGATTAGAATATGTAGAAGTAGAAATGAGATGGTATGGGGAATTAGCTAGAGTTTAGACAACCTTTAGTGCTATGCACATTCAACCTAATCTATCAAGAAGTACAAGAAAAAGAGGAAACTTTGACAACAGTAGTAGTTTTGAAGAAAGAGCTCTAGTTACCCAATTTTATAAGAAATCTGATTGGATAGTTGATAGTGGATGTTCACATGACATGATTGGTGATATGAACAAATTTGTTAAGTTTAGAAATCATGATGGAGGTATTGTTAGAGTTGGTAACAATGTAGCCTGTCATATTACAAGGATTGGGTCTATTACTATTAATGGTAAAACTAACACTAAAGAGGTTTACTTTGTTGATGGTTTGAAACATAATTTGTTAAGTGTTGGATAGTTGGTAGACAAGGGGTATCTGTTGTAGTTCACATAGAAGACGTGCATTATCAAAGACAAAGATGGTAAGACAATTGGTATTGGAACTAGATCCAAAGGTAATGTATCTCAGTTGAATCTACTGAAATAACATGTTTGGTTGCAAAGGTTGATAACAATTGGTTATGGAATAGAAGGTTCTATCATATAAACTTTGATAACATTTTGAAAGTTAGTAGTACATTTGCAATAAGAGATCTGCCTAAGATTATTAAGCCCACTAATTTTGTATGCAAGTAATGTATTTTGGCTAAGTAGAGAAAAGTGTATTTTCCTAGCAAGAAGTTCTCTACTACAAAGAAATTGGAAAATTTTCACCCATATCTAAGTGGTCATACAAGAACTAGAGGATTCTATGGTGAAAGGTACTTTATGATTTTTGTTGATGATTTCACTTGAATGGTGTGGGTAGCATTTCTTAAAGAGAAGTCTAAAGTTTTTGAAAAATTTAAGATATTTAAGAATAGAGTTTAAAATGAATCTAGTGTTAAGATTAAGTGTTTAAAATTAGATAGAGGAGGAGAATTCACTTCTAGAGAGTTCAACATGCTCTGTGAAGAGAATGGGATTGTTGAAAGAAGGAGCAAATCAATAGTAGAAGTAGCAAGAGCAATGCTATTTGAGAATGACATCTCAAAGACATTTTGGAGAGAAGTAGTTAACACTATAGTATATAATCTAAATAGAGTAAAAATCAGAAAAGGTATGAGCAAGACACCTTATGAGTTATGGTTTGGCCACTCACCATTAGTCAAGTATTTCAGAATTTTTGGAAGTGTTGCATAAAGAGAGATGATGATATTGGTAAGTTTGATCCTAGAAGCAATGAAGGTATATTTCTTGGTTACTCATTGAAAAGAAAATCATATAGAAGTTTTAGCTATAGAACTAAGACAATAGTTTACTGCATAAATGTAAGGATTGATGAAATTTTTGTTACTAAAGAAAAGATGGTAGATTATAATTCTAATGAAGAAGAGGATAATTCTGGATTTGTTAGACAAAATGTTGAATTTCTTTTTGAGACTAACAATGATTTTCAAAATGAAGTATCTGTTGAGCATAGAGAAGAATAGAGATCTTAACCTAGAGAAGAGATAAGAGTTGAGATGGCAACTCCTACTTCTAGTAAAAACATGACAAAGAATCATGGCCCAAAGTAGATAATTGGGAGCAAGAATAAAGGTGTGATGACAAGGAACAAAGTAAATGAGAAATTGTGTCTAATTTATTAAGTGGAACCTAAGAGCATAGATGAGGCATGTAAGGATGATCACTAGATGCAAGCTATGAAAGAAGAACTATATCAGATTGTGAAGAATGAAACATGGGAATTAGTTCCTAGACCTAAGGATGAGAATGTGATAGGAACCAAATGGGTATTCAAAAATAAGATGAATGAGCAATGAGAAGTTGTGAGAAATAAGGTCAAACTTGTTTGCAAGGGTTATTCACAACAATAAGGCATAGATTATGAAGAAATCTATGCACCCATGGAAAGAATGGAAGTAGTAAGGATGTTCTTGGCTTATGCAACAAACAAGAATTTCAAGGTTTATCAGATGGATATCAATTCATATTTTTTTGATAACTTGAAGATGAAGTATACATTGAGAAACTTGATGGATTCCCTCTAATAGAAGATAAAGATTTTGTATGCAAACTAAAGAAAGCATTGTACAATCTCAAGAAAGCTCCTAGAAACCGGTATGCAAGGTTGGACATGTATTTATCAAAGCTTGGATTTATTAAAGGTACAATAGATGGTAATTTGTACATGAGGAAAACTAATGATGTTCTATTTATCATTGTAATACTTGTGGATGACATAATATTTGGAGGAAATGATGAAGAAAGCGATAAGTTTGGTGAAGAGATGAAAAATTATTTTGAAATGAGCATGATAGGAGAAATGAAGTTTTTCCTAGGATTGTAGATTGCATAGAATAAAGATGGGTTATTTATTTCACAAACTAAGTATCTGAAAGATTTTTTGAAAATATTTAGTTTGGAGAATTGCAAACTTGTTGATATACCCATGATAGTTGTGATATTGCTATTAGGATTTAATGGTGTGATTTTGAGTCAAACTCATTGAACCATGTTTCATGAGTCATGATTTAACATGAATCCATCTCTTATGAGAATAAATGGAACACTTAGCACTCATTGGATCTAGGTGATGCTCATAGGGGTGAAGCACCGAGACTTCCTAGGAGGTCACCCATCCCATTACTATTCCAACCTGAGAAAAGTATGGAGTTTCCTCCATGGTTAAACCCAAAGCTTGTAACCCCATTTGGAAAACCTTCACCAAGTGTTGTGCCTTATGAACCATTCATTAGAAATCCCCTTAAGCTCATCAATTGATAAGTAGGAGATAATTTCCACAAGAAGTCAAATTGTGATATTTCTATCAAGATTTAATTGTGTGATTTTGAGTCAAACTCATTGACCCATATTTCATGATTCATGATTCAACATGAATCCATCTCTCATGAGAAAAAATGGAACACTTAGCATTCATTGGATCTAGGTGATGCTCATAGGGGTGAAGCGTCGAGACTTCCTAGGAGGTCACTCATCCCAGTACTACTCCAGCTTGAATGCACTTAACTACAGAGTTTCCTCCATGGTAAACCCAAAGATAACTAGTCATAAGTTATCGAGTAAAGATGAGACACCTACTATTGAGTAGGATAAGTATAGATCTATGATTGGAGGATTGCAATATATGACTTACACTAGACTAGATATAGCAAATGTAGGTGGGATTGTAAAAAGATCTTAAGCTGATCCAAAAGAGTATCATTATGTAGAAGTAAAAAGGATATTTAGATATTTGAAAGGCACATCTAATTATGGAATATGGTATGATAGATCAAGTGATGTCACCTTGTATGCACATACTAATGCAGATTGAGTGGGCAATATAAATGACAAAACGAGCACTAGTGATGGAGCATTCTTTCTTGGAGGAAGATTGGTTTCTTGGTCAAGCAAGAAACAAGATTGTGTATCTTAGAGTACAGCTAAGGCAAAGTATATTCTAGTAGTAAATGATTGTAATCAAGTTATTTGGATGAAACAAATATTGAAAGATATTGGAATTGAGTTTACAAAACCTATTATCATTTACTATGATAACACAAGTACAGTAAGTATATCTAAGAATCCAGTATTTCATTCTAAGACTAAGCACATATCCATAAATTATTAGGTTTTGAGAGAAAAGGTAGTAGAGAAAGAAATAAGGTTGGAGTATGTAAGCACTAAAGATTAGATTGTAGATATCTTGATGAAGCCTTTGCCTAAATATAATTTTGAGTAACTAAGAGGTATGCTAGGGGTTATGCTCTACCCACTTCAAAGTAGTTAATGCAAGGAGTGCATCAGTCTAGTAGTACAATGCACTATGGTTAGATTTGACTAAATGATGATGCTTCCTATATGGAGGAGTATCTGATATGTACTAAGTCATGAAGGACTCTAGGTATTTGGTATTGAACAATGTCTTTGGACACTCGAGCTGGGTGATGATTTGAGCAATTGATTAGCAATTGGTATTGTAATTGACACCTTTGACATTTATGTCAATAGGGGAGAGAATGTACATGAATTTTTTTTTGAGAGAATGTACATAAGTAGTGAGAAGAGATGCACCTATTGAGATGGAAATGGGGGAGATTTATCTCTTTAGGGAAATTTAGAAAGATTCATGTAAGTGCACATAAGGATGTGCAAATGTGCATATGTAGCCAAAGAGTATTCAAAGTTGTTTACTGTGAACAACTATTTCTAATCCTAAAAGAAGAAGAAGAACAATACAACTTTCGAGAAGATCTCAGATTGATAAAGACGATTTGAGAAGAAGACAAAAGCATAGTATAGTTTGGTATTCTTGAAACTTAGATGTTTTTCATCTTTGTTGCCATAAATACCGAAGAAGATGATTGTTAGCATGAATATTGATGATATTACATTGGGGAAGTATCCTAATCATTGAAGAGTATTGATATGTTGCATTCATGATTGTATTTGTCATTAATGTCAACACAACATTAATTCTATTAAGATTGGAAGAATAGTAGTCAGTAATCTTAATATGTACAGGATCCAAGGAAGTTTTAGATGATGCACAATGGAGGACATGTTCCTAAGTTTGTCTTGATGACATGATCCAAAGGACTAAGTCTAATTCGTCATTGTACATAAGTTACAACTATTATACTAGAAGCAATGTAGAAACAAAGCATTGGAAAACAAAGTTATGATGATCTATCACTATCTTTCATCTGTGATGTAATGAAGGTAATGCATAGATAAAAATGATAGACTATGATCGTATGGTGATGCTAGCATGTGCACAATCTATGTGTTTTAACACGTGTAAATTTTGGTATAGACCATAAGTCAATAGTGTTGTTGTAACTATGAATTAATTAATTGTCTCATTTTAATTAATTGGGAAAGCCTCAAGGCCTACTCAAGGAATTATTATAAAGATATTGTATAAAGGAAATTTTTTTCCTCATTTTTAAAGAGACTTGGATTGAGAGGATCATGTGGAATGTGAAGAATTAGTGCGCAACTTGATAAGGAGCATAATTTTCTTACTGAATGAGTGTAAGCAATCCAAGGGATCATTATTACATAGTATTAGATTTAGTTAAAAGATCTAAAGGAGAAGAAGTCTGGTTGACAAGATGAAAACATAGAAAGAAGTACATTTTAGTTCTATTATTCTACAAGGAACAATACAAAGATCATTTGGACAATGGGTTCTTTGATCTTAACCTTGAAGTTGTTTGGGCAATGGGTCTAGTTGTCTACCACAACTCCTACTAGGGTTAGAATCCTTTAATAGGGATTCAAAGTTTTTTAACAAGGACTCAAATGTACTAAATGTTGTAATAGACTCTTAATAGGGTCTATCCTCTAACTGTTAGTATAAATAATTAATTATTATTGCACTTTACTTAAGTTGACTTAGGTTAATGCATTATTTTATTATTTGTTAGTTAGACACCTAGGAGTATGCATACTCATATGAGTTGTCTTGTTGACAACACAAGAGTTAGTAACTCATTTTAGCGCATGGTGTCTACAACAAAAGTTTTTGCATATTTATTTGAGTTGTCATGTAGACAACACAACTATTAGCACTCTAATTAAACACATGGTGTCTACAACATCATTTTGTGTGGCACACCTATGTTGGTTTATCCTCTCATCATCACACTAACTTCTATGATCAATTGAGGATAATCCACTCTTGGTGGACATGTTCTTAGTTGTGATTCTTATCATTTCACTAACTCCTAGTCATTCTAGAGGCCTTTATATTCAGGCACTCCTAGTGAGTATGTACATCAATTCATTTTCATATTGTTATTCTCATCATACTTTATTGGTCCATATTGTGCTAGTGCTTGAGCTTCTTGATCTTGGGTTATTTTTCCCTAAGGAAAATTCTTACGTGGTATCAAAGCTATATAAAATTCTTACATGGTATCATAACTAAGGGAGCTTGTCTTGACATAGCCATTGGAGACCATTTTTGCTTCACCTCTTGGAGGACCTTGATTTAGATCTCGAGTACCTACAGTTATTAGGAGTGTCTAAAGGAAAAGTGGACCTCACCATTTCATCTAGAGGATCTTCAGTGAATTTTAACGATAAATTTACCTACCCTAGGTCATAGTCAAATCTCATGCAAATTTTTTTGCAAATTGGAACCTGAAGGCTTGATTTACAAAATTGGTATGATCTCTTTAGATCTCTGTAATTAATTTTTTAGATCTAAATATTTTTTCATCTCTACATTTTTTCTTTTTAGATTTGTATTTTAATTGCAAAACTCTGTGAAAAAAATTGGCCTTTTAAGCCTGTACGAGAGATTTTTTGCAGGACAAGATTAGAGCTTGTTGGTGTAAATCAAATATTGGCATCATGTTCAAAAGGTCAAAAAACCCCCAAATTGAATTTTGTTTTATCAAAATTAAACATCTAAGGTGAAATCTAGAGTCAATTGATTTTTGGAGGTGCGATGATGACGATTCAAGAAAAATAATTGCAAAGGTGATTTTCAAACATCGATATCTCCCTCATATGGACTCCTTTTTTAAAGAATTTTTTTGTTTTTTGTTTTAGGGTATAATTTCATGATCTACATATTGGTGTAGGATGTTTGAGATCTCTATTATTGATTTTTTCTGCAAATTGCAAATCTTGATTTCTACAACTTCAAAAGCTTAGTTTGGGCACATCTAGACACATATTTAGGTTCCATTTTTTTTTAAGTGCATATTTTTTCATCTACTTTCCAAATCTACAATCAAATTATAGGCTTGTGTGGAAACAAATACCACTTTCAGAAATAGGTCCTTTGTGCATTGTATTGCTTTGATTAAACTTCAAATTTGTTCTATATCTAAGCTACATTACTAAGTATTAGATCTGAACTCCAAGAGGAGGTTGTAAATAGAAAAATTAGAAGTCCACTTTTTTCCATTTTGACAAGTGGCCTATTGTAAATGCACTACATATAAAGTGACAAAAGTATCATTTTTGGGGGGTTCTTTGATTGAGTGAAAAGAGGGTGTGTGCCTTGTGTTTTTGTCTCTCTCTCTCTCTCTCTCTCTCTTTCTCTCTTGTGCTCTTTTAAATTTTTTTCGTCATGGGTTCACCTAAAACTCCACTTTTAACTTCACACAATTATACTACATGGAAAGATATTGTATGAAGTAGAAGAGCGAAAAAAGGTTTAAATCTATATGTTGATGGTACATTTGTAAAAACCTACTGATGCTGCTCAAGTTGATTGGCAAGTTAAAGACAATTAGGCTTTAGGAATTATTAGGAGTTGTGTTCATAGAGATCTCTTCTTCCACATTTCTAACTTTAAGGTTTCCAAGGGTGCTTGGGAGAAACTTGAAGGTTTTTACAGTAAGGAGGATGAGGAAAAGGGATACCAAATTGAGGATTATCTACTTCTCTTGGATCCTAAGAATTTGACACAATTCAAGACTATGTCAACAAAGCCAATGAATTGAGAGCACTACTTAAAGATTGTGGTAATCCCATGAAGGATGATAGATTGATTCATAACATCTTGAAGAAATAACTTCAGAGTACACATCTTTTGTTTCAAGTTACAACATTCACAGATTGACCATGGGAAGTGCCTTCACTAATCCTTCATTTGATACATTTGCAGAAATGTTGATGTTGGAACAATCCAAGTTGATAGATATGGGAATTCTCAAGTCATCCAAGTCTACATCATTGGTGGCTAGTAATGAGAACCAAATAAATCAATGCAGCAAAAGTTTCACCAACAACAAGAAAAATTAGTGGAAGAAAAAATCACAATCAGAGACACAAAAATATTCCTCCTCACAAGAAGGAAATTCTTCTTCTAACAAGAAGGATAAACTATTTTGTGCATATTGCAAGAAACCAATTCATGATGAACATCATTGCAAGACTTAGAGAATAGATGAGTTGGAAAACTTACTAAGGAAGAACAAAATCAATGTGCCAAATGCTTCCAAGGATTCAAATACATTCACTTCATAGGGAAAAGGGGAAGCATTTATGGAAAGTTCAATTTCTTTAAGGGAATGAATTCTTGACTCAAGTGCCTCATATCATATGGGTTCTTCAAAAGGACACTTTTCTTCATTGAAGCAGTCTAAGGTACCTCACATCTTTGTAGGGAATGATACTTAAGTGGAAGTTGAAGGGAAATGACAAGTTGAGATGTAAAATGGAGAGCTCAAAGAGGTTCTCTACATTCCTAACCTTAGCACTAATCTCTTTTCAATTTACCAAATCACTTACTATGGAGGTGGCAATAAAGTTGAATTCTTTCCTAATTTAGTAATGGTGCATAATCTTAATGATGATTCATTGGCTACAGTGGATAAAGTTAATCATGACAAAAGCCTTTATTCTTTTTCCCACTTTGTCCCTAAGTCTCCTTCACATGCCTTGTTGACACAATCACAATCACAAAGCAGATGATGGCATGAGTGGTATGGACATCTTGCCTTCTACTATCTTCATCACCTTAGTTCAAAAAATATGGTCAAAGGTCTACCTGCAATCAACTTTTCTACAAGTGAATGTTCAACTTGTTCAATGGATATGCATCTTGAAGAGAAGATTGACAAAGGGAAGTCTTGGAGAGCATCAATTGTTCTTGAGTTAGTTCACATGGTTTTAGTAAGCCCCTTTTCAGTGACATCATTTAGCAAGGGTCATTATGTCCTCACTTTCATTGATGACTTTTCATGCTACAAATGGGTCTAATTTCTTAATCACAAGAATGAAGTGTTTGATAATTTTCTAGCATTCAAGAGTCATGTTGAGAAGAAATCAAGAAAAGTCATCAAGGTCCTTCATATGGACAATGAAAGTAGATATGTGAACTCAAGAATTAGAGACTTTTGTGAAATTGAGGGTATTGATCTTCAGAATCTAGTAGCATTTAGTCCACAAAAGACAAGTGTTGTTGTAATGAGGATTAGAACTCTTAAGTCAATGGCAAGTTGCATGATTCAAGTTAAGTCTCTTGATCCATCACTTGATGTTGAAGCTATAAGTAGTGCCAATCACATCCATAATAGATATCCTCATAATGTCTTAGATGGAGTGACTCCTTTTGAAGCATGGTGTAGAAGAAAACCAGTTGTGAAACACTTCAATGTTTTTGGTTTTCCAACATGGGCACACATATCTTCAAGGGCATGCAAGGCACCACCACCAAGGCCTTGTATTTTCATTGGATATGATGAAAGTGTTAAGGCATATAGACTTATGGATCTTGAGACTCATGAGATATTCATAGAGAGGAATGTTCACTTTGAGGAAAGTTCACCTAGCTTATCCTTTAGTCCTCTCCATACTTCATACATTGTGGAAACTGATAGTGACAAAAATGATAGTGATTCAATAGGTTTAGATATGGGGGATCCTATCTACAAATGTAGGACAAGGTCACAACATCAGAAAATTCCACATGCATTCATTTCTATAGTGATAGGTCCATGTAATTCAGTACAATTGGGTACACCATGTCTTCGAGTTCTAGAATCAGGGGATGACTACATGACAAATATTTTACGTTTTCTTGTAGAGTCCTACATAGTAGATTTTGGAGACATTATTGATGATATACAACTTCTCTTTGATGAAGAAGATCATTCTTCAGTTGTTGTGAGGGAATACTCTGACCCTCTTGTCTATTCTCTACATGATCAGTCTTACAAGGATGATATGATTGTGTATCCTTATGTACAAAAGTTGCAAGATGTCTCTTTATTATTTGAGGAGATAGTTGGTTCTTTGGGATATGTTCTACATTAATCCTTGCTAGATCTAAACTTGTTCTTTTCAGTAGTGTTGGAAGGGATGATCATTAGTATTGATATAGGGACAATTGAGTAGGTTTGAGAGACATCATTCATCTTCAAGATTCTTTCTACACATTGGGGAAGCATCTAATATGTACCTATGACATTGTTTCTTCCTAAGGGGAGGAACATTATTCAAGAGTCGTGGATCAGCTTCTACATTCATCTTGGAGTAGCTATCTTTTATCAACATTCTACATTTGACGGGGAACTACCTTGACTCCTTTCTTCTTCTTCTTCTTCTCTCTTAAAGGGGGGGACTTTTTCCTCTTCGAGGGTTTTTTCCTTCTATTACTTCTCTATTGTATATACATGATGTATGTTTTTGATAAGATAAATAGGTTTTACAGGGACCCTAAAACCTAGAAGTAGCTACATAAGCATGGCTGAAAATAAGCAATAGAAGACCAACCAGAATAAAACAAGTGTAATGGCTGATAATAAAAACAAGGCCCATCCAACAATAGAAGCCAACAAAAAAGCCAAAAGAACAAACTATCTTTAACAAAACTTAACAAAAACTAGAACCTAAAGCCAAAAAAAATACAGCAAAAAACAAAAAAAACATAACAAGAGGCTACTCTTCATTCTTCCTTTCAAGATCCTGCATAGCCTAGGAAACCTCATAAATCTTTTGGTTCTCCTCAACCATCTGCTCTTGGGCTTTCTACATATCCTGGTCCAAACTAGTAAAGGTGATATCAGTAGCCATATCCACATCAGACCTGGCTCTACCTTTGTCATTTCCATCCTCATTTGTCAGTAGGTCTCTATCTTTAAGCACAATAATTAAGGAGAGAATGTTTCCATTGATCGAATTAAGCAGAGAAATCATCTGATTAGCCAAGTTTTCCAGATTCTTAATTCTCCTCTTATCCAAACTAACTCTTTCCTCTTGATCCTCCTAGTTTTCATTATTTGTATTCTTTGTGTTGCCCTCCAACTAACCAACCTTCTCTCTGACCTCTTGTAGCTCATGGTATAGCCACTTGATTGATCTAAAATTATCAATCATGCTATTACAAGCATTGTTCAAAAGATTCATTTCCATCTCCCTAGCATTATTAGTGATACCCAAAATAGGTGGGTCAATGAGCTCTTTAAGCCGGGGCTATTCTTGGTTATCCACTAGAATCTGAGGATTCATAGCTTCTCTAAAAATTCCCATCTTCACAGTCCTAACATTGAAATTCCTCCAAGCTTTTCTCTTATTTTTGACAAGTGCTTCCCCCTCTTTACCACCAATATCAGCCTTTTCCTTCTCCTCAGGATGGGATTGAGGGTGTACAAGGGAGAGAGGGAGAATCATAACATCTGGCTGATTTGAAACCCTCTCATCATCCATACCATCCCTCTTCCATTTATTTGTTGCATGTTCTTCCATATTCTCCTCTTCTTTCTGCTTGCCCTCATCATCAAAAGCCATGTCCTCCTTATCCTCATTATAATCCATTTCATCTTTACCAGAGATTTGGCCATGGTCCCTTGGACTCTTTCTTCTAGGGGTTATAAGAGAGGGTGACTTCTTAACTTGACCCTTAATTTTTTTATTAGAAGAAATATTCCCCTCCCCCTTTGATCTTATGCTCTGAATGTCATCAGAATCAAAAGAGTAGCTAGAGCTACTATTGTCAACTTCTGCTTCCAGCAAGGGATTGTTGCTAACCATCTAAGCTTTGAAGTGCTCATGGATTAGCAATAACAATCCCTCATGATGTATGTTATCTTATTTTTTAATCTCTCTTTTTGGGGGAGGGTTCTTCCCATGAGTTTTTCCCTCTTTCTTCATTTTCAAAGAGATTGCATTACATTTGTACATCGGTATCTAACATGGCCTAGTAGTCGAGACCCATCATGCATTTTTGTTATAGCTTTCATGAGCTTAAGTGCGTTCCCCTAAGTTGCACTTAAGGGGGGTGTTAGTGTAAATAATTAATTATTATTACACTTTACTTAAGTTTACTTAGGTTAATGCATTATTTATTATTATTTTAGTTAGACACCTAAGAGTATGCGTACTCATATGAGTTGTCTTGTTGACAACACAAGAGTTAGCAACTCATTTTACAACATGGTGTCTACAACATAGGACTTTGCATATTTATCTGAGTTATCATGTAGACAACATAGTTATTATCACTCTAATTAAGGACATGGTGTCTACAATATCTTTTTACATGACACACCTATGTAGGCTTATCCTCTCATCATCGCACTAACTTATGTGCTCAATAGAGGATAATCCACTCTTGGTGGACATGTGCTTAGTTGTGAGTCAAATAATTTTGCTAACTCTTAGTAATTCTAGAGGACTTTATATTCAGACACTCTTAGTGTGTATATACATTAGTTTATTTTTATATTGTTATTCTGATCATACTTTATTGGTCCATATTGTGCTAATGCTTGAGCTTCTTGATCTTGGGTGATTTTTCCCTAAGGAAAACTCTTACATAGTATCAAAGCTATACCAAATTCTTACACTAACTAGTCCAATATTAATATTAGTACATTATCTTGTGGGTACCACCACCACCACTAGGGATTTCTCTCTAATCAAGGATCTCCCTAGTTAACATATCTAGCATTAATTTTGCATGGGTATCTTTTTGTGGTTTTAGTTTATATTACTGACATGGTTAAGTTTGTTTAAGGTTAATGTTGATAATGATATTTGTATAACTGGTTCGCCTCCCCAGTTGTATCAATGGACTATATATTCTAATTGTAGACACCTAAAAACTTTTAGAAAATAAAGTATTTTTATTTTCTAAAAAATTCCTGATGACATCATCATTTATTAATTAATTAATTTATTTTTATGCCATTAAATCCCTTTATCTTAATTAAAAATATTTAATTAAGGAATCCCTCCCAAAAATGTTTAAATCTTATTTAAACATTATTTCTTTATTTATTAATTATTTAATTAATAAATTGACCAAAAAACCCAAAATAAATAAAAAAATTTATTTTTTGCCCAAAACTTGGCCAATTTCCTTAAGACCACTAACCTCTTCCAGAATCTTCTAATCCTTCTTTAATTTTGATTAAAGGCCAATCCCATCATTTCCTACCCCTAATCCCAACTCAAAATATTTAATTAAGATTAAATATTAATCCTCATGTTTACTCAAAAAGTTTTAATAAATATCTCCTCAACCCAAACCCTTGAAATAAATAAAACTTTATTTATTTTCTAAAAATCTAATTTATCCTCATCCTAAGAAGTTCTACACTCTTTTAGAAAGTCTTCATCCTCATCCTAGGAAGTTCTAGACTATTCTAGAAAGTCTTTATCCTCATCCAAAGTCTAGACTCTTCTAGAAGATGTCTTTAAACCTAATCCTAATCCCCTCCTAACCTTGTCACATTCCCTAAACATGGGTTAAGACTTACTAACCCAAGCCAAAGTTAACAAATATCTCCTCCTTCACCCACCCTCATTAAATGCCATCCACTTGCTTATCCCTAAGCTAATCCTAAACCATCCTAATCCGTCCTCTAATCATTTGCACAAGCCTAAGCAAGCTTAAAACCTTCCTAATCAAGCCCAAGTCGAAATTCCTCTCATCTCCCTCAAAATATCCCAACCATAAAACTTTATGAAGCCCACTAGGCCATAAATGACTCTTCCAAGCCCTTTTATTGCTCTTACAAGCCATTATGAGGGTCTTTATGAAGATTTTATCCCTTGAGCCTCCTTTGTTGACTCATCCTTCCCCTTTCCTCCATCCTCTCACCCTGTGACATGTGTCACTCCCTGATTGCCTATAAGAAAGCACAATCCATGTGCTCTCCTCTCATGCAATCTGAGCCCTCCATGAGCTTTTCCCCATCCTTGCATCTTAGCCCTCAAACCCTCAAGCCTCTTGCCTATAAATTGGATCCTTCCCCTTTGCAAAACAACACAATCCATGAAGTAAAGTCATAATGCCATTTTACATCAAAACCATACACTCACACCCAAATTCCAACTCCATTTGAAGCCATTTTTGAAGCATAAGCTTGAGCATACATCCTATCTATTTAGACAAAGCCACTCAACAAGAGAGCTTCTCATTGAGAGAGTCCATTAATGGCTCATATTCTCAATTTAGAGTTCATCTTAGTCTATCTTGAAGTTTATGAATTTTGTTTAGTTTGTAGAAGCTTTATTTAAATTTGGTTTCTATTAGCATACTAACATTGCTCATATACATTTGGCATGCTTGGTGGGACCCTGCATGGGTCATCTTCATTAGTTTTTTTAGTCAAGGTTTGTATGTCATTTGCTAATTTTGGCTAATTTTTCTTGTTTTTGTGATTGGTAGGATTGTATAAATTGGTTTTGTAGGTCCACATGAGCATGAAGAAGACAAAGGAACTCATAGTCTATCTCATAGTATTTGCAGATTTTTCAAGCTTATAGGTGGACAAAGCACTTAGAATTCTTCTTCCTCTTCTTGTCTATATTCTTCTTACTCCATCTACTTCTTCTTCTTCTTCTTGTGAGAGATCTTGGCCTTTTTTTTTAAGGAAGCAAAATCATACACACTTCTTTTTAGTGCTTAAAATGAACCCCCAAATCATACTTAAATCCATTAAAATATTAAAAATTTGCAAAAAAGAAAAAATCTTTTAACAAGTGAAACTAAACCAATCCAATCATTTGCATCCTTGCAACATCAAGGTTTTAGATGCATTCATGCAAAGTTAGGAACACTTCATTTTTGGGAATTTAAAAAGAACTTCAAGTTTCCATTTCAAAAGGTTCAAAATCAACACTAGGTGCACACTAAAATCTAAATCAAACTCAAAGCATCAATCAAGGATAAAATGAACCTCATTTGCAAATATTTTAAAGTTCTTTTAAAAATTTCATGAAAACTAAGAGTCCTAAATGGTTGCCAAAAATTGTCCTAAAAGCTTTGTTATTTGTTCCAAACAAATGTCTCGTTGCAAAATCTTGAATGTTTCTTAGATTTTTTATGCATCAAAACAATCTAGGAATATCATTTTTGGGCTTAAAATATGCAAACTAGAACACAAAATCTTCAATGAAAATCAAAGTCCAAAGAGTCATTTTCACTTTTGAGTCCAAAACAATCTTGAATGATCTAAGGTTAAAACAAAGCACTTCAAAGTTCTTAAAACAACATACAAAATCTCAATCTTGAATGCTCAAAGGAAAAAAATTGAATGTTTAATCACTTTTCTTTGAATGCATGTTGCTAAAATCACTCTTGAGTGCCATCGATTAAAATCAAGTTTTTTTTTTTTTATGAATGCATGATTAAAACAACAAATCCAATCTTGAATGCCATAGATCAAATAATCATCTTTTGGGGCATAAGAAGAATCCACATTTTTGAAATCTTCTAAGTTATAAAAACTAATAAAGACGCTTTGAGTAATTTTGTAGTTGGACTCACCCTCTTTAACCACCCATCAATTTAACCATTGGTTGCAATCTCAGCGCCATCTATGGGGATGGGTCTACCTAAGAGGGTGTTAAGTGCTCCACAAAGATCAAACTCCACTCACTTGGGTCTTTAGTGGTTTTTCTAAGTTAGAAAATTCCTTGAATACACATTAATCTCGCTCACACTTCATTTGGGCATAAAAATTGGACAAATCTTGACGTGGAGGGCCTCCGGGTGCGCGCTTGGCAATCGAGTTTCACACATCTTTGTTTTGGGCTTAAAAAAAACTCACACTCAATCTTGAATGCCTAACAATCAATGAACATTGCATGGTTTGGACACATTTTTAATGACGCTCGCATTTCTTATGCTGACTATCTCTCAACTTTCATTATGCTGACGATGCTGTCAAATTGGAATGAACATTGTATGCCATAATCACAAGTGTCTTTAATCATAGCTTAAAAAATCTAAATCATCAATTGGAATAAACACGTCTTTTAAAAGCCCAAGATCATGTATGTGGTCTTGTTTTACACTTTTTAGGAGGCTTTCTTGGGGATTTCATCACCCCTTGGGACGACCTCAACTCCAGCATTCTGATAGAGTATAAAAATCGAGAGGTGAATCCAAAGACACCTCTCTTGGAATCAAGATTTTGTCACTCGGGCTAAGCCTCAAGGAACTTTATACCCTTGAGAAGTGAAAGAGGAGAAGTGGGTTACTGCTCCTCTCGGCTGTGTGACATCTTTTTGGTTTCATCTATGGATTTGGGCCTCACATACCTTGCATATATCGAGGACTCCCTAGCTATAACAAATTTCATCCTTGTAGAAAGCTTCCTAGGATGTTGGTGTGTTTGATGTGCTTGCTCCAAAATTTTGTTTGCTTGTTTGTTCATAGCTTTTGAATGAATGTTTGCCAACTTTGGTCAAAATCCCAAAAAGGCAAATATCTCCCAGCTCAAGGTATACATAGCATAGTCACTGCCTCATCAAAAAATCGTCCAAGCTCCCCCGCTGCAACTGAATCTATCTAGTTCCTTGCACTAGAACAATCCCAAATAGAAAGTTTCTCCAAATCATCCCCCCCCAGCTAGCTAGCAACCCAATCGAAAATCACACCCAAGCCTTTAGAGAGTTGCGGTCATTCTGCTAGAATTTGCTATCCAATCAATCTGACCAATCCACTAGCCTCACCATGGTTATCCCTTTTACAGAGCTTTGTCTAGGGTAATCTAGCTTTGTCACTTGTTATCCCTCATCACCTTGAGCTAAAGTTTGGGATCCACAAGTGGTCAATCTCGTGTCATGCCCATAGGATCATTAGTCTATCCTTAAGTTGACACAATCTCCACCAATCTAGCACATAGGAAAGAAAAAATCTCACTTTTTGACAGCATGCCGTTGAAGTCTTCCATCCATAGGAAAGCCAAAAATCTCCAGCCAATCCTCCTTAGGTCTGTCATACAGCTTTGACTCTCCCTAGAAAATCCTTCATCAGCCAATCCAAAATCTGCGCTTAATCCAAATCCAACCATGAGCTTCTGTGTTCATCCATATGCAAGACCCCATCCCCATCCGACTCATCATCAAAACATGAAATCCTAAACCTATCATGATGTGTTCAGTCGTATTGTCCTTGGTCCCGCCACCTCCTATTCCAATGATGATGAAAATCTTGTTGACTATGATGGGTATATTAAAAGCCTTAGAAACATTCCCCCAAGCATCCCACAAAATCCATGCATTCTTCCAAACTATCTAGTCATGCCATCTGATATCCCAGCTTCTCCTCCATCACCCAATCAACCAAGCTTCCAATCTTCCACCCCCATCACACTAGCTATTCCTGTCAATCCACCTCCACCTCCGACACACGAGTCTCCAAGGAATCTCCTAGAGGAAATACAAGAAAAGTCACCTCCAGCAGTCGATAAGCCATGTCATCTAATCCAACCATGTGAAGTAGTCAGTAATTAAGCTTCCCCATCTATAATATCACCTCCATCTCCCATAGCTATCATCCCCATACCATCCATCAAATTTCTTAAAATCCTTCCAATTCTCGCAAGCATCAAAATCCCACCATCTATCAAAACCCTCCAAATCCTATCCACATCACCTCCAAGCATTTCCCAAATCTCCCATAATGACCCTTATGCATCCATCTTCTACTCACCCATCTCCACTACTGAATCTCCCATCTATCCATCTGCTGCCTTTGGAGAGTCCATCCCTTCACCTCCTATCGTACCATCCACTCCAAACCAATCCTATCAAGATCCTGCCCAAAAGCATGTTGACATCCCCCAAAGCATAAACAAAGATATCATTGTACCATGTCTTCCATCCATAGTGCAGTCACTATCCCCTCCATCTCCAAAACCTCAAGCCATACCTCCTCTACTACAGGATATCTTTTCATCCCATCAGCTAAATCAAGATCCTATCCTACCATCTCCTCCACTCCATGCTTCCATCTTACCACCTATCCAAGCTATTTCACCATCTATAATATACCCTCTTGGTTCACTTATATTCATCCATAGTGGCCTCCTCTCAGCAGAAGAATTAAGAATAATATCTCCCTATTGCAGTACATCTGATAAAGCACTTCCACCATTTTCTGCAAGCAAAAAGTATCCTCAGTTAGTTCAAATGCTCAATCGATTGCATTATCAAGGTCAAGGTTTAGGACCACAAGAGCAAGGAATCAGAAAGCCTATTATTGCACAAAAAAATCTAGTATTTCATGGTCTTGGATATGTATCCAAAGGCTCACCATCTAAAGGTGTTGGTACACCACACCCCCAAACCAACCTTATCTCCAAACCCCCCATGCCAGCCTCCCATCACTCCTTCAATAAATCTTATGTCATCCCCCCTCCACCATCTTTGCAACCTAAAACAACCTACCATATCCCTCCTTCATCCGCTAAATCCATTTTGGGTCCCTATGTACCAAAATCTACCATCCTCTATCCTTCTATCAGCCATCATTCAAATTCTATTCCCTCCATTCCTATGCAAGATCAGCAAAGGCACATATCGAGGCACATCATCCATCATCATCCCCCTACATGCTCTCCCATATCCTCTCCATCTCACAAAGCTTGTCCTAACCATCTTCCCAAAGCTTACCACAGCAATGTAAATGCCAACTTCAAAATGCATAAAGCTAAAAATCCACATCCTAGGCAATCATATGTCTATTCTAAAAGACATACTCCAAAAAGGAAAAATCCAATCAAAGAATGCAAAATAATGCAAAAGCCTATGAAAAGAAAATCCAAAACCATGTGGATCCCAAAGAAAAAAGTTGAAACCCAATGCATAATGGCATCCACCATTGCTAATCCTCCATCTAGTGACTCATGTCCCCCATCTCCTAACTCCATCTTGGGTGCCTATATCCCCAAGCACGCTTCCACAAATCCTCCATCACGCATGCATCTACCATCTATCCCCCATATGCTCTTTTCACACCTGTCCCAACATGTGCCAATGTTGCTCTTGCAAGCATCCCCATCTCATGCTCCTTTCCAACCTTTTCATCCCTCCATCTCCTACCATCAATCCCATCTAATCCAATCTATTACATAAATCACAAATCCGGTGTACCAACAGCTAGCAACAAAATTGAACGTTCCAACAGCCAGTGAAAAATCCCAAAAAAGCCAAAATAGCTGAAGAAAGCCAAAAACATTCCAGCTAAGTCCAAAGTCAAAAAGTCAAAAAAAATAAAGAAAAATAAAGTGTCCACTGGTGAAAACTTGGCAATTCAAGCGCCTTGGACAAGTACCATGATGAAAACCTGGCAAACAAGTATCATGCGTAATCTTGCCATCCCCAGTTTAGCCTATCACCCTCATGCTTTTGGTCATCTCTTGACATTCAACTCCATCTTCCAATCTATCCACCTATCCTCCACCCTCCATCTTCCATCTCACACCATCCACTTATCTCCTGCAGCTCCAGCCAACCATCCCAGCTATCATCCATCTCCCTAGCCCCTTCAGCTCTTTCCATCCTAGCTTCAATCCTATCACATCCATCATAAGACCTCCTTCTGCATGTTATCTTCTGATTGGGGGCACTATATTCCTTGGAGATCGTGTCTTATCCATCCTCCCTTGTCATTGGTATCTAACTCTAGGCTATCCTCATGCAAACCCAATGTCATCTCTTTATATCCATCATAATCCTAGCTATCTACCATCCTATCCAGCCATCTAATCCTGCTCCTCTAGCTATCATTGGTCAAAAAATCTCTCATCATCATTGGATGTAGCCTGCAAAATCCATATCTTTCGCTATCACCCCACCCTTAGCTTTTGCATCTTGCACAACATCAAACCATCCTGCTATCCTATCATCTCGAGCTTTTGCCTGCTTGTAACTATCTTGGTCAGCTTCAGCTTGTAAATATCTTGGTTCGTCAGCTTGTACATTCTCTTTAGCTTAGTACCATTGTATCTATCTAGCTTTTGTGTCAGTTCCTCCTTGATCAACATCTTGCACACATCACACATCTTGGTTAGCTATTCCAATGCATCCTTTAGCTAGATCTCCTGTCACCAAAGTGTTATCCTTCTTAGTTAAGCTTGCCAGACACATCACTCACCCAGATCCATCAACTTAGGTCCTCTCCGATAGATCCTTGTAGTATATAGATTTTCTCATGTCTGATCTTGGTCTGTTAGTACCTTGTCCTACCCATCTCATTGGCAAACGGTTCTCTTTTGGATTTTCACTTTCTTTTGATTTGGAATCTTCCCTTTTGGGTCTTGAAGTATCTTTTCCAAGTAATCTTTTTGTTCCCTCCTCAAGGTTGCCATGATCTTCCATATCATGGTATGCTACGAATGGGGCACTCTAAGCATATGGTTTTGATCAAGTCTTTCATTTGTTTCTTTTTTGCTTGTGGGTTACCCAGTGTCGGTTCCACACTGTTTCCTCTGGGTTTCATGTGTGATGCTGGGGAAATCCTTGTGTGTTTGTCAGTCCTCTTGATGGTTGGTGACACGGCCTTGATGTTCTTGGTAACCTTGGCAATTAACCAATAGTCCTATAGCAAATCTCGTGCTCAACTACATGGTGGTACTTCTCTTTGAAGTATCCCCCTATTCACAAAAGCTTCAATGGTTTCCCTTCATCTCCATTATCCCCCATCCATATCCAGCATCCGTCTCCCCTACCCCAGCTTATGCATTAGTATCTCTTTGAATCACTCCTCACCTTTAGCTTTAGGAATCCACAATCCTAGTCTTAGGGATCCACCAATCCAAATCAATCCACCAAGCCTCATCTTTCGAGATCCACAATCCTAGTCCTAGGGATCTCCGAAACCCATCTTCTGCCAATATGACTCTTTAAAATCCTGTTGCATTAGCTTTTTAATCCCCTCATCCATCTCCCCATCCTAGATTCCTTTTATAGCACTCCGCTCCTTCATCCTCTGCAATCCCTGAGATCTTAAGCTTGCTTCCTCTTGTGCCTCTGATTCTCCCTTTATCATTCTCCCGCAGTGAGAGTTTGAGCTAATTAAACCTCTTCTCTTAAGCCACTTTGAGTCTTCTTGCTCATCTCGGATTCTTGTACTTTTCAAGAAGTCATTGAGCCTCGCTTTCTCTCCTCGCCGCCTTCTTGAGAGGGCATCTTGCAGTCCATTCTCTCCTCTTCTGCTCTAGCCTTGGGCATCTTATTTTCTTATCTTTGATGCCATGCCACCTGTGGCATCACATCAAAGAGGGGCAAAATGTAGACACCTAAAAACCTTTAGAAAATAAAGTATTTTTATTTTCTGAAAATTTTTTGATGACATCATCATTTATTAATTAATTTATTTATTTTTATGCCATTAAATCCCTTTATCTTAATTAAAAATATTTAATTAAGGAATCCCTCCCAAAAATGTTCAAATCTTATTTAAACATTATTTCATTATTTATTAATTATTTAATTAATAAATTGACCAAAAAACCCAAAATAAATAAATAAATTTATTTTTTGCCCAAAACTTGGCCAATTTCCTTAAGACCACTAACCTCTTCCAAAATCTTCTAATCCTTCTTTAATTTTGATTAAAGGCTAATCCCATCATTTCCTACCCCTAATCCCAACTCAAAATATTTAATTAAGATTAAATATTAATCCTCATGTTTACTCAAAAAGTTTTAATAAATATCTCCTCAACCCAAACCCTTGAAATAAATAAAACTTTATTTATTTCCTAAAAATCTAATTTATCCTCATCCTAAGAATTTCTAGACTCTTCTAGAAAGTCTTCATCCTCATCCTAAGAAGTTCTAGACTATTCTAGCAAGTCTTTATCGTCATCCAAAGTCTAGACTCTTCTAGAAGATGTTTTTAAACCTAATCCTAATCCCCTCCTAACCTTGTCACATTCCCTAAACATGGGTTAAGACTTACTAACCCAAGCCAAAGTTAAAAAATATCTCCTCCTTCACCCACCCTCATTAAATGCCAGCCACTTGCCTATCCCTAAGCTAATCCTAAACCATCCTAATCCATCCTCTAATCATTTGCACAAGCCTAAGCAAGCTTAAAACCTTCCTAATCAAGCCCAAGTCGAAATTCTTCTCATCTCCCTCAAAATATCCCAACCATAAAACTTTATGAAGCCCACTAGGCCATAAATGACTCTTCCAAGCCCTTTTATTGCTCTTACAAGCCATTATGAGGGTTTTTATGAAGATTTTATCCCTTGAGCCTCCTTTTTTGACTCATCCTTCTCCTTTCCTCCATCCTCTCACCCTGTGACATGTGTCACTCCCTGATTGGTTGTAAGGAAGCACAATCCATGTGCTCTCCTCTCATGCAATCTGAGCCCTCCATGAGCTTTTCCCCATCCTTGCATCTTAGCCCTCAAACCCTCAAGCCTCTTGCCTATAAATTGGATCCTTCCCCTTTGCAGAACAACACAATCCATGAAGTAAAGTCATAATGCCATTTTAAGAAACCATTTTACATCAAAACCATACACTCACACCCAAATTCCAACTCCATTTGAAGCCCTTTTTGAAGTATAAGCTTGAGCATACATCCTATCTATTTAGACAAAGCCACTCAACAAGAGAGCTTCTCATTGAGAGAGTCCATTAATGGCTCATATTCTCAATTGAGAGTTTATCTTAGTCTATCTTGAAGCTTATGAATTTTGTTTAGTTTGTAGAAGCTTTATTTAAATTTGGTTTCTATTAGCATACTAACATTGCTCATATACACTAACTATCCTAAATTATTTGACCAATATGTTGGAAATTTAAGTGGAGTAATTGAGAGTGGAGGGGTGAATTAGTTACTAAAAAAATAAATCTTAGATCCCTTAGACATTAGTAAAAAATAATTTTGTCAAAACTTGATTCTACAGATGCTCGACAAACAAAGAAATGTTGTAACTTAGTAAACACTATAATTACTTGATAATTACTTAGCATGCAAATATTAAGATGTTATTTGTGATTACCATACTTTAACTTAGTTGCAAACAAAATAAAAAAATAGCATGAACACATTACACACCAAGATTTAACATGGAAACTCAATTTGGGAAAAACCACCAATTGCAACTAGTTACTATTTTCACTCTTCTGAATTGAGCCCTGTTAGGAGCCAACCCTGTTAAAGGTTGCAAAACACATTGTAAGGTGTGACCTTGTTAGAAGATTTAATCACCCCGTTAGGAGTGGCCTTGTTAGAGGTCTTTGGACAATTCAATAGAACTGCCACCTTGTTAGAGTATTTACAAATAATGGTTAAGCCAACTCAGTTAAGAGATTTCGATCATGGCTACAATGGTTAGAGAGTAACAATAACATTACCTAATTTGGATGCAATAGAATTGAAAATTATAGATCTCAAGTCTATCTTGTATACTTGAATCTTCTTGATTGAATATATCTTTTCAACTCAACAAGGATATTCTTCTTCTCCTTCTTATTCGCTTCCTCTCTTCATCATCAAATCTTCAATACATTTGCATATTCATCTTCTTTCATCAAATCCTCAACTTGAACTTTTATTTATATCTTTCATATTATCAATTCACCTCAAATAAAACTTGCAATAACTATTATTCATGTTCTTAGTCAACTAGAACCGACAATCAAATCAATTGAAATAAGAAAAGCCTTCGGTAGTCAACCCTGCTCAGTAGATACTAACTCATAAAGAATTTTTCTGTGTCAAAAAAGTGAACTTGGTTAACATTGCATACTTGCATAGAACCTTTAGTAAGTGAGTGAGCTTGGTTAGCACTAGTTCCATCCAACATTTTCTTCATTAGCTGAGTGAGCTCAATTAACACTCATCTTCCACAGACTTTCTTTAGATGCTCAATTGAACTCGGTAGAAACTACCTTCTAAACTAGAAAAACTTTGGAATGCTCGATAGACACAAAAAAATTTCACTACCAGGGTAAGCTTGGCATACATTGACTAATAATGATATGACATTTTGTGTAACATCAAAGACAATACACAATTAATAAATTATATTCAACAATCTCTCTCTTTGACATTGATGGCAACACAACATGTCATATTATAATAAAATTTTTGGAGCAAGAATAAAGTAAGGAATATATCCTTAGTTTCATTCTAATTCTCATCCATGAGAACTCCCTCTATTAGTGTGAACTCTTTCTGACTTTAGTTTCTCCCTCTTTTAGAAAACTTTTGTCTGCATAGAACTTCTGCCAAGTTTATTATTCATTGTGATAAATCTTCTCTTCTAATCTCCCTCTATGACATCTCTTTACTATGATAGCATGCTTCTCCATATTTTCAAAAAAATTTCTATGAGATATGATAGTATACTTCTCCCTCTTTGACAACACATGCCAAAGACAATACTTGGTGAAAATCAACGTACCTTAAGTACTATTTCATTTGCAATATGCCCTTGTCAATATTGCACCAACTGATTGGTCTCTAATATGCTTTGGTTGATGCATCACTAAAATTCATTTAGTGAGCTTCAAATAGGGGAATGACCCTTAGCTTACCTCTTAGATACAAAAACTCATCCTTAGGTAATGGCTTGGTGAATATGTTGGCAATTTGTTCTTTTGTGTTCACATATTCTAATCCGACTTCTTTATCTTGCACCAATTCTCTTAAGAAGTGATATTTATAGCAATGTGCTTTTCTTTGGAATGCATCACTAGATTCTTTGATATATTGATTGTACTAGTGTTATCACAGTATATGACTAGTGGATCCTTGATCTCTACCCTCATAGCTATCATCAGTTGTTTGAAGTAAACAATGTTAGAACAATTAACTGTTGCTGCCACATATTCTGGCTCTACTATGGACTAAGAGATACAATTTTGTTCTTTCTTGTCCAAGGCACTAGTCTTTTACCAAGAAAGTTTTTCTTTTGTCATCAATACATTCTTCCCAATCAGCATCAGTGAATACCTTTAAGTCCAAATTGCCTCTTATTTTGTACCATAAGCCATAGTCTTCAGTACCTTTTAGATATCTCATGATTCTTTTGATTGCTACCAAATGATTTTCTTTGGGATTTGTTGATGTTGGAATACTTTAGAATAACTAGGGCGGGGTGAATTAGTTATCTAAAGTCCAGATGTATAAACATAATTTTTCACAACTTAGTGAACCCTCAACAGATTTATCTTCATCATTCATGCATCCATAAGGCTATTTAATCACTTAAAACTTGTAGGTTACTATCAAATCTACTTACATAAATGTAAACATGAAACATAATAGATTCATCAACACACTTGACTTAATCATTTACATGGAAATCCAATTTCTGAAAAACCACCAGTAACATGCTACTCTTTTTCACTCTTCTGAAGTGATGCCTTGTAAAAAGCCAACATTATTAAAGGTTACAATATACAGTGTTAAATGTGAAACTATTAGAGGATTTCAATCACCCTATTAGGAGTGATCCTTGTTAGAGGACTCTAAATCATTCACTTGTTATGTCACCCAGGTAAATGATTTACAAATGACTATTAAGTTAACCTTAATCCAAATGATTTACCCTAGTTTAATACAATTGTTAGAGACTAATAGTAAGGCTTGATCTGATAACAACTTACAACTTCATTTGTAGATTACAGATCACTATTTCAATCCTTGATTTTACTTGGCCTTCTTACTTTTTAGCTTTGATAGTTTTTTCACCCTTCAAGCATTCATATCCTTAAGCCTTCATTCTCAACATGCCAATGTAGTCTCTTCTCTCAAGTCACTTGATGAAGCAAAATAAACTTTGACTCTTTGTCTTCCTTAAGTTCTCACACTTGACCATCTTTGCTTCTAACTGGCCATTCCTATAAATAGGAAATTAGATCTTTTTCCTCTCATTCTCCATTGTCCAAATTAGGGTTAGGATGGATTTGTTGGAAATATTCAAGACTATGTTAGGTTACTGAGAGGGGAGGGGTGAATTAGTAACTAAGAAAACATTATTAATTATAGATATTAATTATAGTAATTCAATTACCATTTGGTTTAACATATCTGATCTAATTGCATGAATGACATACTACAAACATAAAACATTCATAACACTTCAACACAATGATTTGGTGACCCAAAAACCTTCCAAATAGAAAGTAAAACTGGGGTGGGGATGATACCCACAAAACTTCAATACTGCAACATAAAGTTGGCCTGTTAAGGCTTACAATGATCACTCATGATGATTTTCCTTGTTAGGAGCAATTAGAACTGCTAGGTCCACCCCGTTAGAGGTTTTACAAACACACAATGAAGTATGTACTCTATTAAGAGATTTAAGAAACACTGTTAAGTCTACCTTGTGAAAGGATTTTGACTGGTTCACCTATTATGATGAAACAATAGATCTTTAACTTACAATTGGAGTGCTGATATTGATTCTTTGTATGTATTGATCACTTTTCTATGATAGATTTGTCACTACTACTCCTTATGTTGATATGGCCTTCATAAATCTTTATCTACTGCTTATATTCTCATTCTTGCATTTTCATTTCATACACATTGCATTCCATACTTTTTGATATGATACATTACATCACATATTTATCAAACCAATTTGAAAAATTACAAAGTGGGTCATGATATAGGTTAACACAAATATGATAAGGTCAGCCCAAATGAAGACACTTTGGTTTTGAAGATTGACTTGGTGAAGTTCTAATACTCAGCTCCCACTACTGTTACTCAGCATCATTATGCACTTGGTAGACATAGAGGCTTAGTCCATACTGGTAACTTCAAAGTAGTCTTGAACTTGGTCTACATTGGTGACTCAATAGATACTGTGTAACTTGGCATAAGCTAAATCACTCAGTAAACACTTAAGCTCAGTTTACACTAGCTTCGCATTACATGAAATGTGAACTTAGTAGAAAATGCAATGCTCGGTAACCACTAAGATGCTTGGGTTGAACTGCTAGACTAAATCTACCTGGTTTGAATTGTTAGGCTTCACACCAACTGAATATACTTGGTAACCACTAAAATGCTCGGTAGCTACTAAAATTAGTCCAAAAAAAACAATAGAAACTATAGAGCTTGGTGGCTACTAAATTATATGGAAAACACTGTAGACTATTCAATGAGCTTTGTAGCCATACAAAATCTGAATAAGTGTGTGTTACTAATAACAAACTTGACTAATATGTCAACAATCTCCCCCTTTGGCATTAGTGACAAAAACACTTATTAGCCAAAATCTTATATACATCACCATGTGATACTAGCTCGATAGAATATATTGTTTTGGGATTTTTCAAAATTTATCTTTATACTGTACATCATCTATTGTATACATTCTCCTCATAGCATGTTTCTCCTCCATACTATGTGTCTCTCCATATATAGCATACCATGTGTCTCAACAATAATCTCCCCCTTTTTGACAACAATGCTAAAGATTTATTCAGAACTTATCTACATGGAGACACCAAAATGAGATAAAAAGTTAGAATGTGCCTTAAGAATAAGTGCCAAGGTTTTATCCCAATTTTATGGCAAAATCTTGCATGTATGTAGAGCAATTTGTACTTCTATAGAGAGTTCTATCATGTGATCTACAATAGAGAAGTTGTTGTCATGGATCAAGGTTTTTGAGTAAATAATATGTTTCTACATTGTATCGATGATAGGAAGGATCATATTCTAAATATCAATCAATATTGACAAGATCCTTGCTTCTTCTCTTAACAACTCTACCTGCATGTTTGACAAAAATATGATCTTCATGTGATGTGTAGAACTTGAACTATGGCCAAGTTACAACTACTGAACACTAGTTTTTAGATCCTCATCAATTTTTGAAAAATTTCCCTTTATTTCCTTTGTGAACTCAAAAACATCACACAACTTCCCAAAAAGTGATGTCACATTGTTGTAGGAGGTCTCAAGATTGATCAAAATTGATGAAAGTTCAACTTGATGAATAGCAATGTGCTCCAACACTTTATTATCAAATTTCCTTTCAGCCTTCTCAATTAGCTTGTCTTGTCCACTAGTGTCCTCATTAAACTTTTGGACTACTTCTACTAATTGTAACAAAATAGGTGGAGAAGTATCAACCTCAATTCCTTTAGCCTCAGAAAAAATATTTTTAGCATCATCTACAATTTTATATTCTCTATCTCTTTCTTCTCTTAGTTTCTACTACTTTGCCTTTTTTTGAAGAATTTCACCAAACTCATGCATTTTATCTACAGAAAGATTATGAATATCCCATTTGGGGATTTCTATTTCCTCATCTAAGTTTATGTCATCCTTTATGTCCTCTCCTTTACTCAAAAATTGTGTACTCGGCTGAGCCTCAGGTTCAATTGTCCTTGTACTTAATGCTCTTGTGTTCAAAATGGAAGCAATAGTTGGTATACTAGGACTTGTAGTGAAAATTGATATAGTACTAACCAATGGAATACTAATAGGAATGCTTGTTGAATCCAAAATTAAAGAAGTCATAATTGTAGTATCCAAAACTAAAGTACTTATTGCTAAAGAACTCAAAACTATAGAAGACATTGTATTCATGACTGATGACATCAACTTGGTAGCTGAATAAGAGAGAGGTTGCAACTCAATAGATGAAGTGGAAGTCACTTCTGTTAATGATACATTGAGCTGAGTGGGGGCAAAGAGTGATTGGACATTTGAAGTGTTTGTGGTTTTCACAATCAAACTTGTTGAAGCTATCTCCAAGCTTTATTTAGCTACTAGTTTGCTTGGAGAGTGAGGAAGTGAGGCAATGACTAAAACTGCTATCTTCACTAGGTTAGTCTCCTCATCATCTTCCTTATCTTCCTTGGTAGCTTGTGCCTATTTATCTTCTGCATCTTCCTCATTGTCAAAATGTGTAGGCTTAGTATAAGTTCCATCATTATCACTATCATCATCATCATCCTTTACATCTACTAGCAAGTCACTTTGTTTATGTAGATGATTAACATTCTTCCACATGTTTGTAGAATTCTTAACTACATGCTCTATATCTTTAATCAGAATTAAACATGTATTAAACCTAAGAGTCATTTTGTCTTCATTTTTCTTCAAAGACTCTTTTACCTCAGCATTTTTCATGCTTGATAGTAACTACCTCTAGGTTTGTGCATAAATGTCCTTTGCTATTTGCATTGCAAAGTCCCATCTTGGCTTTTTTTCTCTAACAATTCAGTAGAGATTCTAGAGGCGATTTGATCTAGTGAATACTTCCATTTGCCCATTTTGGTCAACACTAGTTCTTCCGCCTATTTTTGCTCTACCTCTATCCTTCTTTCATAGTTCAAAGATTTGAAGTTTGTTATACCTTAACCTTCTTCCATTTGTTTCAACTTTTCTTGGAAGGTGGGAGGAGGTTTGCTAAGGACAATATCACTTCCTTTCTTCCTGGACCTCCTTATGAAGACTATAGTGGATGGCTTAGGTGGATTGGTGATGATCATCGTGTCTTTCTTATTCATAGGTTCTTCTTCCTTTTCAGATTCCTCTTCATCCTTTGCCTCTTCTACATCTTCTCTTTTTCCTTTAGTTAACATGAGAGGTGTGCTAGTTTTCAGTTTAGCTATCCTCCTCTTTCCTTTGTTAACTACCTCAAGGAGTTTTATCTCCAATTCTATCCTTTCCTTGGCTTCATCGTAGGTTCCAATGTATGGTGCCTTTGGATGAATAGATTCATTAACTAGAGCTTCAATGATATCCTTTAATTCATCAATATTTACCTCATAAGGAAGAGATTTTACCCATATAATTTTGGGCTTCACTGCCTGGATGTAAACTTTGTTACAATATACCATAAAGCACACATCATCTTTGTAATCCTCAACTAATTTCTTAGGTATCTTAAACCTATTGTTCTTTTTCTTTTGAATACTTTGAAGTAGTTGTTCATAATGCTAACATATTTCTCTCCCATTTCTTAAATGTATTCATTTATCTAGTATAATACAGGGACATCTTTTTTCCATACTACTATGCCTTTAGAAGGGCTGACCTTAAAAGAACAAAAAAGTTAAAAGTGAACCCAATTTATAGGGGTTGTTCTTGGGTTTCCTGCTACTTTCCATGTTTTTGTTGAGTTGCTTCAACAATAGATCTACCAAGTCATAAGATAGATTATTTTTCACCACTTAATAAGCTAAGTCCATGGCTTCACACATTACACTATTAAGGCAACTCGAACTATATATCTTATGTGCTATAACATGAATTCCAAACTTTAGCTCTACATTAGTCACACTACTAATTTTCATGCCTCTGTTATCCCACTCGACTAGGATTTTATTTTCTAGCTTAGCCTGACCTAGGGTTTTGGTGGTTTTAGCTTTGGTGAGCATGGGGAGGCTAGTGATGTGATGAATCATTTTGTTTGTAATCACAACTGGTTGCTCAAGCCATAGTTGACCATTATGCACCCAACTTAGAATGTATCTAATCCATTTAATTTGATAACCTCAAGGCATGTGGGGAATATGCATTAAACCTTTGTCTTCCAAATGCTTATGCTCAGGTTTAAGAATTCCATTAACACATATTTCACCTAGGGCATCATCCATTTCTAGGGTACCAATTTCTTGAATAGAACACTTGAAATGAGTATGAATGTTGTTAATAAGGAGTACCTTGGGAGGGATTTATGATTGAGCTCCACTTGACTCAAGGGTTTCTGCAACCGCGGGCATAAGTTTGAAATTTGGCACTTTCCACTTGACTCCTTGAACCAATATCTTAAACACTCTCTTCACTTTTCTGCTACTATTGGATGCCATTTTACTCGATAAACTATGAGAACCTTGATAACTTGTTGCAAATTTGCTTGAAGTCACTTGATTGCTTTGTAAATCGCTTCTTTGCAATAGCACTTAGATTTTATGGTGAGAAATGAGTTTGATTTCATGCCTTTTGTTAAATCTTTGCAATTAATGCTTTGTACAAAGGTAGTTGAGTTGACATCATGCTTGATAGCCTATCATCCACTATTCTATTGATTACTTAGTAATGGCTTCGTGACTCAATAACCATGTGTGTCTTGTTACTCTCGACCTTGCTCAGTAGAGTCCATGACCTGACCTTACTTGGTAGAGAGGATAACTTGGTGATAATTGATATCAATCTTGCTTAGTGGTCCTTTTGTATCTTGAATACTAATTTGGATCTTTGTCACCTTTTGATTGGAATTGTTTGAATGTGATCTTGATAATGCAGTTCCAGTTCTCCTTTGGAAACCTAGTTGGAAATGGTGGAGTCACCCACTTCTTGAGTGACATGACCATCATTACTTGGAATAGCATCCTTGCTAGATTTAGGAATCCATTGTTGCTTCATCTTCTTTCAAATGTTGTCTACTTTTGTCTTCTTTTTATCTTCAATTTTACTAGTATTTATGCAATTTTTGGCTAGATGACCAAGTTTGATACAAGTGAAAAATCTTATGGTGGTATCTCTTCTCCTCATGTGATGTTTAACACAATTCATGTCAATGTGTCCAAATTCTCCATAGTAATGAAATCTACACCAAGTGTTGTAGTCCCAACAGAATATAGCTTTTACAATTTGCTCTGCTAGATTGAATGACTTAGTTCTACATTCTGATGCCTTGTGACCTTGTATCAAACTTTAGTAGGTCATTGAGATTTCATCATTCTTTCATTGATATTCTTTTTAGTATCTACGTCATTTTTCAACCTTTCAATTATTTTTTTTTTAGATCTCAGCTCATTTCTTATTCTTTCATTGATTTGTCTTTCCAAATTTAGATCATTCCTTAATCTTTCATTGATATGTCTTTGGCTCATGATTTGCTCATTTGCATTGGAGATTTGATCTATAAGATTTGCATGCTAAAGGGATTGGTTCTGGATCTTATTGTTTCTTCCATCCATTTCTTATTTTATCTTGTTCCTTTGCTCCAAGATTTCACACAACCTTACTAACTGGCTTTCTTGTTCTCTTTTTAGTTTCCTTACTTCTTCTTGTAGGGAACCATTCTTCTCTAGGAGTTCTTTGATTGCATCATTTGCTTCAACTGAACTGCTTGAAGGGAAAAAATATTCAATTCTCTCTTCAATGTAGAGATGGTCATTCATTTGATTTGCAAGTTCCTTTCTTCTTTTCAGGGATAGGGAAATTTGCTCCTTAGCTTTCTTGAGTTGTGCAATGGCCATTTCCAGATCCAACTTTTCATTATCAATTACCTTATAAAGTCTGAATATCTCCATATCCTTGATCTTTTGCTCATGCTATTAAATTTTTTCCTAAGAACCATGAAACTCTGATACCATTGTTGGAAATATTCAAGACTATGCTAGGTTACTGAGAGGGGAACGATGAATTAGTAACCAAAAAAACTTTATCAATTGCAAATCTTAATTATAGTAATCCAATTACCATTTAGTTTATCATATTTGATCTAATTGCATGCATGACATACTAGAAACATAAAACATTCATAACAATTGAACACAATGATTTGGTGACCCAGAAACCTTCCAAATAGAAAGTAAAACTGGGGTGGGGATGATACCCACAAAACTTCAACATTGTAGCATAAAGTAGGCATGTTAAGGCTTACAATGATCACTTTTGATGATCTACCTTGTTAGAAGCAATTAGGATTGGTAGGTCCACCTTGTTAGAGGTTTTACAAACACACAATGAAGTATGCACTCTATTAAGAGATCTAAGAAAGACTGTTAAGTCTACCTTATGAAAGGATTTTGACTAGTTCACCTATTAGGATGAAATAGTAGATCTCTAACTTACAACTGGATTGTTGATAGAGATTCTTTGATTGTATTTATCACCTTTCTGTGATAGATTTGTTACTACTACTCCTTATAATGATATAGCCTTCATAAATCTTTATCTATTGCTTACATTCACATTCTTACATTTTCATTTCATACACATTGTATTCCATACTTTTTGATATGATACATTACATCACATATATATATCAAACCAATCTACAAAAATAAAAAGTTGGCCATCATATAGATTAGCACAAATATGACAAGGTCAGCCCAAATGAAGATACTTAGGTTCTGAAGGCTGACTTGGTGAAGTTCTAATACTCAGCACCCACTGTCATTACTCAACATCATCATGAACTTAGTAGACATAGAGGATCGGTCCATACTGATCACTTCAAAGTAGTCTTGAACTTAGTCTACACTGGCAACTTTGTAGATACTATGTAACTTGGCATAAGCTAAATCACTTAGTAAAAACATAAGCTTGGTTTACACTAGGTTCACATTACATGAACTGTGAACTCAATAGAAATTGCAATGCTCGATAACCACTGAGATGCTCGATTTGAACTACTAGGTTGAATCTGGTTGGTTTGAACTGTTGTGCTTCACACCAACTAAATACACATGGTAACCACTAGAATGCTAGGTATCTACTAGAATTAGTCTAGAAAACTTGGTAGCAACTATAGAGCTTAGTGGCTACTAAATTACATGGAAAACACTATAAACTATTCAATGAGCTTAGTAGCCATAAGAAATCTAAATAAGTGTGTGTCACTAATAACAAACTTGATTGATATGTCAATAGGATTAGGTAGGATACAATGAAACTATCACACATTCCATATCTCTTCTAGAAACTTCTACTTGAATACTCTTTGAATTCACCTAGTTCATAAATTCCATGAAAATAAACCTTTTGGATTAGATCTATCAAATTCATGATCTTTTAAATAATACAGCCACTCAACATTATCTAGCTTTTGATCCTTGGAACACACTGTATTGCTTGACATCCTATGTGAATTTACTTGGCACAAACTAAAGTTTACTAGTGCTCAACATCAACTAAACTTTACTCAGCATCCACTATTCTGCTCGACATACACTAGAATGAACTTTTACTTGGCTCTAACTAATCTTCTGCTTGGCCTTGACTGAGTTTTCTCAGAACCTACTCTTCACTCAGTCAAGCTTGGTAGACAACCTTTGTGTAACTTGTTCTTCTAAAATTTATTACTATAACTAGCATTTGTAATGTTAGGTAGATTGTCAATACATCATCTTATCACTATCTTAAGTGATTCTTTTAGTTCTGTACATAATCATAACTCAACCTTTCCTCTTGGTGCTATTGTTACATTTTTTGATCAAATACTCTTCATCAATCAGGTAAGTGATAATACTTAAATCATATAAGTTGTTTTCTTACCAATAAATAGTAGGTTTGACATCAGTGAAAAAACAATGATTGAAACAACAATATCCTTCTTGTAATCTAATCATGACAATATCCCTCAACAATGATCTTCGACATTGATGGCGAACCAAACTAATCAACCAAATGGAAAAACACCTTGTTCAACCAAATTAACTAGGTTAAAATAGTAAGACAATGCCAAAAAGAAAATAGTTCCTTGTATTGAAATCTCTCCCTCTATTAGCAACTTCCATCTTCTCAATATGTTACAAAACTCTTTCTTATAACTCCCTCTATCTTTCTGCTTATATCTCCCTCTTACTAGGTAGATGTTAGGATTTCTCCCTTTAATATCCATCTTCTATTCTATTTATTCCTCTAATTAGTAAATCTCTCCAATTATCATTCCTTTGATCAGTAATTATCTCCCCCTAAGATCCATTTTATATTTCTCCTTTTGATCAGTAATTCTTGATTAGCAGTATCTCCCTCTTTCTTGGCAATTATCTCGTGCTATCTTCCTCTTAATCAGTAAAGTATCTCTTGATATCTTCCTCTTGATCAATAAATCTCTCCCTCTTTGACAACAATGGCAAAGAATTTTCATCTTAACATGCAGATATAAGCTTTTTAGTTTCTTCAATTTCACCCTCTATCATCTTGCTTGTGACTAATTTGAAGTTTCAGCTTTTTGATTACTTTAGACAACTCCTAAAGTAAGATCCTCTACATCAATTTGTAACATATGAAAATCAGCTTGTTTGATCCAGGACACTCCTGTTTGTTACTTAGATAGCTTTTGATAGGGGTATCACCCCTAGTTTACCTCTTAGATACTTATGGGGATCTTTAGGTAATTCTTTTGTGAATATGTCAACAATTTTCTCTTTGGTGGGGTAAAAGCACAAACTTGTGTCACCCTTTTATAAAGAAAAATGTTTACAACAATATAATTGTTCATCTTCAATGACATAAAATGATAGTATTATTTAGAATTTGATAATGAAGTAAATTAATAAAATGTGTAGAAATGGATGAATTTTAAGATTATAATTTTTAATAATTATTTGGAATAAGAATTGATATATTTTCCTAATTTTTAAAGACAATTTTTGACTTGCTGAAAATTAGGTGTCTAGTTCCCACCACAAAATATTGTGGAAATAAACTTATTTCCCTTCAATCTTAGATTATGCTATAGATAACATATGTATATCTAGAATAATCAAAAAGGAAAATTGGTTTTAGACCTATATTTTATCTTTTATAACGATTCAAAATAACTCATCCAAAATTGATAGTTTTCATCTCCCACCACATTTTTGAAAACAATCTTTTCTAACCAAAAGAAAAATTATACATTCTTGAAGAGGACTATCTCCTCTAGAATGTTATGTGATTTAATATTTTTTCCTTTCTCAAACTTGTCATCTTCTTGAGTGTTAAAATACATACTTGTAGAATTGTTTAATTACAATATACTATATCTAATTAAAACACTATAAACTCTATATGAAATTATTCTTGACTTTGAACTCTATAAAATGGTGTTTATATGCTATTAAAAAAAAAATCATAAAAAAATAGTAAGAGTTATTGAAACATCAATTTTCTGAAATAATTTAATTTCTTTAGTAATTGGATGCAAACTAGTATTAAACATCCATTTAATAGACATTTCTAATTGGAAAAGTGTGAGACCATATATAACTTATCTAGAGTGAATTTGTCTAGATCATATGTTTGAACAAAATTGATTTTTAGATAGAAATACTCAAATTCATTCATTCTAATAAGTCAGCCTGAAAGGTGACACAACTTTATATTTTTACTCTATGTTAACATATTCCATCTTCACTTCTTTATCTTGAAATAATTCTCTCAAGTAATGATACTTGATTGCAATGTGTTTAGTCTTTGTGTGCATCATAGGATTCTTTGATATATTGATAGCACTTGTATTATCACAATAAAGTATCATTAGTTTTGTGATCTCTTCCTTCATACCTTTGAGTAGTTGTTTGATCCATACAATGTTTGTACAATTTAAAGCAACAACAACATATTTAGCTTCAGTAATAGATTATGAGGTGAAAATTTATTTCTTCCTAATCCATGTAAGTAGTCTCTTTCCTAAGAAAAATGCTCCCCCACTGCTACTTTTTCTATCATCAATGTTTCCAGCCCAATCAACATCAGTGTAGGTTCTTAATTCAAATTTATCATTTTACTTATAGTATAGACCATACTCCTTTGTTCCTTTCGGATATCTCATTATTCTCTTAACAACCATCAAATGATTCCCCCTAGGATTAGCAAAGAATCCTACAACTATCCCTACAAATAATGCAATGTCAGGTTGGCTATGTACCACATATTATAATTTTCCCATCATAGACCTATATAGTATTAATAGAATGGTCTTCCGATTGAGAAGTGGACTCAGAGACATAGTCCTACTCAGATGAACTCCATATCAAATTGTTTGTGTCTCTTTATTCTCTTTCTTATTCTCTCAATTCTTTAAATTTTTATTGTTATTAAACACATAGTTGATTAATTGTGTTTAAAGCATAATTTTTCTTGTAATTTTAACATTTTAAAATACATACCACACAATTATTGCCTAGATCAAGAATTAAATTTGTAATTTGGATTAGGTTAACAAATTATAAATCCTAGTTTACAGATCATCCATAGCATAAAATGAATAAAATCAGCTTGTTAGATCTAGGGCAGTCCTCTTTGTTACTTAGATAGCTTTTGATAGGGGTATCACCCCTAGTTTACCTTTTAGATACTTATGGGCGTCTTTAGGTAATGCTTTTGTGAAGATGTCAACAATTTTCTCTTTTGTGGGGTAAAAGCACAAACTTGTGTCATCCTTTTATAAACAAAAATGCTTACAAAAATATAATTGTTCATCTTCAATAACATAAAATGATAGTATTATTTAGAATTTGATAATGAAGTAAACTAATAAAATGTGAAGAAATGGATGAATTTTAGGATCATAATTTTTAATAATTATTTGGAATAAGAATTGATATATTTTCCTAATTTTTAAAGACAATTTTTTACTTGTTGAAAAAAATTGAAAACTAGGGGTCTAGTTCCCACCACAAAATATTGTGGAAATAAACTTATTTCCCTTCAATCTTAGATTATGCTATAGATAATATGTATATCTATAATAATAAAAAAAAAAAATTGGTTTTAGACTTATATTTTATCTTTTATAATGATTCAAAATTAACTCATCCGAAATTGATAGTTTTCATCTCCCACCACATTTTTGAAAACAATCTTTTCTAACCAAAAGAAAAATTATACATTCTTGAAGAGGACTCTCTCCTCTAGAACATCATGTGATTTTTAAGTTTTTTTGATGTGATTTAATAAGTTTTCCTTTCTCAAACGTGACATCTTCTTTAGTGTTAAAATACATACTTGTAAATTTTTTTAATTACAATATACTATATCTAATTAAAACACTATAAACTCTATATGAACATATTCTTGACTTTGAACTCTATAAAATGGTGTTTATATGTTATTAAAAAAATATCATAAAAATAAGTAAGAGTTATTGAAACATCAATTTTCTGAAATAATTTTATTTCTTTAGTAATTGGATGCAAACTAATATTAAACATGCATTTAATAGACATTTTCAGTTGGAAAAGTGTGAGACCATATATAACTTAGCTAGAGTAAGTTTTTCTAGATCATATGTTTAAAAAAAATTTATTTTTAGATAGAAATACTCAAATTCAGTTGTTATGATAAGTCAACTTGAAAGATGACACAACTTTGTACTTTTACCCTATGTTAACATATTCCATCTTCACTTCTTTGTCTTGAACTAATTCTCTCAAGTAATGATACTTGATTGCAATGTGCTAAGTCTTTGTGTGCATCATAGGATTCTCTGATAAGTTGATAGCACTTATATTATCAAAATAAAGTATCATTGGTTTTGTGATCTCTTCCTTCATACCTTTGAGTAGTTGTTTGATCCATACAATGTTTGTACAATTTATAGAAACAACAACATATTTATCTTTAATAGTAGATTCAGAGGTAAAAATTTGTTTCTTACTAGTCCATGTAAGCAGTCTCCTACCTAATAAAAATGCTCCCCCACTGGTGCTTTTTTTTTCATCAATGTTTCTAGCCCAATCAACATCAGTGTAGGCTCTTAATTCAAATTTCACATTTTTCTTATAGTATAGATCATATTCCTTTGTTCCTTTTGGATATCTCATTATTCTCTTAACAACCATCAAATGATTCCCCCTAGGATTAGCAGAGAATCCTACAACTATCCCTATAGATAATGCAATGTCAGGTTTGCTATGTACCACATATTGTAATTTTCCAATCATAGACCTATACAGTATTTGATTTACTTCAGTTGAATCATCATTCTTTGACAACTTGAGTCCTGTAACCATAGGTGTACTTATTGATTTTGAATCCCGCAATCCAAATTTTTTTAGTATTTCTTTGACATATTTTTACAGGGTGATGAATATACCATATTTCATCTGATATACTTGCAAACCCACAAATAATTTGATCTCTCCAAATATATAGACATTTCAAATTCTTTCTTGATTTCATTTGCAAAACCTTTACATAAGGCATCTTGACCTCCAAATATGATAGCATCAACAAGAATTTTAGATAAGAAAATACCTTTTCATTTCTTTATATTTATATATAGATTGTTTTTATCATTAGTCCTTTCAAATCCAATCTTTACAAGATACTTATGAAGTCTCTTATGTCATGCTCTTGGTGCTTGTTTCAAACCATATAGAGGTTTGTGTAATTTGCATACCATGTTCTTATTGTTAATATCAAAAAAACCTTCTAGTAGTTCTATGTACACTTTTTACTCTAATATGCCATTTAGAAATGTAGATTTAACATCCATTTGATAAACTTTGAAAGCTTTGTATGCAGAATAAGCAAGTAAAGTTCTTACTCCTTCCAATCTAGCAACAAGGGAAAATGTCTCTCCATAGTCAATTCCTTCTTCTTATGCATATCCTTTGCAGACCAATCTTGCCTTGTTCCTTGTTACTTCACCATTTTCATCTAGCTTTTTTCTGAATACCCACTTGGTGTGAATCACATTCTTGTCTTGTGGTCTAGGAACTAGAATACATGTCTTGCTTTTCTCAAAATTTTCCATCTCTTCTTCCATGGCCTTACTCCAATTTTCATCGTCTAATGCATCTTTTATTGATTTAGGTTCCTTTATGCTTAGCAAACATGTACCATTTTTAAATCTATTTCTTGTCATTGGTCTAGCATCTTTATCTCCAATAATTTGTGCACTAGGATGATGTCTTTTGACATATTTAGAAAATCTTGGTTCAACTCTTGTTTCTTCATTTGATCTTTTAGTTTCAGAGTCATTTGGTACATCTATGTTAGGTCACTTAACATCTCTACTAATCTCAAAATTTGAATGTGCTTCAACTCCATTTTGTAACTTGGCTTCTAAATGTAGCTCGGTTCTTGAATGCAACTTGGCATTCATGGTCTATGACTCAACAGTTATTTACACTTGTTGTTGGTTTGTAGCTTGATTTGTAGCATCTTCTTTAGTAGACATACCTTCATAAGACTATACAAATAATTTATATTCTTCTACTTCTTTCATAGGTTCAACCTTATATACTTCTGTATATTCATTAAAATTCACATTTGCACTTTCCACAATTTTGTTAGTGTTAGTATTCAAACACTTGTAAGCTTTACCTCTTGTGGAATATCCTAGGAGTATACCTTATTCACTTTTTGCATTAACTTTACCATTACTAAAACCTTTAAGAATGTAATATTTTCTTCCAAATACCTTAAAGTATTTTACATTGGGTGAGTATCCATACCACAGTTCAAAAGGTGTTGAATGAGTACCTTTCTTGACTTGTACATAGTTCAAGGTATAAACAATTTTACTTACAACTTCTCTTCAGTATTTCAAAGCAACATTCTTCTCCATCATGAGTGTTCTAGCACAATCCATTACAAATATATTCCTCCTTTCAGCAATTCCATTTTGTGGAGGGGTTTTAGGGGCAGACGTCTATCTTTTGATTCCTCCATCATCATAGAACATCTCAAATTCATTTGATGTGAATTCTTCTCCTCTATGAGATCTTAAACACTTTAGATTTTTACTTGTTTCCTTCTTAACTCTTCCTAGGTACCACTTAAACATTGGGAATGCATCAGATTTCTTTTTTAGAAATGTAGCTGTCATCATTGTATAATAAACATCAACACACAACATAATATGCTTATCTCGTTTGTGGCTTTGCACTTTAATTGGTCCAGACAAGTCAGTATAAAAAATCTCTAGTATTCCTTCACAGGTATAACTTTTACTCTTAAAACTTGACTTTGTCATCTTGCCCAATCGACATTTTTTACATATTACATTATCAGGCTTCTTAAACTTAGGTAATCCTCTAACCTTTCTCATGTTATTGATATTGACCAAGTTATCAAAATTGACATGACATAACCTTTTGTGCCACAACCATACATCATTAAATTTTACAATTAGACAAGTGGCATCGTCTATATTAAGATAGAATAGATTACTTTTAGTTTGATCACTTATTCCAATCAGTCTTCCATTTCTATCATATATCTTAGCAACCTTATTTTCAAATTCAACCTTACATTCCAAATTATTCAATTGTGACACACTTAAGAGATTATAGTTAAGTTCTTCAACATGGTAAGCATTGTTACATAAAATCTTATCTATGAGCTTGATAGAACCTTTTCCTTTTATCAAACATGTTGTATCATTAGTAAATCTTACAAATTTTCCATCATAATAATTCAATGAAATGAACTTACTTTTATCTCCAGTCATGTGATGTGAACACTCATTGTCAATGATCCACCTATCATTCTTGTTTACATAGGTCACAAGTGGAGTTTCCTCATCTTCATTATATCCATCCTTCATTGCAACATATACCACTTCATCATCATGTTCATCAGATGTTTCCTCTTTAGTAATGTAGCATGACTTTTTTCCTTTGTCTTTGTACTCCTTGCTATCTTCATCTCTCCTACTCTTATACTTGTCACCACCTCTATAGTTTTTCTTCTCTAGACATCTAGCAACAATATGACCAACCTCATTGCAATTGAAACAAATGATAGGTAATTTTCCTTTGAACTTACCTTTACCTTTGTGGAATCTTCTTGCTATTAGTTCTTCAAGTTGTTCAACATCCTCCTTATCTATATCACTGTCACTGGATACATACTTTATCTTCTTTGTTTTTCTTCTTCTCATTAGGTTCCTTTAATGACACTTTAGCTTTGAAAGTAGATTCAATATTCTCAAGATTGTAATTATCAAAGTTAGATAGATCAAAAGTAGTGAGTCTTCATACCAATCCCTAGTATGCATCTTAGTTCTTGAATTCTAGATACTCTAATAGCATATACAGGTAGTAATGTTCTTAAAACTTTTCTTAGCACAATATCATCATCTAATTTTCCATTAGCATCTCTTATTGCATTAAAACATATTGAGCAACATTTTTGCCTTCTTCCATTCTCATATCATCAAACTTACCTCTGAGACTTTCAATTTTGTCTTTAAAAACATTGGTAACTCCTCCATAGATTGCAACAAGGGCATCTGATATTTTTTTTGCACTATCAAGACCTTTGGTATCATCAAATTCAGCATAGCTTAGGGCAAAGGCAATCTCCAACATTGCCTGGTTATGTTATTTCTTCTTTCTCATATCCTCAATAGTTAGGGCTCCAACAAGGTCAACATGTTCAATGGTAATGGTAGATTGTGCATGATCTCTAAGTCCTCCAAGGTGTAGCTATATCAAACTTTTTTGTGTAGGAAAGTTATCTCGTTTGAGCTTTAGTACTTCTCTTTTTGACATCTTGATCTTTGTGCTTCTAGTACCTTCAAACTAGTCCTCTTAAACATATGGCTCTAATATGAATTGTTGGAATACTTTAGAAAAATTGAAAGGGGGGTGAATTAGTTATCCAAGTTTGAGATGTATAAAAAAACTTGTTACGACTTAGTGAACCCGTAAAACATTTATCTTCATCATGCATGCATCCATAAGATTATGCAATTACATAGAACTTGTAGATTATTGTCAAATCTACTTGCAAAAATGTAAACATGAAACATAAAAGATTCATCACATTAGACACAATGACTTACATGGAAACCCAATTTGGGAAATACCACCAGTAACAGGCTACTCTTTTTCACTCTTTTGAAGTGATGCCCTATGAAAGGCCAACCTTGTTAAAGATTACAATACACACTGTTAAATGTGATCTTGTTAAAGGATTTCAATCACCCTATTAGGAGTGAGCCTTGTTAGAGGACTTTAGACCATTCACTTGAAATGTCACTTAGTTAAAGGAATTACAAATGACTGTTAAGTCAACCTTAATCCAAAAGATTTTACCCTAGTCTAATACAATTATTAGAGAGTAACAGTAAGACTTGATCTGATAATAACTTACAACTTCATTTGTATATTAAAGATCATTATTTCAGTTCTCAATTCTACTTGGCCTTCTTACTTTTTAGCTCTCACAATATGTTCACTCTTCAAGCATTCATATCCTTAAGCCTTCTTGCTCAACATGCCAATGGAGTCTCTTCTCTCAAGTCATGTGATGAAGTGAAGAAACACTTTGACTCCCTGTCTTTCTTAAGTTCTCACACTTGACCATCTTTTCTTCTGACCACCCATTCCTATAAATAGGAAATTAAGATCTTTTCCCACTTATTCTATATCATTCAAATTAGTGCAAGGACAAATTAGGTAGGATAAAATGAATCTATCCCACATTCCATATCTCTTCTAGAAACTTCTCCTTAAATCCTCTTTGAATTTTCCTAAAAATAGTTTACCTTGAATTTTGTGCCACCAGCTCATCAACCTTATCTTCCACCCTATTCAAAAATTTGAAGAAAGAAAACCTATTAGCTTAGATCCATCAAATTCACAATCTTTTAAATAATGTTGCCACTTGGCATTATCTGGCTTCTGATGCTGGACACACATTGCACTGCTTGACATCCTCTATGAATTTACTTGGCACGAACTAAAGTTTACTGGTGCTTGGCATCAACTAAACTTTACTCGGCATCCATTATTCTTCTTTACATATACTAGAATGAACTTTTACTTGAGTCCAATAGATTTTTTCTAAGCTTGCATGAACTTTGCTTGGAACCTACTCTTCACTTGATCAAGCTTGACAGACAACCTTTGTGTAAGTTGTTCTTCTAAACTTTCTTAGTGTAACTAGCCTTTGTAACCTTACATAAATGATGGGGACACCACCCAAGAACAGAATGGACACAATAGAAAAGGGAAATTTTATTAACTAAGAAAATAAGCTAGTACAAATAGTATAGAGAAAATAAACTTCAAAATATGCCCTAAGGGCTTACAATAGCATAAACCTGGAGATAATTTCTCCTTTCAGTACCCCCTCTCAAACTCCACTCCGAACTGCCTTTTACAATGCCATAAATCTCCTTAAATAGACCCCGGAGGGTTAAGGACTAGGAGGACATTCTAGAAAGTGCTAGTAGGCATCCACCAACCAAATAGAAGGTTCTAGAAGCTGCGTTAGAAGTCGATGCAAATCTAGAAGAATCTAGAAATGGTAACTGAACTTCCGCGAGGCATAAGTTTTGAACTGTAGCTTCGATTGAAAAACCGTTTACATTTCCGAAAAGCTCTTGAAGCGCTCTATAGCCCTATGGACCAGCTTCACTCGTCCCCCATTTTTTGGCCCTTTTTGAAGTTATTTAATGCCCCTAACTTGACTTTGAAGCATTCTTAGGAGGTCTCCAAAACTCGAAAAATTGCAATAACTTTGAAACCGTGGGGCCTATTGACCTAATTCTTTTTCTAGAATGCTCTAAATCATGATTACATTCATTTGGCCAATTCACACCTTCTAGTTTACCAAAATGATGGCCCAATTACATGTTCCTATTTTTGCAAGATTTTCTAACACACTGATAGTGGAACTGTGAGAGTTGGAACCTTTATTTGACCCAAATGGGTATCCAAAAATGAAAACACATGAAACAGAAACTAAGTCTAAGTACATTTTTTTTTGGGTGACATAGGATTCCTGTTATACCTCTGGATGCTCCTACATCAGACACCAGGGTAGATTGAAAAGTGACCCTGTCATTTTATGAATAGTAGAGGAAATCCCAAATGGGAAACCTCAGCTGCTAAAATCCAAGTTGAGTCCTCAATCGGTCGTCCTTTCCATTTGACCAAATACTCTTCATACTGCCTATTTCTGGTACTCCTACCCACACAATGATCTAGAATGTCTTCTATCTACTCCTTCTTAGAAGCAAGAATTGGACATGGCTCTAACACCAGCTCCTCATCTGCACCATCATCATGATACTCTGTTAAATTTGCAATGTTGAAAATGGGAGAAATGTGAATACCATCTGGCAACTCCACGTCATATGCATTTCCCGAGTCATGTTTCTTCAAAATTTTGCAGGGACCAAATTTCTTCATTTTTAGCTTGTTGTAAGTACCGGTTGGAAATCTTTCTTTTCGTAAGTGCACCATGACTAAATCTCATACTTGGAATTCCTTATGTCTTCTCCTTTGATCAGGCCTAACTTTATATTCTTGATTCAACTTGGTAATGTGTGCTTGAACCTCCTCATGTAGACGCCTGATATGTTTAGCAAATTCCTCAGCTTTAGCACTTGTCCTCTCCCCTTATTCTATCTTCCTCAGCTCTGGTGCAATCCTTGGGCTATTCCCATATACAATTTGGAATGGTGATTTTCTAGTACTCCTATTTATAGAGTTATTGTAAGCAAACTCTGCTTGTGGTAGAATCAAATCCCATCCCTTAGGATTATCCCCAACTAAACATCTTAGCTAATTGCCCAGACTTCTATTTACCACTTCTATTTGGCCATCAGTCTGCGGGTGATGTGTGGAACTGAATTTCAAGTCTGTTCTCAACTTTTTCCACAATGTCCTCCAAAAATACCCCACAAATTTAGTATCTTTGTCAGAAACTATACTCCTTGGAAGACCATGTAGTCTTACCACCTCTTTGACAAACAAGTCTGCAATATGGACAACATCATGAGTTTTGTGGCATGGAATGAAATGTGCCATTTTGGAGAACCTATCAACCACCACAAATATTGTGTCATTACCCCTTTGTATCCTTGGAAATCCAAGAACAAAATCCATACTTATGTCCTCCCATGGCCTTAATGGAACAGGCAATGGTTGATATAGGCCAGTATTGTGACTAAACCCCTTGGCAACTTGACAAACCTGGCAACTCTGTACAAACTTCTTCACATCCTGTGAAATTTGATGCCAAAAAGAATGTTCTCTAAGAATGGCAATGGTCTTATCTTGACCAAAATATCCTGCCATCCCTCCACTGTGTTTCTCCTTAATCAGATTCTCCCTCATGGAACTCCTTGGAATGCACAATTGACTACCTTTGAACAACATGCCATCCTGAATCAAATAGTCTAACCACTTGGTTCTATCTACAACAACAGGTTCTTTACAAACTTTCCATGCTTTAGCAAAATTAGGATCCTCAGGGTACAAATTCTTGAGTTCATCAAACCCAACTACTTCAACCTACATTACTATAAGCACCAACTATCTCCTACTTAGTGCATCTACAACCCTGTTAGATTTTCCACTTCTATGCTTCAACACAAATGTATAGCTCTGCAAGAAATCTACCCACTTCATATGCCTCTTATTCTTAATAAACTTCCTGTAAAAACTAACCAGACCATGAAATGATCTTACCTCAGTAACAGACCTTGGAGTAGGCCATTCCAAGATGGCTTTTACCTTCTCTGGATCCATTTTGAGACCTTCAGACCTGATATAACAAACCCCAAATAGACTAACTCCCTTTTTGCAAAGTTACACTTCTTCAGATTAATTAAGAATTTCTCTTCCCTTAGCCTTTCAAGGACACTATGAATATGCAATAAATGTTCTTCCACAGTCTTGCTGAAAATTAAAATATCATCCAAATAAACAATAACAAATTTTCCCAAGAACTTCTTAAGTACCTCATTCATGAGCCGCATGAAGGTGCTTGGGGCGTTCGTCAATCCAAAGGGCATGACTAACCACTCATAAAGACCCTCCTTGGTCTTGAAGGCTATTTTCCACTCATCTCCTTATTGAATCCGTATCTAGTGATAACCACTCCTCAGATCTATCTTTGTGAAGTACTGAGCTCCACTCAAGCAGTCCATAATATCATCCATCCTTGGCAAAGGAAACCGGTACTTGATGGTGATCATATTTATAGCTCAAGAATCTGTACACATCCTCCACTCTCCATCCTTCTTTGGTGCAAGTATTGCAAGTACTACACATGGACTCAGGCTCTCTTGAATCAAGCCCTTCCTCAACAACTCCTGAACCTATCTATTTAGCTCCTCTTTTTCAGTAGGAGTCATCCTGTGAGCAGCCTTGTTAGGAAAACTAGCTCTTGGAATCAGATCTATCTAATGACTAATTTTCCTTACTAGTGGCAATCCATCTGGAACATTATCAGAGATAATATCTCCAAACTCCCCTAGTAAATCTGAAACTTCAACTAGTATTTCACTACTACCTTCTTTATCTTTCCTAGGAATCAAAGCATAGCACATATGCTGACGTTTCATGCCATCTAAAAACTTCCTTTGATCAACAAGAAAAATCCTAGCACTGCTACATACCTTTTCCCCTTCTTTTTTCATGGGCTTCAATTTGTGGCGAATTCCATCTTTTGTCAGAGAGTATGTGTTTGCATGTCCATCATGTACTGCATGTCTATCAAACTGCCATGGTCTACCCAACAATAAATGGCAAACATCCATCAAAATAACATCACAGAGAACTTCATCATGGTAACTCCCAATTTTGAATTTTACTAAACATTGTTCACTTACCAGGACCTTATGATCATCTTTTACCCAAGCAATCTAATAGGGATGGGGATGTTTCTCCCTCTTGAGCTTCAGCTTAGAGACCATCTCTTCTGATACCAAGTTATCAGTGCTACCACCATCAATGATCATGCCACAACATTTATCCTCACACTTGCATCTGGTATGGAACAAACTCCTCCGTTGTCTTGGTTCAATCTCACCACTTAGTAGGACTCTCTCATTTACCAAGGTCTCTCCTCTTTCTACATCCTCTAAATGTGATGATTGTGAATCCTCATCCACATGAGCAACCGTAGCTTGGCCCTCAGTTCTCCCATATGTCCTTCCTTGTTGTTGACGGCATTCAAAGGCATGATGACCTTCTTCATTGCAATGGAAATAGGTACCACGGAAGCCTCCTCTTCCTTGTCCACATCCTCTACCTCTTCCTCTCTAATTTCCAAAGTCTTGATCATGAGAGCGATTGAAACCCTCATTCCTCTGGTTCCTGCTAGTACCCACATCTTCATTTTTCTTTTGGGTTTCATTGCGGCCTCCAGATGATCTACCGCTTCCCCTTCCTCCTTGACCATGCCCTCTTTGTCTTCCTTCAAACCTTTTATTCAGCTTCTCTTCAACTCATAGGGAAAACTGGTGTGCCTCTTCAACACTGGTCATTCTTACCAAACTTAATTCCTCCTGGATGCTAGGTCGCAACCCACTGATATAACGAGAAACCTTCTCCTTATTTTCTTTTGCATGTCCCACTCTAATCAAGAGTTGGTAAAATTCCTTTGTATATTCTTGGACTGATCTTCCTGCTTGCTTTAACCCATGCATCTTCTTAAAAAAATCAAGCTCTTCTTAAAAAAATCAAGCTCATAGTCCATAGGAATGAACTGCTTCTTCAATTTGTCCACCATGCGATCCCATCTTGTGATCTTCTATTTTCCTCTTCCATTTCTTTCCAATTGGACCTCTTGCCACAAGATTTTGGCATGGCCTTTCAGTTTGGCCTTTGCAAACTTAACCCTATATGGGTCCGTGATATCCTCATACTCAAAGTATTCTTCTAGTTCATTGATCCAATTGATCAACTCATCTGGTTTCAAATTTCCTGAAAATACACCCACTTCAATTGTAGGTCTTTTCCCAAATTTAGTAATGGCCCTAAAAATCCTTTCCTCTGCATGATTCAAAACTTCCTTGTCAAATTCCCCTTCTGGTTCCATTACTTCTTCTTCATTGTCATCCTCATTATCGTCACCTGTGGCAACATTTGCTCCTCTATGGAGCTCCTCTTGCAATGCCTGTACCTGCCTTTGGAGGGCTCTAACCTCCTCAAGATTAATAGCTCTGGCCCTTCCACCATGCTCTCTTCATGGAGGCATCTTCTTAACTCAAACCCACAACCACACAGTCCTGGTGCAAACTGCCTCACAGTCGGCATTTTTTCTACACACTAAGGAAAACTGGCTCTGATACCACTTGATGGGGACACCACCCAAGAATAGAATGGACACAGCAGAAAAGGAAAATTGTATTAATTGAGAAAATAAGCTAGTATAAATAGTACAGAGAAAATAAACTTCAAAACATGCCCTAAGGGCTTACAATAGCATAAATCTGGAGACAATTTCTCCTTTCAGTACCCCCTCTCAAACTCCACTCCGAATTGCCTTTAACAATGCCATAAATCTCCTTAAATAAACCCCAAAGGGTTAAGGACTAGGAGTACATTCTAGAAAGTGCTAGTAGGCATCCACCGACCAAATAGAAGGTTCTAGAAGCTGCGTTAGAAGTCGGTGCAAATCTAGAAGAATCTAGAAATGGTAACCGAACTTTCGAGAGGCATAACTTTTGAACCATAGCTTCGATTGATGAACTGTTTACATTTTTGAAAAGCTCTCGAAGTGCTCTATAGCACTATGGACTAGCTTCACTTGTCCCCCATTTTTTGGCCCTTTTTGAGGTCATTTAATGCCCCTAACCTAACTTTGAAGCATTCTTAGGAGGTCTCCAAAACTCGAAAAACTACAATAACTTTCAAACTGTGGGGCCTATTGACCTGATTCTTTTTCTGGAATGCTCTAAATCACGATTACATTCATCTGGCCAATTCACACCTTCTAGTTTACCAAAATGATGGTCCAATTACATGTTCCTATTTTTCAGAATTTTGTAACACACTGATAGTGGAACTGTGAGAGTTGGAACCTTTATTTGACCCAAATGGGTATCCAAAAATGAAAACACATGAAACAGAAACTAAGTCTAAGTACATTTTTTTTTGGGTGACACAGGATTGCCCTTATACCTCTGGATGCTCCTGTATCAGTAAATTATCAACACATCATGTTATCAATGTCTTAACTGATTCTTGTACTTCTTTACATAATCATAACTCAACCTTTCCTCTAGGTTCTATTGTTACATCTTTGGATCAAATCCTCTTCATCAATAAATTAAGTGATAGTACTTAAATCATATAAGTAGTTCTCTTACCAGAAAATTGCAAGATCAACATAAGTAATAAAAAAATGGTTGAAACAATAATCTCCTTCTTGTAATCTAATCACAAAAATCTCCCTCAAGAATGATCTTTTTCAATCAGATCTCAATAGTTGAAATTCTTGCCACCATATCGACTACTAATACAATATGAGGCCTTGTATTCACTATAAACTGCAATTTTTCAATCATTGATATGTATGTGGTCTGATCTACCTCTTTGGAATCATCATTTTTAGAAAGCTTATGTCTAGTAGACATAGGGGTTCCAACTAGTCTTGAATTTTCCATTCCAAACTTCTTTAGTCTTTCCTTGATATATTTATATTAAGTAATGTAGATACCACCTTTCTTTTGGTAAATCTGTAATCCAACAAATAATTTTATTTCTCCAAACATAGACATCTCACATTCTTTAGTCATTTCTTCTAAAAATACTTTACACAAGTCATCATTTCTTGTGAATAAGGTATCATCAACAAATATTTTTTCCAACACAATCCTTTTATTTGGTCCTTCTTTGATATACCAACTATTGCTATCATTTGTTCTTTGAAAGCCAGTCTGATCAAGTAATGTACATTGGGTTTGTAGTCATACCATAGTTCATGAAGAGTTTGATTTGGGTCTTTCTTCAATTGTACTTTGTTCAAGGTATGAACTGCAGTGCTAATAGCCTCCTTCCAGTATTTGATTACAACATTCTTTTCTATCAGCAATGTTCTTGCACAATCCATGATGGATCTATTTCTTCTTTCAGTGATGCCATTGTACTGAGGTGTACCAGGGGTTGATACTTGTCTTTTAATTCTTTTTTCGATGTAGAATTCATTGAATTCATTGGAGATGATTTAACCACCTCTATTTGACTTCAAACATTTCAATTTCTTTCCAATTTTATTTTCTACTCTTGCTAAGTACCACTTAAATTTTTGAAAATCTTCTAATTTTTCTTTTAGATACATTATGATCATCATTATAGAATAATCATCCATAAAAAGATTGAAAAACTTTTCTCCACTATAACTTTCTATTCAAATAGGTCTACATAAGCTTGTGTGCACAAGCTCTAAGACTTCTTTTCAATGATAGTTCTTGTTTTTAAAACTAGTCTTTCCCATTTTACCAATTTGGCAATGTTTTCATAGACCCATATCATGTTTCTTCAAACTAGGAATACCTCTTACTCTTTTATGTTTTCTTATCTTAATCAAACTATCAAAGTTTACATGACATAATCTTTTGTGCCATAACCAACCTTCTTCTACTTGAGCAATAAAGCATGAACTTTCACTGAGATCAAGATAAAATAAATTTCCTTTTGTTTGCTTGCCAGATCCAACTAGATTTCCTTTTCTATCTAGTAGTTTGGTGTTTCCATCCATGGATTCTACCTTAAATCTAATGTTATTCAAATGTTCCACACTCAATATATTATGTTGTAATCCTTCAACCCAATAAGCATTATCACATACAACATCTTTAGTCAAAGAAATATATCCTTTTCCTTTTATGTTACAAGGTTCATTATTTTTGAATCTCACACTACCACCATCATAATATTCCATGTGCTCAAATTTTATTTTGTCTCTAGTCATATGATGTGAACAACCACTATAAATAATCCATGTATCATTTTTCCTAACATGATAGATATGTTTTATTTTATCTCCTTCATCATTAGACTCATCTTTTACAACAATATATACCATTTAATCTTCACTGTTATTAGAATCTTTAGCCATAAATAAGATTTCTTACCTATTTCCTTGCATTTCTTGTAGTTCTTGAAATCCTTCTACCTTTGTGCTTATTGCCTTTCTTTTCATCCTTGTTTTCTTTGTTTGGACACCTTGTAGCAATGTGACCAACTTCTTCACAAGAAAAATAGATAAAAGGAACCTTACCTTTGTATTTTCCTCTACCTTTGGAATACTTTCTTGCAATATGGCTTCAAAAACTTCAAGATCACTATTTGAACTATCTTTTGTTTCTTCTTCATCACTTTTTGATTGACTAGCCTTTGGTTTCTTACTCCTTTTTCTTAAGTGAGATTTTAGCTTCCAATGCAGACTCAATACCTTTTGAACTAGGAACATAGTTATCATAGTTATCTAACTCAAAAGCTGACAATCTTCCAACTAGAGCATCCAAAGTAATTTTGTTATTTGGGTCACATATCATATCTTGAATAGCTCATACTATAATTTCATAAATAAGAAGAAGACTTTTGAGTACCTTGTTTACAACTGCTTTGTCATCAATGTCTCCTCTAGATGCTTTGATTGCAATCACACTTCCTTTGATTCTTTCCACATATTTTGCAATATTTTCATCTTCTCTAATTTTCATTTGATCAAAATAAACTCTCGGACTTTCTGCTTTAGCTCTTCTTACATTGTCATCTCCCCCGTTGATGTCTTTTAGTTTGGTCCACATTTCATGAATTGTTTTATAGTCTTTTACTTCATCAAATTCAACATAAGCTATAGTAGATGCAATATCAATCATCATGATGTTATGATTCTTCTCTTCAGCAATATCTTCTACTAATAATGTTCTAGAGGGATTTTTGTATTCAACATTAAGATATTTACAACCTAAGTCACTAACAGTAGCCAAATGTAACCTCATAAGTCCTTGATTTGCTATAAAATTGTCTTTGTTTAGCTTGGAATCTCTCTTTTGTAAGATAGCCTAATATTTAGCTTAGGTCCTTGAAACCTTCTCTAGCCTAATATTTAGCTTAGGTCCTTGAAACCTTCTCTACAAGCACCAAAAGATCTGATACCAATTATTGAAAATATAAGAGGAGTAACTAAAAGGGGAGGGGTGAATCAGTTAGTACAAAATAAATCCTAGATCCCTTAGATGTTAGTACAAGATGATTCTGTCAAAACTTGATTCTACAGATGCTCGGCAAACAATGAAATGTTGTAACTCAGTAAACACTATAATTGCTTGGTAATTACTTAGCATGCAAATCTTGAGTTGTTATCTATGATTACCATTACTTTAACTGACTTGAAAACACAGAAAACAAATAGCATGAACACATTAGACTCCAAGATTTAAAGTGGAAACCCAATTTGGGAAAAACCACCAATTGCAACTAGTTACTATTTTTACTCTTATAAAGTAAGCCCTATTAGGAGCCAACCCTATTAAAGGTTACAAAACACAATGTTAGATTGTGACCTTGTTAGATGATTTAATCACCCAATTAGGAGTGGCCTTGTTAGAGGTCTTCAGACAATTCAATAGAACTGCCACCTTGTTAGAGGATTTACACATAGTGGTTAAGCCAAATCTATTAAGAGATTTAGTGTCATGTCCCCTATTCAAATAATTAAAAAAAAATAAACTTTGTTAAGGCAGGCAGGCTCCAAAAAGGTGAAATTTCGGAAAAAGGGGTTAATCTTTGGAAACCAATGGACTAATAAATAAAAATTATTATTAAATTATATTTTATTAACCCCTCTTGGACGTGAGTTAGGGTTATGCCCTCTTTAAAAGGGGTTTGGAGGCATTTTGGGCTCATTCTACATCTTGATTCTTGCTAATTTTCTTGTTGTTCTTCAGAGGCTGCCAAACCTGTGGAGAAGGAGACCCAAGAACGGGAGTTTGCAGGTTTCTAGGAAGGCTAAGGACAGGAGTTTGAAGCCATTCCATGTGCATGCTCATACAGAGTTTGCCCTTGTGCTGAATAGTGCCGATTTGGGTGTTTTCGGGGATTGTTTTTGGTTTGAATTTGGGTTTTCAGTTGAGTGTTTCATATCAGTTTGGTTTGCTGTTGTATTTCAGACTTTATGATGTTATAATAGAGCCGAATATATGTATTGGGTCGTGATCAAACTTCTGAGATAATTTATGAGTGTTTTTTGGTGTTTTCGGGCATTTTGGTGTTAATTTCGGGAGCCCGATTGAGCATAGTTTTGCTCTACATTTGTGATCTGTTGTGTAAGGGCTGTACAAATCTAGAAATGTTATTTTGTAGGCTGTTATGCTGCTGAAATTTCTGTAAAAATGTCCATTTTCAGATTTATTAACAATTTGTGAAGTTGTGAAGTTTTTTTTGGCACTAATTTGGACATACCTGATTTGGGTTTTATTGGAGAATTGACAGATCTTTGTAATATTGGTTGTTTGATTTTAAAGTTCTGATTTGAGGCTGGAAATATCATAAAAATTTAGTAAAGGGACATTTCAGTGGTATCAGAGCCGTGATCTTGCCAGCCTGAGGGTTTGTAGAAGTTGCATGTCAGTTTTAACAACTACCCAGATCTTGCATGTCAAGTTTTGATAACTACCCAGATCTTGCATGTCATATTTTATGATTGCATGCAACTAAGTGAAAGAGAAAAAAGATATTTGCAGCGAGAAAAGAATAAAGAAATTTTGATCAAACCCCCAGTTGAAAGCAAAAGTACAAAATCCAAGGAAGAAAAAAGTATGGCTGATCCAGATGAGATGGCAAAGAAATTCTTCCAAGACATCCAAAATACTCAGAAGCAAACAGTGGATGGTTTGGCGGAAACTAGAGAGGCTTTGCGAATATTGACAGAAAAATTACAAGGAATTGCATCTATTAATGAGAAAGGGAGCACTTCAGAGGAGCCGAGAAATGGGAGATCCACACCATCTAAATCATCCAAATCTATTTTCTTGCCTGCAGATGAGCCACCAGTACCAAATCCAGCCATTAATCCAGTGGAAGAGGTTACAGGTAATTTGATTACATTAAGAGCTACTTACAATGGCTTAGATGATGACTTTCGTAGTTCAGTTCCTTTTAAAGAATATGTGGATATGATGAACGCTTTGATGCCCAAGAAAGAGAATAGGAGGGAGCATGACACAAGTGGAAGAGAGCTCAAAAATAAAATAAGCAAGTTTACAGCGCCTACTTTTGATGGAACAAATAAAATTTCAGCTAGAGCATGGCTACAAAAATTACAAACTTTCTTCACACTCAACCCCATGAAAGAGAGTGATGCTATTCAATTTGCAAGTCTACACTTGGAAGATGCAGCCTATGATTGGTGGTATCATGGAATGACTACTCAAGGTCACGATCAGGTAACTACATTTGAAGATTTCAGTCAAAGGGTGATAGATAGATTTGACCTCAAGGATGATGAAGAGTACTTTAAAGAATTGTCAAAGTTGAAGCAAACCAAATCAGTTAATGAGTATGTAGAAGAATTTCAAAAAGTGGCTGTTATGGTACCTGATATGAGTGAAAAGAGGATCGTTTATCTTTTTCTTGATGGTTTAGAAGATTCTGTTAAGGGTTTGGTTAAGGCTTTCTCACCCTCAACCTTACAGGAAGCTATCAAAAGAAGCTTGCAACTTGAAACGTGCGTGCCTATGAAATCAATCACTAATCAAAAACCCCCAAATCTTTGGCAACATAAGGGAAATTTTCAGAAAAAGACTTTTCCAACACTACCACCAAAAGATGTGACAAATGTGGCAAAAAAGAAGGTAGATGAAGAGACTAGGAGTGAATTACGAAGGAAAAAACTTTGTTTTACTTGTAGAGAACCATGGGTTCCAGGACACAGATGTTTGGGGAAAGGTCAAGTGCACTATATTGAAGTTGCTTCAGAATCTGATTCAGATGAGCATGAGGAATTTCATGATACTAAGGAGGAGGTAGAAGAAGAGAAAGTAAAAGAAATCAGCAAGGATGGCACTTTAGCAGCATTATCAGGAGTCCCAAGATACCATCCCTTCCAAATTCGAGGGGTACTAGCAGGGCAAAGGTTGACTGTTCTTCTTGATAGTGGGGCAACTCACAATTTTATTGATGAGGGATTTGTCATGAAAAGAGGGCTTAAAGCAGAAGATTTTGAGGGATTCAATGTTACTGTAGCTGATGGATTCACTATGCCTTGCACACGGGTGGTGAAACAACTCAAGATGACCTTAGGAGATTATGAGTTATGTGATGACTTCTATGTGGTTGGTATTGGGGAGACAGATCTTGTATTGGGTGTTCAATGGTTGCACTCTATCGGAGGCTATTACATGAACCATCAAACTATGGAGTTTAAATTTCATTCCAATGGGAAAGAAGTCATATTGAGAGGGTTATCAAATGGAGCACCTAAGGCGGTCTCTGCAAAGAGGATGGAGAGGACTTTTCGAAGAGGACAAGTAACATGGGCAGCAGGAGTCATAATCCAACCAACAAGCTCTCCCAAGAATCAAGGTAATTTCCATTTTGAAATTCAAAATATTCTTGATAAGCATAGTATAGTTTTCAATGACTTGCCTCCAGGATTACCACCAGATAGAGGTTTTGAGCATGTTATAGAGTTAGAACAGGGTGCCAAACCAGTTATAACAACCCCATACCACCATCCAAGAGGTTATAAGGAAGAAATTGAAAAAACTATTAAAGAACTCCTGGACATGGGATTCATAAGGCCTAGCTCTAGTCCATTTGCATCATCTGTGGTACTTGTCAAGAAAAAGGATGGTACAATGAGAATGTGTATAGACTACAGGGCTCTAAACAAGAAGACCATAAAAAATAGGTATCCCATACCACGCATAGATGAACTCATTGATGAGTTACATGGTGCTGTATACTTCTCAAAAATTGACTTAAGATCAGGCTACCATCAAATCCGAATGAGGAGTGAAGATGTGGAAAAGACTGCTTTCAGATGTCACTATGGGCACTTTGAATTTCTTGTTATGCCATTTGGACTCACTAATGCACCAGCAACATTCCAATCTTGTATGAATAAGGTATTCAGTCAGCATCTTCGAAAATTTGTTTTGGTATTTTTTGATGATATCTTGATATACAGTAAAACATGGGAAGAGCATCTAAAGCACATAGACACTATTTTGGGAATCTTGGAGCAGCAATCCTTCTATGCTAAGCTATCTAAATGTGAGTTTGGTTTGACAGAGATCCTATATTTGGGACATATTATAAGCTCTAAAGGAGTATAGGTTGATCAACAAAAAATCCAGGCAATTTTGGATTGGCCTCCACCCACTAATCTTACACAGTTGAGAGGTTTCTTCGGGTTGTGTAGCTACTATAGGAGATTTGCCAAGGGATTTTCTCAGCTTGCTGCCCCCTTGACTGATTTGACAAAGAAAGGAGCTTTTGTTTGGACAGAAGAGGCACAAAAAACATTTGATAAGCTTAAGGAGGTAATGAGTTCATGCCCTGTGCTTGCAATTCCAGATTTCTCTTTACCTTTTGTTGTTGAATGTGATGCTTCAGGAGAAGGTATAGGGGCTGTCCTAACTCAAAGGGGACATCCAATAGCATTTGAGAGTAGAAAATTAAATCAATCAGAGAAAGGGTACTCCATCTATGATAAGGAAATGTTGGCAATCATGCATGCACTTCATAAGTTTAGACAATATTTGGTATGTGGGAGATTCATTGTAAAGACAGACCATAATAGCCTCAGGTTCTTCTTGAACCAAAGGGATTTGAATGATCGTCAACAAAAATGGGTAAGCAAATTGCAAGCTTATGATTTTGATATTGAATACATGAAAGGAAAGAATAATGTGGTTGCTGATGCTCTCTCAAGAAAGCCCACTTTGTGTTCCTTATCATCTATCTCTGCTGATTGGAAAGTCTCCATAATTTTAGAGTATGCTAAAGATTCATTTGCCACCAAGATTTTGGATAAGTTAGTGGATGATAACAGGTACAAGGTTGTTGATGAATTGATTTATTACAAGAACAGGATCTTCTTAGTACCAGGGTCAAAAACTAAGGAGAGGATATTGAGGGCTTTTCATGACACACCTTTGGCTGGTCACCAGGGATACTTCAAGACATACAGGCAAATTCGAGAGCGGTTTTCATGGAAGGGTATGAAGGAGGATGTCCTTAAACACATTAAGGAATGTATGGTATGCCAACAAAGAAAGAGTGAGCAAAATTTTTCTGCAGGGTTGTTGCAGCCACTTCCTATTCCTGAACAAAAATGGGAAAGTATTTCCATGGATTTCATCACTGGGTTGCCCAAGGTTCAAGGTAAGGATTGCATATATGTGGTGGTAGATAGACTAACTAAGTATGCACATTTCTTTCCTATCACATCTGATTTCAAGGCATCACAAGTGGCTGAATTGTTCTTCAAGGAAATTTTTAGATTACATGGTTTGCCTAGAAACATTGTTAGTGACCGGGACAGTAGATTCCTTAGCTCTTTTTGGAAGGAGCTCTTTCATTTGGCAGGAACTGAACTCACTCCCAGTACTAGCTATCACCCTCAAACAGATGGACAAACAGAGATAGTTAATAAATGGATAGAAGGATATTTGAGGAACTATGTTTCAAATCAACAACATGCTTGGGTGAAATGGTTACACCTAGGGGAGTATTGTTACAATACATCTCATCACATGTCTATTGGTATGCCTCCTTTTCATGCTCTTTATGGTTACGATGCCCTTTCCTTTGTTGATCTAATACTTTCCGATAGCAGAGTACCCGCAGCAAGTGATTTCATCAAGCAAAGCCAAGACATAATAAGGTCCCTCAAGGATAATCTACAACATGCACAAAACCAACAAAAGATATATGCTGACAGGAAAAGGATTGAAAGATCTTTTGAGGTGGGAGATTTGGTATTTGTTAGGTTGCAGCCATATAAGCAAAGCACCTTGAAGAGAAGTGGGGCAGAGAAACTCAAGCCAAGGTTCTATGGGCCTTATAAAATCATCAAGAAGGTAGGAGAGGTAGCTTATGAATTGGAGCTCCCACCAAACAGCAAAATACATAATATTTTTCATGTATCTTGCTTAAAGAAGGTTATAGGCCAGCAAACCATAGTATCTACAGAATTACCACCTCTTGATGATGAAGGGAAATTAGTTTTGATACCAGAAGAAATTTTGGATACAAGAGAGAAAAGGTTGAGAAATAGGAGCATCATAGAGCATTTGGTCAAATGGAAAGGATTACCACTAGAGGATGCAACTTGGGAAGGAGAACATATTCTTGAGAATTCCAACCTTCATTGCTTGAGGACAAGCAATATTTGGGAGGGGAGGACTTGTCATGTCCCCTATTCAAATAATTAAAAAAAAATAAACTTTGTTAAGGCAGGCAGGCTCCAAAAAGGTGAAATTTCGGAAAAAGGGGTTAATCTTTGGAAACCAATGGACTAATAAATAAAAATTATTATTAAATTATATTTTATTAACCCCTCTTGGACGTGAGTTAGGGTTATGCCCTCTTTAAAAGGGGTTTGGAGGCATTTTGGGCTCATTCTACATCTTGATTCTTGCTAATTTTCTTGTTGTTCTTCAGAGGCTGCCAAACCTGTGGAGAAGGAGACCCAAGAACGGGAGTTTGCAGGTTTCCAGGAAGGCTAAGGATGGGAGTTTGAAGCCATTCCATGTGCATGCTCATACAGAGTTTGCCCTTGTGCTGAATAGTGCCGATTTGGGTGTTTTCGGGGATTGTTTTTGGTTTGAATTTGGGTTTTCAGTTGAGTGTTTCATATCGGTTTGGTTTGCTGTTGTATTTCAGACTTTATGATGTTAAAATAGAGCCGAATATATGTATTGGGTCGTGATCAAACTTCTAAGATAATTTATGAGTGTTTTTTGGTGTTTTCGGGCATTTTGGTGTTAATTTCGGGAGCCCGATTGAGCATAGTTTTGCTCTACATTTGTGATCTGTTGTGTAAGGGCTGTACAAATCTAGAAATGTTATTTTGTAGGCTGTTATGCTGCTGAAATTTCTGTAAAAATGTCCATTTTCAGATTTATTAACAATTTGTGAAGTTGTGAAGTTTTTTTTGGCACTAATTTGGACATACCCGATTTGGGTTTTATTGGAGAATTGACAGATCTTTGTAATATTGGTTGTTTGATTTTAAAGTTCTGATTTGAGGCTGGAAATATCATAAAAATTTAGTAAAGGGACATTTCATTTAGATCACTACTACAATGGTTAGAGAGTAATAATGACATGACTTGATTCATATGCAACTGAATTGCAGGTTACAGATCTCAATTCTATCTGGTATACTTAAACCTTCTTAATCAAATATATCTTTTCAAATCCACAAGGATATTATGCTTATCCTTATGACTCACTTCCTCCTTTCATCATCAAATCTTCAATACACTTACATATCCATCTTATTTCTTCTAATCCTTAAGTTGACTTTTTATTTGTATCTTTCATATTGTCAAGTCAACTCAAATGCAACTTGCAATAACTGTTATTCATCTTCTTAGTCAGTTAGAACCAACAATCAAATCAATTGAACTCAATATGCCAAAACAAGAAAATCCTTCATTAGCCAACCCTACTTAGTAGATACTAACTCAGAAACAATTTTCCTATATTAACCAAGTGAACTTGATTGACACTGCATACTTGCACAGATCCTTTTGTAACCAAGTGAGCTTAGTTAGCACTGTTTCCATTGAACATTTTCTTCATTAACCAAGTGAGCTCAGTTAACACTTATCTTCCACAAACTTTCTTTAGATGCTCAAGTGAACTCGATAGACACTGCCTTCTAAACTAGACAAACTCTAGAATGTTCGATAGACACAAAAATTGTCTTCAGTGCTCGAATAAGCTGAACATACACTAACTAATAACGATATGACATTTTGTATAACATCAAAGACAATAAACAATTAATAAATTGTATTCAACACAATCTATGTCGCTATTAACACTATCAAATCGAGCCTGATCATGACACAAGTAAAGATAAGATGAAGAATTAGTAGGTCCACCCATCTATTATTGTTCTAGTAATCCTGAACTTGTAACTCAAAACTACAAAACACATCTTTCTTTGAAGGGTAGCATCATTAATATGGAAGTAATCAGATCCTAGAAGAGGGTGATCCAATAATAGTGGGTGCCATTTTTTGACCAATTTTGACACTGAAATCAATATTTTTGAAACAAACCTCACATTACATTAGAGTGACTATATCTCTAAAACTATGAATAATTTAAGATTACATAAACTAGTGATTTCTAGTACTCTATTCCTACTTTATAAACATATTTTTAAATTTAAAAAAAAAATTATTTAAGTCAAATTTTTTTTCTCCCCCAAAAAGTGGTACATATGAAAAATCCATATTTTTAAAGAGTGATAGTCATTTTGACAAGCATAACTTTTTAAACAGAAATAATAATGAGGTACAATATCTAAAGGATGCATTTGGTTTGATTTAATTTGGTTGAATATTGTATAGTTTATGAAGATTTGAATTGTAATTGAAATATATGTTCATTTTGACATAGATTACTTGAACTAAATTTATTATAAATCAAAATTTTCAAATAGAAAGCTATCTCAGCAACATATTTCCTAGATATTTTCAAAAAAAATTGACTGATTTGTAAATTTTCTTGAAGTGTCGAAGTCGGTTGATTGCCAATTGTTAATGAACCTATAATTAGTTAAACTCATATTTGAAAGTCTTAATGAATATAATATGTATTACAATTATAGTTGTTGAAAAGCTTTCTTTGAGCAACATAAATTGGCATTTTTATTTTACAACAGGAGATCATTTGATCTCAATTTTGGGGGTCAAAATAGATAGTTTCAATTTTTTTAAAGAAAACATCCACAAAATTTTGAAAAATCATGTGTTCGCATGAACACAATGTTCATGCGAATATACAAGGCAAACATTCTAGTGGCCAAAAATCTAATTTTGTGGGTTCGCGTTAACATTTAAAAAAAAGTAATGTTCACTTAAACATGGAAAAAATCAAATATTGGCATCACATGGGTAGTGAGGAAAAAAGATTGAAAGTGAAGCCAAATTTTATAAAGCTACTTTGAGATATTTAAGGCAATGACAATTTTTTTATTTTGATGATTTTTTAATGGGAAACAAGAAAGGAAGGAAAAACAAAAATGCAAGGAAGAGATGTCATGAAGTAGAACAAAGAAATCTTTTTAAAACTTTGGCATGTTATCATCAAATTAAATAAGGTACACACACACACACACACACACACACACACACACACACACACACACACACACACATATATATACATACATATGTATGTATATGTATGTATATGTATGTATGTATATATATATATATATATGTATATGTATGCATGTATATATATATGTATGTATATATATATATATATATATATATATATATATATATATATTCATGTATGTATATATATATGTATATATATGTATGTATATATATATACATACATACATATACATACATATACATACATACATATATATACATATATATACATACATATATATACATATATATACATACATATATATACATATATATACATACATAGATATACATATATATATACATACATATATATACATACATACATACATATATATATATATATATACATATACATATATATACATACATATACATATATATATATATGTGTGTGTGTGTGTGTGTGTGTGTATGTATGTCTGTATGTATGTATGTATTTATTTTCATGGTCTTGAATTTAATTATATATCAATCTTATTTCTTATCTAATTTGATTCATTTATAAACTTATTACAAAAAATGAACAAGGTGAAGGTGAAGAAAATGTTGAAGGACGCTCAAAAGAAGTAAACAAAGTGCATATGGGAGAAGGGTCATGGTTGCTATCTATAGAATCTCAAACAATGAATGTTGAAGAAGGTTTAAGATCACTACCTACAGAAGTTCAATTAACAAAAGTTGGAGAAGGGTTAGAATCTTTCCCTGCAGAATCACAAACAATGAATGTTGGAGAAGGCTCAAAATCACTCCCTATACAAATTTTAGTAATAGAAGTCAGAGAAAGGTCAAGATCAGGTGTAGCGATAGGTATGGATGAACTCATAAATATTGCCCAATCTATAAAGGATGGAATTTCTCATAAAAATTTAAATCATTTACTTAAAATGGATGTGGATGAATTGAGAACACTTGTAGCTACTATTCAACCCTTAAGTCTATCTAAGAAAAGGTCAATGAATAAGAAGATAAGAGAAATAATGACTAAATTTGATAACATTGAAACACTTGAACAAGTTCAGTTGTTTTTACTTTTTCTTACACAAAATAAATTGCAAGAGGTATTGAAATTGTTAGGTGTAGACACAACACCAAAGAAGAGAAAATTTTCTAACATGCAAACTGACATGATTGAAAATGTTAAACAAGGTTTGAGAAACATAGGAAAGGAGTCTTGAACTAAAGATAAGTCTATGGAAAGAAAAGTGATGTTGATGTCTATTGTAAATAACAATATGACCGAAAATAGACAATTATCTTCAATTTTGTCTAAAATGGGTTTTAATAAGAAAACAATGAGAGAATATGCTAAGAGAAGATTAATTCTAGATGATAATACTATGGAAGGCAATTGGGAAATCATGTGTAGAGCACCTTATTTTCATAGGATTGATGAGGGATACAAAAATTTAGTCATATATTTTTGGATTGATGACACTCATCCTTCATCAAATAGTAGAGTTGGTGTCAGGCATAGGATTGCATCTGGTCAATATGAACATCATATGAAACATTGGTTGGACACAACATAGCATTAGTTATATGTGTTATTTTGTAGTGGACTTCTTAATATAAAAATTGGGAAAATGTTGTTAGAAAAATTGAAGCCATACTTTGTGAGGTCAAACAAAGCATTTGAAACATGCTATCATCATCATATTTAGTTTAATCTCTACTATCAAGTATTTTGAATGTTTTTAGAAGACACATATGGTTTTCAGGATGCTCCTCCTAGTAGGAGAAGTGAGTTTATGTCATCCATTCTATGTGACAAAATAGATGATCCAATTGGTTAAATAGATTGCATCAAATTATTATGTGAAACATGTGGTGAATTGGCTCTATTTGCACTGGAAATTGAAAATATTGATGTAATGAAAAAAGTTGAATTTCAAAAGTTACAAGTATGTGAAGAATGAAACAAAGCTGGGGAAAGAGACAAAAATGTTGGAATATGTTGAAGAGGAGTTACCTATTGTAAAATTTATGGATAGATTTAAGAATTTGATTCAACCTTATATTCATCACGTATTTTTCTCAAAATGGAAAGCACAATAGTTTCAAACTTTGAGAGATAATTTCCTACTTGGAACGATTGTATTAGTCGTTGATTTTCTAGCTAGCTATTCCTTTGTTCATCAAAAAGTAATTCAATCAGATTATTTCTTTTCTAAGTAGGTCACTATTATGGTACATGTTTGTTATAGACATACATAGTTAGATTTGGATGGTGTTCAGAGTACACATGAAGCATGAGTCATTAAAAAGGAATATCACTTTTATATAAGTGATGATAAAGAACATGACATTCACTATGTAGAACATTGCTTCAATATGTTCTTTTCTTATTTGAAAGAAAGAGACATAAATATTGATAAACATTATGTTTGGTCTAATGGATGTCCACATAGTTCAAATCATCTAGACCATTTTATGCATTATGTAGATATCATTGTAATGAGAATATAAAACACATATGGAATTTCTTCAAGAGTGGGCATAGAAAAGGTAAACATGATGGTGCTAGAGCTTGCATCAAATGTGCTTTGCAAAAGTATCAAATAAATTATCAAGGAGTTCATATAAATGATGCACATGATGTTGTTGAATGGTGTAAGACACATTTTGCATCAGACGAGGTCGAGACATCATCAAGACTGTGTCGACAAGTACCATATAGAGTATTTTGGGAGATAATAGGTATGGATGTGTATATTTGTTTAAATTTTATGCAATTAAGTTTTATTTTGAGTTGTTGAAGTTTAAATATAATTTGTCCATATTTTCAATGTAATGAACTTTCAAGTGTTAATAGAAAAATTATGCATGGTTGCAAGAGGATAGAAAAGACACGTTCCTTTCATTTCGTCATGAGTATAGATAATTGAAATTAGACATTGAAGACAAGAGAATACTCATGTTTTTTGTGACATTTGCATTGATGAAGACTATCAAGAATGCATCAATCAAACACATGGGTATACAGATGCATGGATTTCAGTACCACTTGATGTTACCGATACATTTGATAATGATGATGAAAATTTTGATGATATTCCATTAATTTATGATGATTATAATCATATCTTTGGATTGGTAAAAGTGGGTAAGTATCATAAAAATTAATCTCAACTTGCCAATTCATCTCAATATGTTATTTAATTAACAATGAGCTATCTTATATACTATACATGTATGTAGACTTGTTCTGCACAAGATGTCTTTGCAGTGATTGCTGAGCCAGGAAACCATGAAGGTGTCAGTTATATGATCCTAAATATAATGATGAAATGTTGTTCTCCATTGGTATTATACATACATGTGCACATAACTATATGAATTTATATATATCTAGGTAACTTTATATGATGCAGGAGCATCTAGAGGTATAAGGGCAATCTTGTGTCACCCAAAAAAATGTACTTAGACTTAGTTTCTATTTCATGTGTTTTCATTTTTGGATACCCATTTGGGTCAAATAAATGTTCCAACTCTCACAGTTCCACTATCAGTGTTCTAGGATAGAGTATTTGAACACCTTAGGATACGTGTAAATGTCAAAAAAATAGGAGTATGTAATTGAGCCATCATTTTGGTGAACTAAGAGGTTTAAATTGGCCAGATGAATGTAATTGTAATTTAGAGCATTCCAAAAAAAGAATCAGGTCAAAAGGCCCCATGGTTTGAAAGTTATTGCAATTTTTCGAGTTTTGGAGACCTCTTAAGAATGTTTCAAAGTCAGGTTAGGGGCATTAAATGACTTCAAAAAGGTCTGAAAAATGGAGGACGAGTGAAGCTGGTCCATAGGGCTATAGAGCGCTTTGAGAGCTTTCCAAAAATTTAAACGGTTTGTCAATCGGAGCTACAGTTCAAAAGTTATGCCTCCCGGAAGTTCGATTACCATTTTTGGATTCTTCTATATTTGCACCAACTTCTAACACGGCTTCTAGAGCCTTCTACTTGGTCGGTGGATACCTACTAGCACTTTCTAGAATGTATTCCTAGTCCTTAACCCTCTGGGGTCTATTTAAGGACATTTATGGCATTGTAAAAGGCAGTTCGGAGTGGAAATTGAGAGGAGGTACTGAAAGGAGAAATTATCTCCAGATTTATGTTATTGTAAGCCCTTAGGGCATGTTTTGAAGTCTATTTTCTCCGTACTGAATGTACTAGCTTATTTTTTCACAGTTAATACAATTTCCCTTTTTCCTGTTGTGTCCATTCTATGCATGAGTTGTGTCCCCATCATTATATCTATCAAATTTTTAAATATTTATATTTGTCATGTAGGTTCTATTGTGATACAAGGAACATACTTCAAGCAAGACAACATAGTCCAACATGGAATACACTTTGTTGATTATCAACCTAACAACAAGGTTTTACAATACAACCACCTGGTTGTTGCTATCAGGCTTTGTCTACATCTAGTTAAATTTAAGCATGAACATTGCAAGTGGAGACAAGAAAGTGAAGATCATGAGAAGATATTACATGTTATAAGTGTAAATCATGGTTTAACCAACCTTTGAGATGGTAGATAATTTAATTTAAATCAAATTTTAAGACCTTTAAATGTAGAAAATTAAAAGGGATGAATGTTATATTAATTTAATAATATTATCTTAAATAAATTTTAGTTCTTCTTAAGATTTACTTGTTAATAATTTGAATTAATTTAAAGTTTGCTTTGATATATCAAATTTCAAGACCTTTGAATGTATAAATTTTTATAATATTAATTACCACAGATGAAGGTTTTAAGAACATTATATTTTGCAAAAGTTTTTAAAAATAATGTATTGGCTTACCTACTAGCATATTTTTATCCACATAAAACAAATATGTATCTTTAGTCCTACTAATATATTTAACAATTAGAAGGGATGAATGTTATATTAATTTAATAATATTATCTTAAATAGATATTAGTTGTTCATAAGATTTATTTTATAATAATTTGAATTAATTTAAAGTTGTTTACCTTGATATATCAAATATTAGAACCTTTAAATGTATATATTTTAATAATATTAATTACCATGGATGAAGGTTTTTAAGAATATTATATTTTTTTAAAGTTTGATAAAATAATGTATTGGCTTACCTAGTTAGAATATTTTTATCCACATAAAACAAATATTTGTATCTTTAGTCCTACTGATAGATTATTTTAAAATAATTACAAATAAAGATAATGTTTGACATCTATAATCTATTTCATTTGGGTTACTTTAGTAGTTTTAAGCACCTATATTAATCTAATTGGCATGAAAAATAATTTAATCACTTCGATAAAATGGGCACATAGCTTGAACATAAGCTAGTGATGATAACAATATAAAATTAATTAGATGTCAATTGATGTTAAAAATAACAAGTAATGAATTTAATTCAATCACCCTATATTTTTATTATTTTTCTAAATTATAAATTAGGTTCGTAGATCAATTTGGAACTTCTTCATATTTAACTATTGAAACAGGGAAAGAGAAGTTAATTGGATTATTTTATAATGATCACAAACAAATCTAAAGTTTAAAATCTATAATCTAATCCATGAAGAATGTTCTACTAAAATATAAAAATATACACATACATACGTCTCAAGAATGAACATCTAGATCTAATATCTCTACTAAAATGCATGTATGCAAACTATAAGTCTCAAATAAACATGTATGTAGTGAAATATAAATAGTCAAACACATGTCATCCAACAATTGAAGTGCTAAATAGTTAAATAAATAGTGAAATTTACATGTCATTGAGGTACTAAAAAACACATGTATATAAGTCTCCAGAATATACGAAGTCTCAAATATATAAATGCATCAATATATATATAAATCTACTACTATTGGAGGGACCCCTCAAGATGCATGTGAACAGAATGACTCTCTAATCGAGTCTCTTGTACATCCTATGGCCGAGGCGATATAACCAAGCCCTGCAAATATGTATACATTAGAACTATCTAAACATATATATACATGTGTACATGAATACAAGTGCATATAGTTTGAAACATAAATAACTTTACAAACTATTTAAAACTTGTATCTAGGCACTACTGGGTGTCTCAATAGAATCCTCTCTCTAACGTACATGCCCTAACCCAACACTAGATGTAATAATGTGCTCGATGACCTATGCCTACATGATTTATCATAACTTTTAAATATATCTATCTGAACTATTTTAAAATTTCATATATTTAAATTTTAAAATGTTATATATATGTACCTGGGTTTCAGGAGCTAGAGAATGATCATCAAACTCCATCATATCCTCTATTGATACACCTCTAGTGTCAATATTCTATCCTAATACACCATAATCATCTCCTAAAACTCCAACACCTACTAAACCGCCCTCAGCACCACAATCTCCTAAAGCACCCTTAGTACCACAATCTCTAATTGCTAGTAATGACAAGTGATGTGGCATGTGTAATTGGTTGGGTAATGGTGTAGAATCAGTGGTGGGTTGGAATAACATGTCCATGTATGATGAAAATCCCATGCTCTAACTAGTATCAATCTTAGATAGCCCTCATAATTGCTCACCAAAATCATCAAGGCCCTCAGCTATGATCCTGACATCTCCAACTCGTATGCCCAAGTCATCTATAGAGTGTCATGAGCCTAGTGTAGAATGTTGTGAGCTATGTTATGTGGTGACTATCATTTGTGTGGCATGTGCTTGTTGAACTATGGGACTCTAATACTCTCCAATGTCATCCATCATTGAGTGAACTAGTATCTCCTATGTATTAGAAATATAACTGATACCTTGCAACAAATCCCCCAAAAAATATAGTGCTAGAGCTATATGTGTGTGTTGTCTAGAAAGAGCATGAACATTACCTAGTACTGGTAGTCTAGTAGCTCTATATGCTTCATTAGGGGAGGTGCCTAAAGTGCTACTTGATGCCTCTATAAATGGTCAACTTTGATGACTCCATCGAGTGTGAATATAACAAACAAGAGAGTCAAATGTGATACTAGCAGCCACAGATGCAATGTGTCGAATACTGTTGATTTCTTCCCTCTAGGAAGCCATGACAACTCTATCTACAATAGAAGCTAGTGCCAGTCACTAGAGTAAGTCTTTGTCCAACGAATTGTTTAACATCTCGAGGTGGTAGATGTTGTGCACTATGATACTGGTCATAATCTATGATCCAACAATGCCCCTATCTACAATTATCTAAAATATTGACATTGAGCCCCATGTAGAACTCAGTGTACAACTGTTATGCAAAATAAAGAGGTATCTAATCATTATTAGGATAATGACCATGCATGACTAAGAAACAAGGATAGGTCATACTAGCAACAAGATGATCTTTGTAATGTGTCATTCGATAGCCTCTCACCCTACCTTAGGTACCCTCATATGATGGAAAAATAATTTTTTTGATGATGTCTTTTGGGGCCACTCTCTTGACATCATCAAAAGATGCATCTCCTAAAATCTCAGCTCTAAGTTCCCTAGATATGGTAGCTAATACATCAGGGGTAAATGAATGATGAGCTCTAAATCTAGTAGTGATATTCTGTAAACTCCTACATATAGTCACACATATGTGTATATATAAACCATCATCGAATGACAATATAGACTACTCTAATCTTATAACCTCCTACTCTGAAAATGTAAATAAAGCATCAATATCAATCCATGGAGGTGTTGCAGCAGGAGCTGTACCAGGACCCACACCAAGACCCACACTAGGACTCACACTATGAGCTAAACCAGGAGCTATAGTAGGAGCCACACTAGGAGCCATAGCACGAGCCTTTCCATGAGACCCACCATGAGCCACAACATGAGCCCCACTACAAACCATACCATGAGCCCCACCATGAGTTCCACCATGAAGAACACCATGAACCACAATAGGAGCCAGAATAGGAGCCACAACAAGAGTTGCAATAGGAGCCTCATCATCCTCAGGCTGATTGTGTGAAGTCATATCTATAATGATTGAGCTAATATATATTGTAAATACACATATACATACATGTAGTCTAGTACACAAATTTTTATTTCAAAGATATGTAATTGTACATCATCTAATCTACACATCAATATATCATACATAAGAGTTAGAGTTAGGGTTTGATTAGGGTTTGAGTTTTTAGTTAGGATTAGTTTAGGGTTTGAGTTAGGGTTAGGGTTAGATTAGGTTTACAATTAGGGTTAGGCTTAGGCTTTAAATTAGGGTTAATGTTAGATTAGGGTTTGAATTCTAGGGTTAGATTAAGGTTAAAGTTATGGTTACCTAATTAGATTAGGGTTAGAGTTTTCAAGTTAGGATTAGATTAGGGTTATAGTTCTAGGGTTAGATTAGGGTTTGATTTAGGGTTAAGGTTAGATTAGGGGTAGAGCTTTTAAGTTACTATTAGAGCTTTCAAGTTTCAGTTAGGGATTCAATAACAATTATGGTTAGATTAGGGTTAGAGTTTTCAAGTTAGGGTTAGAGAAGTTTTACAAAATTTATAGGGTTAGATTAGGGTTAGAGTTTTCAAGTTAGGTTTAGATTAGGGTTACAGTTCTAGGGTTAGATTAGGGTTTCAGTTAGGGTTAGGGTTAGAGTTTTCAAGTTAGGGTTAGATTAAGGTTTGAGTTCTAGGGTTAGATTAGGGTTCCAGTTATGGTTAGTGTTAGATTAGGGTTTATGTTAGGGTTAGGGTTAGATTAGGGTTATGGTTGTAGGGTTAGATTAGGGTTTTAGTTAGGGATAGTGTTAGATTAGAGTTAGAGTTCTAGGGTTATAGTTAGATTAGGGTTTGAGTTTTACAGATAGATTAGGGTTTGAGTTCTAGGGTTAGATTAGGGTTTGAGTTAGATTAGGGTTGGAGTTAGATTAGGGTTACAATTAGGGTTAGGGTTAGGGTTTCAATTAGTGTTAATGTTAGATTAGGTATTGAGTTCTAGGGTTACAATTTTAGGGTTAGATTAGGGTTTTAGTTACGATTACCGAGTTAGATTAGGGTTAGAGTTTTCAAGTTAGGGTTAGATTAGGGTTCCAATTAGTGTTAGGGTTAGAGTTAAATTAGGGTTATGGTTCTAGGGTTAGATTAGGGTGTCGGTTAGGGTTTCAATTATGGTTAGGGTTAGATTAGGGTTAAAGTCTTCAGGTTAGGGTTAGATTAAGGCTACGATTCTAGGGTTATATTAGGGTTTGATTTCTAGGGTTATAGTTCTAGGGTTAGATTATGGTTTGAGTTAGGGTAGTGTTAGATTAGGGTTTGAGTTAGGCTCAGGGTTAGATTAAGGTTACAGTTCTAGGGTTAAATTAGAGTTTCAGATAGGTTTAGTGTTAGATTAGGGTTTGAGTTCTAGGGTTATGCTTAGATTAGGGTTAGATTAGTGTTTGAGTTCTAGGGTTAGATTAGGGTTTGAGTTAGGGATAGTGTTAGATTAGGGTTTGAGTTAAGATTAGGATTAGATTAGGGTTATAGTTAGCATTAGATTATGGTTTCAATTATGGTTACCTAGTTAGATTAGTGTTAAAGTTTTCAAGTTAGAGTTAGATTAGGGTTACCATTCTAGGGTTGTATTAGGGTTATAATTCTAGGGTTAGATTAGGGTTTGAGTTTTCAAGATAGGGTTAGATTAGGGTTACAATTCTATGGTTAGATTAGGGTTAGAGTTTATGTTAGGTTAGAAATTAGGGTTTGAGTTTGAGTTAAGATTATGTTAAGGCTTAAGTTAGGATAAGGGTTAGATTAGGGTTAGAGTTTGAGTTAGGGTTAGAAATTAGGGCTTGAGTTTGAGTTAGGGTTAGATTAGGGTTTGAGTTAGGGTTAGGGTTAAAAATTAGAGTTTGAGTTCTTGGGTTATGGTTAGATCAGGGTTATAGTTGTAGGGTTAGTTTAGGGTTTCAAATAGGGTTATGTTTAGATTAGGGTTAGAGTTTTCAAGTTAGAGTTAGATTAGCATTAGAGTTCTAGGGTTGGATTAGGGTTTTAGTTAGGGTTATTGTTAGATTAGGGTTTGAGTTTGAATTACCTAGTTAGATTATGGTTTGAGTTCTAAGGTTACATTAGGGTTAGTGTTAGATTAGGGTTTGAGTTAGGTTTAGTGTTAGATTAGGGTTTGAGCTAGGGTTAAGGATAGATTAGGGTTACGATTAGATTAGGGTTAGATAGGGTTAGGAATAGATTAGGGTTAGAGTTCTAGGGTAAGATTAGGGTTTGAATTCTAGTGTACTAGATTAGGGTTACAATTAGAGTAAGGGTTTGAGTTCTAGAGTTAGAGGTACATCTAGGGTTGGAGATAAAGTAATGATTAGGGTTAGGGTTAGGGTTTTTCTAGTGTTAGGGTTAGGATTAGGGTTAAAGATAAAGTTCTAATATTCTTTAATTTTCTAGACTAATATATATTTTTTTTCTCTCATTTTTTTCTTTATTATTTTGTAATTTTTTTCTAATATTTTGTAATTTTTTTTTCAAATATTTTTCTAAATTCATTTTTTAATGTTATTTACTAATATTTTTCTAATATTCTATATTAACGTTTGTTTAATATTTTGTAATATTTTTCTAATATTTTCTAATTTGTTTTTCTAATATTTTGTAATGTTTTTTCTAATATTTTTAAATATATTTTATAATATATATATATATATATATATATATATATATATATATATATATATATATATTTGATTGGTAAATGAATGAAGCCTTTGGTTATATTGATTTAATAAAAATAAAGATACAATAGAGTACCTCCATTCAAATGGGTACTGTTAGGAAAGAATGGAGAAAAAAAACCTCCAGTCTTGCCCGGGACCATAGTCCTTTATTATTACATTATTAAAATGGCCATATCATAGTTACCAATTTCCAATTTTTGTTGTTGAGTACAATATAAAAGACTAATTCCTTTTGTGAGTTATACAGACTCTAATGATCTCTATAATGATCATTTGAGCTCTTCACTGTCTCAGATGAGAGTGATCGCTTCAAGCGGATCTATATATACTCTATAGTTTACTCTTCTTTAGAAATCCTTGATGGACTGAAAATATCTAGCTAAGATATTGACTAGTAATGTAGATCAAATTTAATGTTAGTACTATCAATTAAAAGCATTAATTTAGATATCCCTAAATTCCTTGCTAGAGATTCCTATGTTTCTTTCCTTTAACATTATATCAAAGATTACTGATTAGTAGTACATTTTATGAATGCTCCTACTTAAATTCTAATATAATATCCACCTATATTACCAATTTGATCCTAATAGTGTTGAATAGTTTAAGAATTTGTCAATTAATTTGAATCCCTATTAAAATCATTTTTTATTTAAAAGTCTTATACTTAGATCTAAGGCAATGACTTCAATCTAATGATCAATAGTTTGCTAACTATGAATAGAATCTTGCCCTTACATGTCAATTTAATGCTAGATCAATTAGCATATTATGGATTTGAATAATTTAGAATTGAGTCTATAGTATCCTATAGTAGCAGATTATGTTTACACTAGCTTTAAAATATCAACTAACATGTTGTTAATTAGTTTAAATTTGCAGAGACTCCTCAATTTTGAATTTGATATTAGTGTAAATCATGAACATTTCTCACATTTTGATATCATGAACTCTATCTCATATAAATAATTAACTCAAAGAAAGTAAGGTCTATTTATCTAGTCAGTTTATCATGCAATTAAATCATCCTTGAAGGTTTCAACTATGTCGATAAATCAAAACCATTCTAATGATGCAAAATTCAAGAAATAAGCCCAATACATTGGTGGAGATAATAACATTATATGTATTTATAATGTCTAGTATTTATAGAAATAAATTTCCAAAGAAGGAAGAACCTAGGCTTCTTAAAATTGTTACCAAACTATAAAACCCAACTCTAAATTACATCTAAGCACAAAATCCATAAAAGCCCAAAGTATAATGGGTTGACAATGTCAAAAAGAGCAGAATATTATCCATGACATAAAACTAGACACCAACATATTCCCTAATAGAAGCCTTGTAAACCAAAAAAATAAATGTCGAGTTACCTTAATTGCAAACTTATCAAGGTAAGTAGCTTTCAAAACAATATAACCCTAACCCACAAACCTGAGAAGATGTAACCTCAGAGTCCTAAACTAAGCCTCCCTCCATACATATATCAGGATAAACAAAAAAAACCTCCAACCAATATCTCCGATGGTCAATATTAGCAATAACACAGTCTAGGGGACTCCAATCAACTTAAATAGTCTTTTTCCAAAACACCATGATGTTTTGTTCTATGTCCTTGAGATTCTTTGTTTAAATGTTCAACATAAATTTGAATGTTCTCTTTTCCCTACTAGATTTTTCCATGTTTAGAATATAGAATTCCAAAGCTTCCAAGTTATCAAACTCCACTCTCAAGTGAATATAGGAATTAAAAATGCTGAGATAATTCATGAACCTGACCTTGCTCTATTCTTCAATGATCCCTCTCCATCTAAGGAGGAAGTGAATACTTGCTTCCATTTTTGGCCACACCTGAAAAAATTGGTGATCCTCTTGGATACCCATTCATGGGCATCTCAATACAATGGCTAATTGAAAACTCCCTCGGTGATATACCATAGATAGCTCTATCAGGGGAATCCTAAGCTTATCATCGATGCTCCTAACAACTTCTTCAATCCCTACTCATTAAGTTGGGTTGAAAATATTATAACATAGTCTTATGCTTGCCCACTTCTCCACTTTGTCACTAGCCAAACATCCTATAATGGATCCAACAATGTCATTGGTGGTCCTCAATGAGAAATCGTAATTAAAAACTCCCTCCCCTAAAACAAGCATGACTATAATCTTAGTCATATCATCTACCAGGTTAAAGAGATGATTACATCATTCTAGTTTTACATTGCATCTAAAAGCCATGGTACGGACTTCTGAGGCATGAAATAGGCTCACTATTTTTTTCCTAATATTTTCTAATATTTATCTAATTTAACACTAATTTTTTTTCTAAATTTGTTTCCTAATGCTAAATTTATATTTTTCTAATAGTCTAGTCTAATGTTTTTTAATAATTTCTAATGTATTTTCTAATAACACTCATATATAACTTACAAATAAAATACAATTATAAATGATAAATTAATAGAATAAACTAACATAAATTAACAATAAAAATATTAAATTAACATGAAAATATTCTTTGAAAACTTAAAAAACATAAAAAAACCATTCAAATAATCCTGAAATAGTGCAATGGCCAAAATCTGGAGGAGAATGATGCAAAGTGACATAGCTCTCTTAGTTATCCGATATGTTGGCTCCAACATCCAAAGAAAATTCACCTCATCATAAAAATGAACAGGAAAAATGTAAAACAAGGGTTTTAATCTCAAAATCACCGCAATTTTATGTTCACACATGAACATATTAGATGGTTATGTTTGTGCAAACACACCTTATTTTAACCAAATATGTTCATGCAAAGATAAAAGAATTTAATTTTTATGCAAACCTATTTAATATGTTCATGCAAACATAGGTATAATGGAATTTGGAAAATTTTCATCATTTCATGATTTTCTTTGTGCCACAAAAGTGGTATCCAGTATTGGCAAATCACGTAAGAGTGACATTTCATCCCAAAAGTCAACACTTCAATAATTGTCCACTTTCGATCTAGTTTTTTAAGTTTAATTATATCCTTTCCCTATTGGATGTCATTTCAAAAATAAGAACCATGAAGTATTATGGGAATATGGGATATGCATAAGGTGTGTATTATTCATAAAGTAAACTTTTTAGGATCTTACTCCAATCTTTATTGTCTTGAAAAAATCACCAAATTTTCCTTAACATAAATACTAAATTTAATAGTCTATAAGATTGAATACTCAGACCCCAATTAGATTTAGAGTTAAAAATTTTATCCCATGCAACCATAGCCAACCCTTTTTCATCCTTGACACTAGACCAAAGAAAATTTCTTCATAGTTTTTCAATAAAATCAAAAAAGTTATCTTACATTTTGAAAAATCTTAGAGCATAGACTGACAAGTTTTGTAGGGTTTATTTAAGAGGTTGAAGTTTTTGTTATTGACTCAGAGAATCCCTTCCCATCCAACCATTTTCACATTGATTTTATCAACTACCACTTACCAAAAAGACTCTAAAGGTTTTTACCCTAAGGGAAGCCCAAGGTAAGAGTTTGGAAGATAATCAATTTTATAATTCAATATCTTAGAAATCTTTTCATTTTTGAGAATAAGGGTGTTGATAAAAAGAGAGAGAGGACTTTTCCCATTTAATCAAATAGCTAGATGCCTTGCTGTATACTTGGAGACAGTCTTTAAATTCTATAGCTTCCCTTATTGGATCTTTCTTGGTCATTAAATTATCATCCAAAAAATTCTTAAGAGAGAAAATTAGGCCATCTAAAGAAGGTTGGAGACCAACAATCAACCCATTCGACACATGAGCACAAACTAATCTTTCTAGGCTCTCCACTTTACTCACAGAGAGAATAGAAGAGAGGGTATCTCCTTATCTCAATCTTTTGAAAGGTTTGAAATTTTTTAAGGAGGACCCATTAAAAATAATAATAGATAAGGAGGTACCAACCACTTGATTAACAAGATGGATCAAGTGATCCCCAAAGCCAAAATTCTTCAACACTTTGAATAGTCCAAGTCTTAGTCAACTCTATCACATACATTTGAAAGGTCAAGTTTAAGAAGAAAAAATTAAAAATTTGAACATTGAGTAGAGTAAGTCATTTCATGAAATTTAATGTTATAATGCAGGATCTATCTTCTAGGCACAAATAATTTTGTTGAGGTGATATGATTGAAGGAAAAATAGACAATAATCTTGAGATAAGAACTTTTTAAAATACCTTGTACATTGATTTGCACAAGCTAATCGGTCTAATACCTCCACCATTTTGGCACTCTCTTTTTAGGGATCAACACTATAAACATAGAATTAAGTTTTTTAAGAAGTTTTCTAGAACCAAATAATTATTTAACAACCACACAAACTTCCAAACCCATAGTCTTCCAAATTTTTTGAAAGAAAGACATTGGGAAACCATTAGGATATAGGGATATCTCACCTTCAAAAGAGAAAACATTTCTATGAGCTTCTTCCATGGACAATATAGCCACTAATATTTTATTATTTTTTTAAAATCAAGAATCAAAGGAATAGAGGTGAGGAGTTGGTTCTGGCTAACATGGTAGAAGTTGAAGTATTTTTTAATAGGTTAGAGAAAAAGTCAACAAAAGCATAAGAAATATCCTCATTAGTATGAAAATCTACTTTACCTGAAGAAATTTTTGAAATCATTTTTATTTTTTCTTAGTTCAGAAGCATTCAGGTGAAAAAAAACTAGAGTTCTTATCCCCAACTTTCATCTAGAGAGTTCTTGATTGTTGTCTCCAATTAATCTCCACTTTAGTAATAATGTCTTGATATTTCATCGGCAAGATTTTTTCCAAGGAAATGTACTCCAAAGAGTCCCTACCATTGTTGCATAGCCATTTCAATGATGTTTATGGTTGGGATCAAAAAAACCTATGACTATAATTATTCAGAGAAGTTATTTTGGGTTATTACGTGTAGACTATAATAGAATTATTTCAGCTATATAATTAGAGATTATAAAGGACCAAAATATTATCCTCTAATAATTTATTGTGACATAAGTAAAATATTGGCATATATTTGAAGATAAGAGACCTTATTTGAGGTTATTTTATCTCATGGCCTAAATCTGTGTCCATCTAGTGGAATCCCAAGTCAAATAACTTTGCGTCACACTACAAAAAATGCTTTTTTGGTGAATAATATGGTAAACTTCATTTCACCCTTATAGAGATTGACCCAACATAATATATGAAAAGGATATTGTTACACAAGTAATTAGAGTTTTACAAAATGAAACTTTTTTGCTAGGTGTTGGAACAATATCTCTACTAAAAGGGAATTCATGATGGAATCAGAAATGATGAAAATTTTTCCCTAGTTGGCACCCATGTTAGTTATAACAAATAGAAATGGAACATTCTTGTCTTATGGAGAATATATAAAAAACATATGATGTTAAAATATTCAACATGGTGTTGGTTGTAAGAAATAGATTGATAAATATATCAAACTAGTTTATAAATAGAAAGGATAGGGTTGAATCAGTAAAACTTTAAAGTTTATCTTGTAATGAATGATATAATATTGGACTAAAAGTAGTCTAAATAATTCATAGTGATCTAATTAAATTTCCTACTAAAAATTCATGATTTATAATCAGAGACATATGTTAATATGATATTGACCTATTTTGGGGCTTACCATCAAGCCATATTTCTCTTAATGAAATATAAAGACTATGTTTTTTAGCAATTTTTATTAATTAATCAAAGTTTTATGTACTAGTTTAGCTTAAGTTTGATCTAGTCTAATTATGTTAATGGTTTTATCTTCTACTTTTCATAAGAAATAAGGGATCGTATAGATTTTTTACTCTTCCTAATATAGATGAATTCTATCATTTATATCACCTCTTTCCTACGAAAATAGATCTTGGGGATAGTTTCTCTTCTAACTAACTCTTGTAGGCTTGTATTTGTTAGAAATGCTTTAGAATAATTGAGAAGGGTGGGGGGGAGGGGTGAATTAGTAATTCAAGGTCCAAATGTCCAATTCAAACTTTTTCATAAGTGTAGCAAGCCCATAAAATTGTTAGAGGACTTTAGAACATAGTATTTAACCCTAACTGATACAATTGGTAGAGAGTAACAATGAGGGGTTTTGACTTGATTACAATTCACAACTTATCTTGTAGATCTCAGATCACTCTTCAGCTCATAATATTTCCTAGGTTTCAATCTCTTCAGCTCTGATAGCTTGTCCTCCTCTCAAGCTTTGTCTCCTTGAGTCTTCATGCTCAATTTACCAGTGCAATCACCTCTCTTTGACCACTTCTCGAAATAGAGTCTCTATGCTCTATTCTTCCTTCTCCTAGATGCCTTCTCCTTGACACCCTTCAATCACTTCACAATTTGGCACACCAACAACTCTTGCTTCTTGGACTATGACTCCTTAAATAGAAGTCTGGAGTTCTCTTTCCCACTCCATTCTTCCATCCTTTAATTTTGGTTTGAATGGAATAGGTAGGATTCATTGAATCTAACCCACATCTTGTTCCTTCTAGAAACATCTTGAATTTTCTCAAAAATGGTTTACATAGATTTCTATGCCACCAACTCATCATCCTTATCCTCCAACTAGCTCACAAAATTCAAGGTAACAACTCTGTCAGCTCAAATTTGGAAAATCTTTAACTTTTCCAATAATCTAGCAGCTCAGCACTATTAAAATTCTAGTACTTGGAACACACTATGTTACTTGGCATCAACTATATTTTACTGATGCTTGGCACCTACTATGAACTTACTCGACATCCACTAAGTTTTCTATTTTCTTGGCTCCTTCTATATCACTCGGCACTTGAACTTCACTCGGCACTTGAAGTTCACTCGACACATATTAGATTTTGCATTTGCTCAGCTTGAACTAAGTTGCTTGGCACTCATTTATGAATTTAGATAAGCTTTGTAGTCAACCTTGGTACAACTTATACTTCTAGTGTTTCTAAGTTTAACCAACTTCTATATCTTCAAGTATGTTATCAATACATCATTTAACCATTGTCTTGACTAATCCTTGTACTTCATTAAAAAATCATAACTCAAGCTTTCCCTTAAGTGCTCTTGTTACATCTTGTTTATTAAATCCTCTTCATCAATCAACTAAGTGATAGTACTTGGATCTTGCAAGCAATTTTCATTCCAAAAAATAGCAAGTTTGACATCAATGACAAAACAATGATTGAAAACATTCTTTATGAACAATCTCCCTCTTTCAATCAATCTTCAACAATGATCTTTTCAACTAGATTTCCAACAATCTCCCACTTTGGCATTGATGGCAAACCAAACTGATAAACCATCAGACCAATTTACTCAACCAAGTTCTCAAAATGCTAACTAGATTAAAGTAGTAAGTCAAATGCCAAAAAGAAAATGTTAACATTAGTTTTCACATCTCCTTCTTTGATCTGTATCTTGATTACTTTACTTCTATTTCTCCCTCTTAGCTATTGTATCCTTTCTTCTTTTCTCCTCAAATGCTATTGATAAGTTTCTACATATTTCTCCCTCTTTTCCTCTTTTTGTTGATCAGTTTTCTACTATTTCTCCCTCTTTGACAACAATGCCAAAGACATAATATTTTAGCATCTTACCATGCAAGTATAACATCTTCTAGAACTTTCACTTTCTCCCTCTATCACCTTGCTTGTGACTTATATTGTAGCTTTTGCAGTTTGATTACTTTAGGCATAAATCCTAAAATAAGTATCTGCTGCATCAATGTGTAATATTTCATCAATCAACTCATTTGATGTAGGAAAATCTTTGTTGTTACTTAAGTAGCCTTGGCTAGGGGTATCAGCCATAACTTAACTCTAAGATATTCAAATGCATTTTTAGGTAATGCTTTTGTAAAAAATGTGAGCAATTTTTTCCTTTGAGCTAACATATTCCATCCTCACTTGCTTGTCTTCCACCAGTTCTCTTACATAGTGATACTTAATTGCAATATGCTAGGTTTTGGCATGCATTACCAGATTTTTTGATATGTTGATGGTGCTTGCGTTATCACAATAGAGTATCACAAGTTCAGTTACTTTTTCCTTCATACTTTCCAATAGATGTTTGATCCATACAATATTGGTGCAATTGATAGCAGCTGCAACATATTAAGCTTATTTTGTGGACTATGAGGTGTAACTTTTGTTTTTGCTAGTCTAGGTGATCAACCTTCTACCTAAGAAAAGTGCTCCTCCATTGGTGCTCTTTCTATCATCAATGTTACCTCCCCAATCTACATCAGTGTAGGCTCTCAACTCAAACTTTTCACTTTTCTTATAGTATAAACCAAAGTCATTAGTTCTTTTTAGATACCTTAGTATTCTCTTTATTGCCATCAAATGATTTTCTCTTGGATTTATAGAAAATTTTGCTACTATTCCAATTGCTAATGCAATGTCTAGTCTACTATGTACAACATATTGCAATTTTCCAATCATTGGTATGTACAATGTCTAGTTTACTTCAGCAGATTCATCATTCTTGGATAGGTTATGTCCTATTACCATTGGTGTGTTGACTACTTTTGAGTCTTCTAGACCAAATGTCTTAAGTATCTCCTTGATGTATTTGGATTGGGTCACAAATATGTCATGTTTTAGTTGATGTACTTGCAATCCAACAAAGAATTTGATTTCTCCAAAGATTGACATCTCAAACTCATGTTTCATTCAATCAACAAAATATTTGCATATAACATCTTTTCCTCCAAATATTATATCATCAACAAAGATTTCAGATATCAAAATATCTTTACCATTTTCTACTTTGATATATAAGTTTTTGTTGTCATCTGTTCTCTCAAATCCTATCTTCACAAGATATTTGTGCAGTCTCTCATACCATGCTCTTGGTGCTTGCTTTAGACCATAGAGTGCCTTATGTAGTTTGCAAACCATATCCTTGTTGTTATCATCAAAAAATCTTTCAGGTTGTTCTATGTAGGCTTTCTCTTCTAGTATACCGTTCATAAAAGCAAACTTTACATCCATTTGGTAGATTTTGAAACCTTTGTATGCAGAAAATGCAAGTAGTGTTCTTACTCCTTCCATCCTTGCAACAGGGGAAAATGTTTCCCCATAATCCAATCCTTCTTCTTGTGCATAGCCTTTACAAATTATTCTGGCCTTATTTTATCTCACCATTCTCATCAAGTTTGTTTTTGAAAACCCATTTGGTACCAATTACATTCTTATTAGTTGGTCAAGGTACTAGGGTCTAGGTTTTGTTCTTTTCAATTTGGTCTATCTCTTCTTTCATAACTTTATACCAGTCTTCATCTTGTAGTCCATCTTTCACTATTCTAGGTTCAATCTTGCTCATCAGACATGATTCATTTTTTAGTCTATTTCTTGTCATTGGTCTTGCATCTTTTTTAGCAATGATTTATTTTGCAAGGTGATGTCTTCTCACATACTTGGCTAATCTTGGTTCTTTCCTTCTTTCCATGTTTGGTCCTTCATTTTTAGAGTCATTTTTCTCTTCTCCATCTAGTATTTCATCATCTCTTTCTTGCGTTCTATTTTCAAAGTTAGACTATACATTATCCTCATTCTGCAACTTGACTTTTAAATACAACTCGACATTCATTGGTCGTGACTCGACTGATACCAAGATTTTTTGCTAGTTTCCAACTTGATTGGCAGTTTCATCTTCAATAGGCATTCCTTCATAGAAGTATACAAAGGATCTATAATCTTTTGATTTCCTGGATTCATCATCTTGGACTTATGCATGCTCATCAAAATTTACATTTGTACTCTTTACAATCTTATTAGTGTTAGTATTCAAACACTTATATGCTTTTCTTCTAGTGGAGTATCCAAAGAATATGCCTTCATCACTCTTTGCATCAAACTTGCCATTTCTAGTATCTTTAAGAATATAGCATTTACAACGAAATACTTTGAAATTTTTTACATTAGGTGAGTGACCATACCATAATTTCAAAGGTGTTGCATTTGTACCTTTTTGACTTGGACTCCATTCAAGGTGTAAAAAATAGTGCTTATAGCTTCACTCTAGTACTTGAGTGCAACATTTTTCTCTATCATCAAGGTTTTGGCACATTCTAAAACTGATCTATTGTTTCTTTCAACAATACCATTTTGAGGTGGAGTTCTTGGTGCTAATGTTTTCCTTTTGATGCCTTTGTGATTGTAGAATATCTCAAATTCTTTTGAGGTGAACTCTCCTCCTCTATCTAACCTTAGGCACTTCAGACTCTTTCTTGTTTCCTTTTCAACTCTGGCCAAATACCACTTAAAAATTTTAAATGCATCAAATTTTTTCTTTAAGAACATGGTAGTTATCATCCTCGAGTAATCATCCACAAATAACATTATGTATCTGCCTCCCTGATAGCTTTGTACTTCTATTGGACCACATAATTCTATATGGACTAGCTCTAATACTTCTTCGGAAGTGTATTTTTTTCTTTTGAAACTAAACTTTTTCATCTTTCCTAGTTGACATTGTTTGCACATTGTGTTTTCAAGTTTCTTTAGTTTAGACAAACCTCTTACTTTCTTCTTTTCGTTGATGCTAATCAGATTGTCACAGTTAACATTACACAATCCTTTATGCCATAACCACACATCATCAAGTCTAACAACAAGACAATTTGCATCATCCATATCTAGGTAAAACAAGTTACTCCTAGTTTGTTCACCATTTCCTACCAGATTTCCATCAGTGCCATAGATTTTGGCAATTTTGTTTCCAAATTCTACTTTGCAACCTATATTGCTTAACTGTGATACACTCAGTAGATTATAGTTTAATCCTTCAACATAGAATGTATTATCACGTGAAATCTTCTCTGTATGTTTAATAGATCCCTTTCCTTTGATTTGGCATTGAGCATCATTTCCAAATCTAACACTATTCCCATCATATTGAGTAAAGGTAATAAACTTACTTTTGTCTTCTATCATGTGATGTAAGCATCCACTGTCTATGATCCACTTGTCATTTATGTTCACATAGGTGACCAGTGTTGTTGCTTCATCTTCATCTGATTCATCCTTCATGGCTACATAGACTACTTCATCATCATTCTCATCAAAATCTTCTTCAACAATGTAGCATCTTTTACCTTTGTCCTTGTAGTCTCTACTATCATCTTCTCTCTTGTTCTTGTACTTGTTTCCTTCTTTAAAGTTCTTCTTTTGTGTACACCTTGTAGCAATATGACCTACTTCATTGCAATTAAAACAAAGAATAGGCAGAAACAAAGTCTCTATGCTCTATTCTTCCTTCTCCTAGATGCCTTCTGCTTGACACCTTTCAACCACTTCACAATTTGGCACACCAACAACTCTTGCTTCTTGGCCTATGACTCCTTAAATAGAAGTCTAAAGATCTCTTTCCTGATCGATTCTTCCATCCTTTAATTTTGGTTTGAATGGATTAGGTAGGATTCATTGAATCTAACCCACATCTTGTTCCTTTTAGAAACATCTTAAATTTTCTCAAAAATGATTTACATAGAATTCTGTGCCACCAGCTCATCATCCTTATCCTCCAACTTGTTCACAAAATTCAAGGTAACAACTCTGTCAGATCATATTTGGCGAATCTTTAACTTTTTCAATAATGTAGTAGCTTGGCACACACTATGTTACTCGACATCAACTATATTTTAATGATGCTCAACATCTACTATGGATTTACTTAGCATCCACTAAGTTTTCTATTTTCTCAGCTCTTTCTATATCACTCATCACTTGAACTTCACTTGACACTTGAAGTTCACTCAGCATAGACTAGATTTTGCATTTGCTTGGCTCGAACTAAAAAATTTTCTCGGCTTGAACTAAGTTGCTCGGCACTCACTAATGAACTTAGTTAAGCTTTGTAGTCAACCTTGTTACAACTTATACTTCTAGTGTTTCTAAGTGTAACCAACCTCTGTATCTTCAAGTATGTTATCAATACATCATTTGTAACCATTGTCTTAACTGATTCTTGTACTTCATTACAAAATCATAACTCAACCTTTCCCTTAGGTCCTCTTGTTACATCTTGTGAATTAAATTCTCTTGATCAATCAACCAAGTGATAGTAGTTAGATCTTGTAAGTAATTGTCATTCCAACAAATAGTAGGTTTGACATCAATGACAAAGTAGTGATTGAAAACATTCTTATCAACAATCTCCCTCTTTCAATCAATCTTCAACAATAATGTTTTCAATCAAATTTCCAATAGTATTTGTGTCTAAAATAGAGGGGTGTTTCTAAATGTCTCTTTTTAAATTTCATCGAAATGAAACCTTTCGATACAATATGTTTGAGTACGATTAATTATAGATCCCTTAATACAATGGTAGCTTAATTAAGATCCCTCTATATTCTCCACATGGATAACCCTTAAATATTTTTAATTAAGGATAAAAAAAGATTTTTATAGGGAACCTACAACCCCAAAATTTTTACAACAATATTTAAAATTTGAAAACCCAAAAATAGATCGTACCCATAAGATTAGGCACACCCAAAACTAAAACCCACCCTAACAAACAACAACTAGCACCGAAAAATAGACAATAGAATAAATAAATAAATAAATAATGAAAAAAACAAAAAAAATAGTGAAAGAAGTTTTAAATATTCCTCCATCTTCTCTTTCCACTCCTACTAAATTACCTTGATTTTACTAGTCACCTCCTTGATTTCTTTCTTTTCATGTTGAGCTCCATGCTTATGCTTCTTCATGGTACTATAATGAGTACATTTACAAGGTTGTTCTTCCTCAAAAGCCTTCTTAGGATCATCAAGGTTAACCAGAAGCAGAGCCTTAGGTTTTTGTTCAACTTTTTCCAATAGCCTGGTCATGCTTTCCACTTTTGATAAGATTATCCATTTTCTCAATTTTTTCATTCAGCTCCTCTACCAACTCCTTGTTATCTTTCTTCTCATCCTCTTTTTTGTTCAAACCCGTTTCCTCCTTCCTCTAGAAATCTTCATATTACCTTCAAGGCCTCTATACTTCAAATTGAAAGATTAAAATGATTGAAATATCATATTATCTAGCCTAATATTATACACAAAGGCCTCTTTGGCTATTTGGAACATACCAAGATGAGGATCAACAAAAATTTACTTAGGATCCTCCTTGATCAATTTGACATGTAATTCATCTTGATTCACAATGTTAAGTATGAAAGTTCTTATTCCCCTTTCTTCTTTTCCTTCCCATAATTTCTCCTCCTTAGACTACTTACCCTTAGCCACTTTACGTTGAAAAATTTTAGGAGATAAAAGAATGTTAGGATCAAGTGATTTCTCATACTCTACTATTTTAATATCTTCAATATTGTGTTCCTCATTTACTTGATCCTTGTTAACCTGATTCTCGTCTTCATTATTTATTATATAGGTAATAGTCTCTTTTTGCACCAAAAAAGGAGAAGGGGGAGGAGAAAAATCATTACCACATATGAATAGTATTTCCACTAACTCAAAATGTCCATTCTCCTTAGTATTTCATGTTTCAATTGCTAGGCTCCCCTAATCCTCAGAAGGCTCATTGTTTTCTTCATACGCAATTTCCTCTTCAGGCTCAGAGATGAGTTTAGTATAGTTAACCTAACTTTTTTTTTCTTTTGGATGATTTGAGGATAGAGGACTCAAACTCAAAAAAAATCTTTTTCATTTCCCTTTATTTTTCTCTAGATCCTCTAATTTTCCCTTTTACATAGCAATTTTTTTATGGATAGGTTCAGGAAAAATCCTATTAACATAGCTAGAAATCATCCTTATGAGACCCTTACTATAAAAGTATCTGATCAAGTTCAATTTGAATGACTTTAATTCTATGAGAGAGGGAAGAAAGAAGGTAAAGGGGGAAAAAAACTATTAATAGTATTTCCCATAGGCTATATACTATTGTAATCAAGTTTCGTTAGCTAATTATTAATAAAACTTGATTTCAACCAATAGTCACTTAGTAATTTTATTTCGATAACTTATTTTTGAAAAAATAAATGTAAAAATGTTAAATTTTTAACTTTTAATATTATCAAAATTCTTTTTATGGATTGTGATTGGCTACTTGGTTTGGGGTTTTATACATGGGTTTTGCGGAAACACTTATGTCTATCACAATTTCTATGGCAATTTTGTTTGACACGTCCCACTTTTATTTTTGTAAATTTTTTATTTTATACATTACAATGTTTACCTTTTTATTTACTTAGTAAAATTAAAAATCTTAATAATTTTGAATGATTTTTTAATATTTACTTTTTTATTAAAATATTTTAGTTAATTTACTTTAATTTTTATCTCTAAATTAAGTTTTTATATATATTTAATAAATTATTAAAATTTGTATTAATTCTTATATTTCTAAATAAACTTATGTTTTTAAAGAAAAGTTATAAGTGAAATATTTGTACTATGAAGATTTGTAATTTATAAATATAAATAATATATGTTATACTATAAAATATTTTAATAGGAACAAATCAAATTTTCTTTTAGTGATAATTAGAAAAATATAAAAATATTGTTTGATAAAACTAATAAATTTATTTTTATCAACAATACTTATTATATTACAAACATTATTATCAAATTTATGAAAGTTTTCCTGAATGACTTAAAATTTGGCTATCAAAGCTATGTTCTTCATCCTCTAATTTTTGCTCTAATTATTTTTAATTATATAATACTAATTAAATAATAATCATTTTGTTCCATATTTTAAAATTACATTTATTTCATTAAATTTAATAATGTTAATTATATTCAATATTATGATATAATTATATTGATAACTATAACTATATTTTAATTATTTGACAAATACTCACCACTACGTGGCACTTGGTTTTATACCTTAAATGATTAATCAAAACAAAGTGATATGGATGTGCCTTGTCATACCTACCATCTAATGATACATACTCCATAACAGCTACGAAAACTAATTTCTAGAGATGTTTAATAGAAGACATGGAATAAAACCCGCCTTTTTCCTTAATCAATTTGCCATATTCTTTCTTCACAAAAATTCTAACGGAAGGTTCATAATGTTTTGTATATTAGAAGTAATTATTTTATTTAGCATCAAAACCTATAATCTAAGCCACAATGACTTCATTGAGTTGCAACTTGCCTGCCCACGATTACCTTACCATCATTCCATCCTTTCAGAAATATATCTGTAATGTTTGACTTAGCGTCTTTCATTCTTTCCATATATGAAACCAGCCCACCTTGTTCTAATTTCTTCTACGTTTCCTCCTTCGTTTATTGCAATTTCCAGGCTCCCTTCTCTTCAATTTCCCTACCATTATCTTAGTTACAAAGCCAAAATATCAATTGAAGAAGATACATCAAATCACAAACACGAAGAGAAATATGAAGACGATAACTTACAAAACATGTAGAGATTTTATTAAGTCGCCTTGATAACTCATACACTTACTGTAATTATTAGATTCAATTATCTAAAATAGCTCTTCCATTTTGAATGGAAATGATAGAAAAATCCTTCACTTTGCTTGATGTCTTGACATGATTAACTAGATATTTTGACTCATAGTTAACTTCATTCACATGATTCCAA